>VXAY01004624.1:0-201006 GCA_013399855.1 Oxyruncus cristatus
ATCCCGTTGGAATCAGCCCAGATATGGTTTGTTAGGATCTTTAGGGCCTTGTTCCACCTGATGTTTTATGCTCCATTTACAGCAAAAGAGCCTACTGGAGGACAAGTGGTTGCATAGTACACCTCACATATCAAATTGCACCCCACTTTATCAGATTCCTTTAAAGCCATAGTCATCTATGCTATAGGCTTCCTGTTGTTACTTTGTTTCTGACCTTGCATTGGCAGAAGTCTTACAAATAAAAATCTGTCCAATATGCTGTTGTTGCCAGGTTATTGCTTATATATCACCGCTCCACACATCTCATGCCATTGTGTGTTCTCTTTTTGCATTGCCATTGACTGCCAGATGGAAGACTATACAGCATTTGAGTATTCTCCTTGGCCATCAATCTTCAGAAGAAAAAACAGACCCTGATATTTCTGCTATAACTGAATTCATAAGAAGCCTCAGCTACCAGAGGTAGTCGGGAACAGAACTGCATAGTACACCAGCAGTGCCCATTGGTAAACTCAGCAGCCTGCTGATTTTGTTAATTTTCTCCTACAGCAGGCATTTCACATTATGCACTATGAGGAATAAGTGCTTTGAAGGGGAGGAGGACAGAATAAGATTATCCCAAGGAAGTTTACAGAAAGCAAATACATGTTACTGTAGTAATTTTTAATTATAAGTCACATTTGCCTGGTATTCAAGGAAGCCTGTACCGTTTGCTAGAAAAAAACTTTTCTATTATACCAGATGTTTGATCCTACTGTATCACCAGGGATAGAAATTTTTCCCATTGTGCTTGCACGTGACAAATTCAGATCCTAAATGATTTCTTTCTAACCAAATCTAGTATTGCAGAGAACTATTGGGGATAAAGTGTGTGGGAATTTATTTACCTTATTTATATCAACTTCAAATTTTGTATACAGGCATCAGACCAAAGCAGTAAAACAGTACCTCACAGAGAGCAGAATGAAACACAGGAAAAAAACTGCAGGGGATTTTCATGTGTCCTTCATGCAACACTTCAATTTTGTATAATACACTTAAATACTGAATAGCTGAACTGCACAATATTTAAATCAGAAACAGACTTCAGAAAAAAATGTGAATAACTTTTCAGTCATGGTCAAGATTGTGACACTCACACAGCAAAGGGGCATATTAATTTTTTCCCCTGTGGTAATGAATGTTTTTCTACTTCTAGAGACTAAAAACGGCACTAACAGCATGTTTTGTGCACTCCCTTCCTTGTGACTTTCAAGGCATAGTGCACAGAAAGCAAGCTACCATCTTCTGGCAAATGTATAAACACAGGAAGGAACAAGCAAGAAGAAATTTAAACACAGGAGATATTTTTTTGGGTGTTCACAAAAAAATATTCCTAAATTCACATTTGTGAACAGCCTTCGGCATATGGCTTCAATACATCAGCCGATATGGGTTTTGAACAGGACAGTCACAACGTTGCTGAAACAGCTTCAGTTGTGCAGCAGGAAGGTTAAACAGAAGCAGCAGCACACTTTTTCGGCGAAATGCTGGTGAATCAGCCCCCCCATGAAATGCAGTTGCCTGCACTGCATCTCTGCAATGAGCGGCATTTGCATGAAAAATAAATCCCAAACGATAGAATAATAAAGTGCATTTATTGCAGGAGACTGGCTTTCTGTCACACCTCAAAATATGGGATACTGCATAAGGAACTATAAGAAATGTGCATCAGGAATAGTGTGGAAATCTTATTATATACCACTCTGATATCTTACGTCCTGATAGAAGAGGATTAATATCCTTTTCTAAAATGCTATCATCATACCCGTGATACCTATATACCTGTACTGATTGCTTCAAGAGAGTCTTTGGCCTTAATTTCCTGTGGTAATGGTTCCCCACTCTAGTTGCATACCGTATGGAGATGAGTTTGCTTTTATCATGCTGAAATTTCCTTTTTTTCATCTAACAGTATTTCACCTTATTTTTTTCATAGCAAAAGCATAAGAAATGAAGCCCCTACTCTTTTTCACCGTGTCATTTGTCATTTTATATGCATTTTTTTGGGCTTCTTATTGGGGTTTTTTTCCAAGTAATCAATCCTAATCTAAAACTCCTCTCTGGCTGTTTTCATTGACTCATTTTTCATTTTCTTTGACATCGACAAACCTACTGCAATTTTGCTATATTATTTTCCAGGTGGAAAAGCAGCAGTGAATGCATGCACAAAGACTGCGCCACTGATTTATCTAACATTGCTGAGTTTATCTAATGTGCTCCTTTTTCTTGTACTTTTTCTCTTATATATCCATTGGAAGATGTACATAGTATTAATGGTCATATAAAGCCCAAGGTCTCCAGCTGAATCCCAATACTCCCAAGAAGAGGGAGTGCCCACTGCACAAAAGCTGAGACGGGGAAAACAAGGCAAAGAACAATCAATCGACTTATTAACATTGCCAGTTTAGGTTACAGAAACCCTATCCATGAGTTTCCAATAATGCTTACATATGTTCCATATAACTACATGATTGCTAACAAAGCTGGATATTTCTGAGATACAGCAGGTGGAACGAGCAAGAACAACCCTTAGGGTGTTCCTAATGACACCAGAGATTAAACAAGGTATTATACCCGATAAAAAATATTTATATTGTGTGTTATACAGTTACAGCTGTGCCACATTTAATGTCCTATTGTGCGACATCATTAGAGATTGATTTTATAGACAACAGTAACTGCAAGCTTTATTAGGAAGCAGATTGAGGAAATATTTTTTTAGAACTGACTTTGGATTGTTAGCATTCAAGATCATAATAAAATAGGTATATAAAAGACATCTTGATGAATTCTCTGAAATGTGAAGACCTCACAATGAAAATACTCTGAATCTGGGCCATTTGATCATTTTACATTCACCACATTTTCTAGGGGAAAAATGTGAATGTCAAACAAAAGGAATGCAGGCAATGTGGAACAGACTTGCAACTACTTAAGGGATTAACTTCAACTGATTTAGGCACTGAATGTGTTTGAGAATCTGGTCTCAATACCTTGTTTAATTGGTATTTCAATAAAATGTATCCAAGATGGTGAGAGCAGAAAATAGCAGGCGGAGCTGGGAAGCAGATGCAAAGCCAGAGAGAAGGCTTGCATGAAGCCTGCAGCATGTCATTCAAGCTAGAGCAGGCAACTGCCATACACTTTTTTCAGAAAACTTCACGCTTGAATTTTGATTTATATTATCTTATATTTCGATGTAAAGACAACATAAGGAAATGATCAAACTCATGAAATAGTATTATCTACATGAGAAGCTTTCAGTTTACTTAATCTGCATATTTCTAAGTTATTTTGATGGTGATGTACAAGTTCTCTTCAAAAATTCAGATCTGTTGATTATACAGAACAAATGAGCTTTCCCTTTCTGATCTCTACATAAGTGGGGAAAGATGCCAAAGGCCTGTAGACAACTGTTCTAAGAGAACAGCACTGTAAGAGAGTACTCTATTAAGAACTAGGTCAAGATGCAAGCTGAGATACCATATTCATTCATTATCTGTAATTACTTCCAGGGACTTGCTGAGCATTGTAATGCATTTAGTCCAAGGTTTGGTTCAAGATTTTTCGAACAAAAGAGGATGACAATGGCAAATGCCATGAACATATCCATTAGAAACTAATATTGCGTTACCTCCTCACCGTGCTTCATTTAATTTCTTTTGTCAGTGAAGTTTTTCACATCAAGTATCTAGTCTCTCATTTCAAGTTACGGAAAGTTTTTTTTCTTTAAAAAAAGTAAAAATAAAAAGCAGATATCTGGTAAAGACTTGCAAAAGAAAAATGCTTAACAAACTTAAAATCTTAACAAGGCTATGTCTATATTAGCAAATCATCAACTTAAAAGGAATAGAATAGCAGACAGAAGATTTTGGTGCTGAGAACCCCACTACCCACAGTCTTCCAGATTTTACTTCAGACTAAGTTTAGTCTGGTCATCTCTCTCCATGCCTGTGACCAAGCAGTCCAAAGTAGCATTCCCTTGTTGAAACCTTTATACCTAAAGGAGGACTAGAAGTGTATGGGGATACACACCTGAGGCCAGATTTGTTTAGCTTCCTCTGAAGAGACTATTTTTCAGACACCAGAAGAGCAAAACAACTGCAGGAAGCGGGGACAACTAAGGAACCTGCTTTGAAACTGCACTGCTGCTTTAAAGAATAATGTGGATTCAGTAAGGTTTTATTCTGCCTAGTATGACACATTCTGGAATATTTTATGGCTTTAAGAATTGAGTAATCACATTGTTTGCAGTTCTGCACTACTCTTGGTGACAAGGCTAACCAATGTATGCTCAAGGCCCTGCAGTACTATGTTCATGCTGTAGTATGTTCCTACCTTTAAAAGGATCATTCAAGGTGTCTATTCATCCTATCCTAGGAAGTTTTCATTGGCAGCATTAGATTTTTGATCTAGGCATGCTGAAGTCATGTTTAGTGTATTGCACCAGTATCTGAAATACATTTAAAGAAGCGTTTATGTAAAGATTAACAAAGGCTAACAAATAATAGAGAATACCTGGGAATATGTTAATTTGGAATATTCACCAAGCCTTTAAGCTTGAAAGTAGAGGTAACTAATCCAGAGAATCAGCAGAACAAAGACACAGTTCAGCTCAGAACTATTTTCCATTTATATGAGCAATACGCACAGCTGCTTCTGTTGCTTGCACTATAAAACCAAAACACTGTTATATTTTAAAGTAATGGTCCAAGATTATATGGCTGCATAAGCACTAAGTAGCTTTCTGTAGTGTTTCGAGCTATTTCTGTAATATTTTCATAAGCGATTAAGAGTTGTCTCCGACCCCACTTCAGTCAATACAAAATTTGCATTCAACAAGGATTATGAACAGAGTCCCTGAATCAAAAAGCTCTTAAGAATTTCTAAGTCTCATTGAGGTCAATGTAAAGCAAGCTTGCACTCGAGTGCTTTGCTAGGAGGAGGAAAAATGCTCTTTGTTTTTATGTTTTGCCTGTTTGTCTGGGTAAACAAAAAAGGCAGTGGAAGCTGATTTTTAATTTCTGCCATCACAGCTTTGAAACTGAATGGCTCAGCTGGAAGACATGGAAATTAGCCTGTGGCAGGAAGCTATGGAGACACAACAGCAAGTGAGAAAACAGCACAGTATTATAAGTTAATGTTCTACTTCTGGCAGCAAGTAGATGTGAACTGACTCTAAGTTTTCATGTTGCCTGATATATACATCCAGGGTATTTAAATGTACCATCAGCATACAGTTTTTTATGCAACAATACTTTTTAACTGCAAAGTTTTCTTCACCCAGAGCTTGATAAATGCGACATATGTCAGTCTACTAAATGTAACAGTAAAAGAATGGTAAAATGTCATCTCAAATGTGAAAAATTTCTATTAGAGAATGAACAGAGACTGTTCAATTTGTACTGACACATAAAGATAAACAAAAAATTTTCTGCAACAAAGGAAAGGTACCAATTCCTGATTCTTGTAAGTGAAAGGTCAACATCACTATAAATGTCCATTCTTTATTGGATGAGAGGAGAAACATAGTGACGAAAGATGAGGATAAGGTACTTAATGGTGTCTTTGCCTTAGTATTTAATAGTAAGATCAGTTGTTCTCTGGGTACTCAGCCACCCTGAGCTGGAAGTCAGGGATGGGGAGTGGAATGAAGTGTCCACAATCCAAGAGGAAATGGTCAGTGACCTGCTACACCTCTTGGACACACACAAGTCTAGGGAGCCGGATAGGAGCCACACAACGGTACTGAGGGAGCTGGTAAGTGTTCACTGAGACACTTTCCACCACTTGCCATCAGTCCTGGATGTCCAGGGAGGTCCCGGATGACTGGACTTCAACAAATGTGATGCCCTCCTACAAGAAGGTTTAGAAGGAGGATCCAGGGAATTACAGCCCTGTCCATCTGATGTTGGTGCCAGTGAAGTTCATTAAGTGTCATCACACACAACAAGTATGGGACAACCAGGGGATCAGGACCAGACAGCATGGCTTGGGGAAAGGCAGGTCTTGCTTGAACGACTTAATCTCGTTCTATGACAAGACAACCTGCTTAGTGGATGAGGAAAAG
The DNA here is from genome assembly GCA_013399855.1 of Oxyruncus cristatus. Classification (NCBI taxonomy): domain Eukaryota; kingdom Metazoa; phylum Chordata; class Aves; order Passeriformes; family Cotingidae; genus Oxyruncus; species Oxyruncus cristatus. The sequence continues at coordinate 6,113 of VXAY01004624.1, forward strand.
GCTGTGGATGCTGTATACCTAGACTTTAGTAAAGCCTCTAATACCATTTCTTACTGCATTCTCCTTGAGAAACTGGTTGCTCTTGTCTTCGACACATGTCCTCTTTACTGGGTAAAAAACTGATTGGATGGTGAGGTCCAGAGGTTGGGGGGGAGCAGTGTTACATCCAGTGGCAGTTCCCCAGGTCACCAGTGGAGTTCCCCAGGAATCGGTCTTGGGGCCAGTCCTGATTAATGTCTTTATTAATGACCTGGACAAGAGGATTGAGGGCATCCTCAGTCAGTTTGCAGATGACACCAAGCTGGGTAGGAGTGTTGGTCTGCTGGAGGGTAGAAAGGCCCTGGGGGTGTTGGTTGAGAACTAGCTGAACATGAGCCAGCAGTGTGCCCTGGTGGCCAAGAAGACCAATGGCTTGCATCAGCAATACTGTGGCCAGCAGGACTAGGCAGGGCAGTGATCATCCTGCCCCCTGTACTTGTCACTGGTGAGGCCACGCCTTGAATCCTGTGTCCAGTTTTGGGCCCCTCACTACATGAAGGACATTGAGGTGTTGGAGCGTGTCTCCTGTGACGAGTATCTGAGGCAACTGGGGGTGTTTAAGCTGGAGAAAAGGAGGCTCAGGAGAAACCTTCTCCCTCTCTACAACTACATGAAAGAAGGTTGTAGCGAGATGGGAGTCAGTCTATTTTCCCAAGCGACAATTGACAAGACAGGAGGAAGTGGCCTCAAGTTGAGCCAGGGGAGGTTTTGATTTGATATTAGGAAAAATGCCTTCATGAAAAGGGATGTCGAATGTTGGAACAGGCTGCCCAGGGAAGTGGTTGAGTCACCATCCCAGAAGGTCTTTAAAAGATCTGTAGATGTGGTGCTTCGGGACACGGTTTAGTGGTGGACTGGAGAGTATTAAACTAACAGTTGGACCTGGTGATCTTAACTGTCTTTTCTACCCTGAATGATTCTATGACTATAAAGTTTAAAACTAAAGTTTCACTCTATATATTACGAGATACAAATATTTTAATTGGTAGTGTAACGAACTAAAATGTGATAACTTACCGTACCTGACTTGGGCTGTACAGTGATCTTTATATTTATCATAAATCCATTCCAGATCTTTCCCTGATAAGGGTGTTTTCTCACTGCTAACTTTAGACTCAGAATAAGAACACTTGCACTTTCTTCTACTGCTTACAAAGGAGACACGAGACAGGCAATAGCAAATTTATAATATTTTCCTTTAACAATATAATAGTGAATTTTATTGTGGAATATCAGTGGGATGATACTGGCAGATCATTTCATCTTGAGTCAGTTTACACTTACAATCTTGTGCATTTTCTCTTTAGAGGTTGAAAGGCTTATCAGGAAACTAAATGAAAACCCAATTCTCAGTCCACATTTTCAGCAGGAGATAACACGCTCCTGAGAAGACACAGGATACTTCTTAAGCTTTGATAGAAATGGAACAAGTGAGATTGTACAGAATTAATTACTGTACTTCAAAGCAATCTGCTATTTCTAGAGTCACTGAGCGACTACGATTTTACTGATTGAAAAACTTCAAACTCTTAGCACTACTTAAACTTTTACCTGCTGTGTTAATGCCTTCAGGCACAACCTAAGCAACTGACCAAGATTCATTGTAGAATACAGCAGTGGTGATTCAATTTCATTAAGAGAAGAAGAAGAAGAAGAAAAAAAAAAAAAAAAGTAAAAATTAGATCTTAAGGAGAGAAATAAATTAATTTTTAAGTAGGAAATAAATACAATACCAAGAAAAAAAGCAAAACCAAAGAAAATAAAATTTTATCAAAATGAAAGGGATTAAGAGGCTGAATTGTTGCTTTTCATCTATTTTGTAGTTAAATATTTTTTACAGCAAAAATACAATGCTCTTAACTAAAAGTAAAAGAGACAAACCAAAAACGAGCAGCAAAATCCAGCGCTTTATTTCTCCTTTCCCTACATGAAAGCCTTTCATTCATATTTTCCATTTTGGCATAAGGAATTGTTTTCATCCACAATTCAAACCCATTTCAGTGAAAATGTGAATATATTCCACCAATCTGCTGCAAAAACAGAGCATTGTCTCATTACAGAATTCAATAGTAAAAATCTCATTCTCCTCTCCATTAACCAACCCATTTCCTAGGGTGATAATACAAAACAGTTCCCCAGACAAATTTGTTATAACATTTCTTCTTCCCAAATACCAATCAACTTTGCTCAGCAAGAAGAGGTGGCACATTATGAAAAATTAAAAAGTCCCTCAAGTGCACAAGAAAAATTACTGGGTTTTGCTATCAAACACTCAGGAACTGATTCCCTAAAGCAAAGCCAGAGAACTGAGGGCTGAGGGAAGGCAGGGGACCCAAAACTGAGGGAACTGATTCCCTCAAGTAAAGGCAGAGAGCCCAAGACTGCCTCTTGCAGCTCAAATAACTCCCAAGATTCTGCTGCACATCACAAGCCTGGCTCCCACTCCATCTCAACAACCTTCTGCCAAAGCATTCAATTTCTATGTGGCCTTTGTTCCTGATGTGTTTAAAATCATACATGTAGTATCAAAGATGTTTTTGACAAGATCTTGGCCATCCACTGTGGGATGCAGGAGCTGAACAGCCTTTTCAGTGCCTTCCTTCTCTGCCTTCATGTCTTCCAGCTGCAGGGTCCTACTCTAACTCCTCCAAAGCACAAGATGGTTTTGCATGTCCTGTTTTGGGGGCATAAACACCCATTCTTAAAGCTCTTGGCTCTTTGGCACCCTTATCAAGGATCTGACTGCCTAATTGCTAAAAAAAACAAAAAACAAACAAATGCCCAAATCCCTATTGTTTACCCCATGTTGCACTCAGAAAAATAGCCTACAGCAGCCATTCTGACTGCCTGCAAATCCACATAGTGAAAAGTTATCTACTTCATTTAAGCCAAGAGAACCTCTCATGTTTACAGAGTGAGGACAAAAGTGGACTCAGGTGTAGTAGCAGCCACAGAAATTCACAGGCCTGGCCTCCAAGGAATTTGGAATCATCCACATCTCCTTTTAATTGTTAACATAATGTAAGTGAACAAGCTGACTGACAGTAGGTGATGAATTACTTAACAGGATGAATACTTATTTAACTTTCAAGAAAATCAATCCATCTACCAGCAACTTTTCAGAAAGTTAATTCTATATTCACTATAAAGCCAAACAGCTGGATCCTGCCTTCATATATTTAACTCAAATGAGCTTACAAAGGAAACTGAATGTGCCACGATGTAAACGTGGCCATACCAGTGCTTCAAGCCATAAATGTAATGTACATTTACATTTATCAGTCCAGCTATGCTGGACTGATGGGAACTCCCATCTTTTGCCAGGGTCGTGTTATCTGTAAACTCTCAGGAGGCAGATGCTACCTTAGTATTGGACTGTTCAAGTCACTGCTTAGGCCAAGTCCAAAGCACAAAAAAGGCTATTAGACATGAATCAGATCCAGCACAGTCCTCTCTCCCTCCAGACAATTACATCGTCCAAGAAACTATTGCATACATAAGTTAAAATTATTTTTCATCTCCAATTCCCCTCCTCCATTATCTCATATCCTCTCACCTTTCTTACCTCCTTTTATTTTCACAAGAGTCAATTGCTTCACAGCAATTTTACTATTTCTTCTATTATTCCCTTGTTTCTTTAGCAAGCCGTAAATAACTCTGCTTATTCTCAAAGTGTTCTACAGAGGCCAGTCGCAGGCACAGGTTAGAGTTTCATACCTGTCTTAAAATCCAGAGGTCTATAGCCCCATTATCTCTGTTCTAGAGAAGAGTGCTGTGCTGCTTCTTTCTCCCATGATTTAGGGAAGCAATATAGGGCAGGATTGCTCAGTAATGAAACTCAGTGGAAAGCTAAAACATTCATCTTAATACTACCAACAAATAGCAAATAAAAAAGAGTGATACTCACAAGTAACATGCTCTGATTTCAAAGTCATTGCTCCAAATTTGCATCTGTAAGGAAGAGGCTCATTTTTCAGTCGTGTGATTTTCTTTATGGTGCTTATACTTATTACTCACACAATGATTGCAGGTTGAAATATGTAGATATTTAAGTAGGACAAATATTTTAATTTCCCTCATTATGCAAGCCAGATATCAGACATCATGTATATAAAGGTATATTTTTCAGTAAACGAGATTTAAGTTTTTACTAAAATTTGAACAACTTTTAAAAATCAGTATTCCATTCACCATAGCTATTACATACAACTGACTCATCAATCTAGTGGTGCTGAAATAGCTTAAGTAACTTTAAAATATAACAGCAAATGTGGGTTTCAATGTAACGTAAAGGCCTGCACAGAAAATGTTGGAGAACTTTGAACATACTTTATTTTGAGCTATTTCCCCCAGTCCTTTGCAGCTATATATTTTACTACAGTTCTTGAACTCAGAGTAGTGGAGACTTAGTTCTGTTTTTATAACATTGCGTATTAGCACTCTGTGGAGGCCAGAAAAAGCAACACCCATGGACTTTCTGAGGACTGCTTTGATCAGATTGAAATGACCTCATGATGAGCAGAGAAAAAAAAAAAAAGTGCACGTGAGGGAGTCACAAAGTAAAGGTCTATTTTTAAGCCACCCACCTTGCTGAGAAGAATTGAAAAATGGCAATGTCTAGCCCACATTTACTGGTGGCTTTATGCTGTTGGGTTTTTTTTCTGTGCTACACTATGAAGTTATTTACTTATGAGAAATACTGGTCTGTGTAAGCCCCAGCCTGGGAGACCAGCAGCTTACACTGTCCTTGGCAACACGACAAAACCTGCCACTATATCATACTGAACTGTTCTTGAATGTCTCCAGTGTATTATGTGCAAATGTGCTTTCCTTGGTGCTGGGCCTGTAACCTTTCTTGGCTTCTCTTTTTTATCCCTGGAACACATATTCTTGTACCAAATAGACAGTAATAAGCTTGCTTTCATAGAAATTGGGATCATTTCTTTGACAGCTGATGAAGTTCTGGGCCGTGTTCTCTCTTAGTAATAACTGCAAATACTTTATTTTCTCCAGTTTTCTACAAAAATGATTTACAGTGGCAGGAAAAATAAGGATAGAAAGGTAACCAAACCCAGCTTTAACCAACTCTTTCATTTACTAAAATTTTGAGTATACATAGCTCATTCATTCATCCCTGAATACTATTTTATATATATATATAAATACATATGTATTTGTTTTTCTGGGAATGGTAGAGTTGGTAGTGGGTAAGTCCCAGTAATGTCTCAGTAGTGTTTCATTTGAGACATATTTAGAACACAATCAGAACTAAGACATTTCCTGCCTTTCTCTGTCTGATATGTCCTGGAGTATCAACCTGGACAGTAACAAAGGCACTGGGAAATCTTCAAACACCAAGTGAGTCAGACTCTGTAAAGATAAGGAAAACTCTAGGAAAGGAAAACTGATGGACTGAGGAGAACTTACTGCCTTATTGGTTTGTGTGTATTCCTAGTCACTCCCAGATCCAAGATGTGGTTGAGAAGTAGGTCTACACCAGCCCTCCTTATATGCCCATCTTCTCATCCTACCACTTTATTTTCTATCAAATGACAATACGGATGCACATGTTTGGAGAGACGTGACAAACTTCAGCTGTGTCCTGAAGGCAGAAGAAAAGAGATACAGTAAAGCCTGGAGCATCCAACTGTAACCTACAGTTGCAGTTGTATTTCTATTTCTGGCACACACCTGCTCTGCACTCACAGGCAGATGATTTCACCTCTGTGTGCCCTCTTCTGTAGTTTACCTTTCTCTGCCTTCAGTTTGAGAACTGAGACAACTGTGCATATGTGTGTGTGTGTGTGTGTCTATGTATGTACGTGTTTAGATGCACAGACAGACACACAGGACTTCACACTATGGCAATTGACCCTGTTGAGACTGCTGGTTACCACTCCAGTGCAAAACCTTGTGATTTGGAGAGGGGAAGGACGTTCTATTGTTTTGCTTTGTGTTTTTATGTTTGTGGGGTTTTTTAAAATTTTTCAATGTTGTTTCTAAGCATACAGTGTTAGCTTTTAAGAATAGTCTGTGGCTGCATGCAGTGGTGGCTCCAACACTTCTTTAACTGGTGAGAACCCATCTCAGACATAATGAGAGTTATTGCATGGACACTGTATATTATACCCTTTTTCAGTATGTAATCCTGAGTCCATTTCTGGGCTTTATGCGAACATATGCACCACATGTGTTTATTGCAGGAGAAAAATAATATTCTGGAAGTGTTTTCAGGTATTTTTTTTAAGTTCTGGTGGATCTAGACCCACACCACCCCCAAGGTGTGCATGGGAAAAGCAATAAACAACACAGTGACGCACTTCTAGTAGCCAGCAAGCTCAGGGGTGCCTTTCCTATGTGACTGCACTCCTCTAGCATTCTTCTTGGCAGTTTTTAAACAACAATTGAAGTAAAGCTTTTTGGAGCAAGGAAACTGTTTAAAAGAGTATTTGTTCAGATTGTTGGGGCCGTAGTGCTGAAGGGGAATTTGAAGTGTTATGATGTCGTTAAATAAACGCTGTCACAAGAGCTAAGGTTACCCATTATAACTGCCTGTGTTGTGTTCCTGGCAGCTTCCTTTCAGGCTGACATTCTTTCATATATGGCTTTTGCCTAAATATATGTATATATATATGGGGTTTGTGCATGGGTAACATATTTTTTAATACACTTTTCCTACTCTAAACCATTTCTCTGGAAAATTCTCCAGTAACTATATTTACCAATAGAAATTTGTCAGCAAGATAAACCCCATGCAGAAAGGGTCTTCAGCTTTTCAGTGAAAAATATTCACAGCTGAAACAGGGAGAAGGCTTAGAGTCAGATTTTGAATGATTAACAACAAAAAGGGCCAGTCAATATTTTAAAAAATATTCATAAAAAAGGCAGCATTACTGAGGGTGACAGCAAAACAGCTTAACTGCACAGTAAGAGTGTGTGCATCTCACTGTGAGAACAGGGGGATGTGAGTGAGTCATTCAGCAGCACCTCTTTTTCTTCTAATGGAGTGAGTCTGACCTCTGTGCATTGAACAGGATACAAAATGAAAGACAAAAGACTGTCCGTCATGACAATTTTTTCTCTCTTTTGAGGTGACAATGCAACAGCCATCTCTTTTTTTTGTTTCCTTCATCATTATAATACACTAGATGTGAGGTTTTTTCACCTTTTTTTTTTTTTTTTTTTTAAATACATTTAAAATTAATAGGATGGATTGTGAAGAAAAAAAAAAAAAACAACTTTTATTCCTGAACTGACTCAAATGTAATTACTGGATACAGCTGCACAAAGAGGCAAGACTTCAGCCCTCAGGTGAAATGGTTAGATAACTACTGTATTTAATATCTGCTTAGGATGATGAACTTCACCCTTGGTTTGCTTCCAAGGTTGGCTGGTGGGAACCTCACAAGTCATCACTAATTATCGTGTTGAATTTGCAGAAGATGGGTGAATGCCAAACACTTAAAGAAGGAAAATGCAGAGCCCATATAACTGAAAGGAGGGAAAAAAAGCCAGAGAGTTGCAAAGGTGTCAGCTTAGAGAAAAAAATTTAGGGAAAGAATTCATAAAGCCAACGATTTTTAGGCACCCAGAATTAGGAGAAAAAAAAGAAAAAAAAGGCAAAAGGAAACATGGATTAGTTTGACAAGTCTTTCTTTTGCCAAAAGTTAATTTCCTTATGTGACATGGAAACACTGTGATAGAAGGGAAGCAAAAGATGTCATATCTTGGCTTCTCGTAGTGTTTTGAATGACACGTTCATCATCCAACTAGAGGAACCACAGGAGGGTGAGAGCAAAGATAGCTGGAAGACTGTAATCAAACCACAATTGTTCATGAACCATTGCCAAAAGGAAAGGGTATCTTGAGTAGACTCTCTGGAGTCCAGTAATACTTAATAATTTCTTCAGTGTTCTAGATGTCTTTACAGGATATTCAAATGAAATTTGCAGACAATACCAAAAACGATTAATGGGGCTAAATGGGGAACAGCCACTCTGCTGAATGCCAGATTTAGAGATCAAAACGTTCTTGACACTTTTATATAAAAAAGTGTGATTCAGGGACAAATACAGGGGTTTACATTTAGGAGAAAATAGTTACATAAACACACACAAGGGAATTGCGAAATGGTAGGATTTGGTTATTTTTGACTCAAATTCTGCCTGATCTGCAATCTCACGTTGCTGATGGGATGCAGAGGAAAAATGTCGAGCCTGCATGTCAGGTAAAATGAGTCTCCTGGTACTGATACAGCCACAGCTCAGGTATTTCGGGTTTTCAGCTTCACATTTCTGAGCAGTTGTCAAAAGATTAGAGAAAAAAACCCCAGAGATCTGAGGAAGGTTTGCTCTGAGGAAAGATGAACGGTTGTTTAGCCTAAAGAAAAAAAATCACATGAGAGACACGTAATATATGTGTCTACATAATTATATATGTAAATGTCAGCTTCAGAGGAGCAGGGAATCCCCTCTTCTCCTTGCTCAGGCAGGGAAGGTGAAGTAACAAAATGAAATAGCAAGCAGACATGTTCCCAAGCAGCATTAAAGTCAGAACCAATTGCTTGAGAAAGTTGTGGAAACTCCTTTGACAGAACTGGTAGGACAACACCCTGCCAGGAGTGACAGGGACATAGCTGATCTTCCTTGGGTAGGAGGAGGCAATGTCACTTTAGACAGGCCCAATGATACTATTAACAACCAGTGATCCCCACCTGGCCCATCCTGGGGGATACACCTGCTCTCACTCCCTGCCTGGATCCTGTTCTCTGCCCAGGGATGGACAAATGGCTGGTGGTGGGTCTGAGAAGGGCAACACCTTTGGAGATACCAACACTGCAACTTAGGCATTGCTTCTATTCAACATGCTTGAGCCCAAACAAGCTTTTAGCTGGCAAAACTTTGCGTATGATCTTCATGTGTATTCTCCTTTTTCCCTACTCATATTTATTCAACTGCTTAAATCAAGTTCTTTGGGTTCTCCCATTCTTAAGATAAACAGCACTTATTGCTTTCTGACTTCAATAGCCAAGCTAATAAAAATCCAGTTGGTAGATTTAATTCTTTTTAAGCTTTTATGATCTGAAACAGGAGAGCAGACAGTTTTATGCTGATGCACAGTCATTGGTGGTATATGAATATAACCTGTATCACATCCTGCCAGATGATGCTTTATTGTTGTTATTTTCATTTATTGTTTAGACTAACAGGAAGCGCTGCCACTGTTCGTTTAAAATCAAATTTAGTAATTATGCATTGATCTGGATGAAAACTGTTTAGAAGTAAACCATGACATTTACAGCAACAGTAAAGAACTTTTAGGCTATGCTAACAACTTAGCCTAGACTATGCCACTTTCAATGAATCTTCTGTTATTTAGTTACATTATTTTATTGTAATACACATGTAGAAACTATTCTAGAGCTTAGAAGAAAGCTCTAAAGTATCATTAAAAATAGCACTCTAAAGTATCATTAAAAATAGCACTCTGAAGTATCATTGCTTATATCTACTCATATCAAAACTAAGAAAAAATGTAGATGACTACCAGAAGCTTAAGATCTAGCAGCTATATAACTTCTTAGATAAAAAAAATTCAGTAGCATATGGCTGAGAGTGATAATTCTCAGGAACCAGCACCTCTCTGCATCGCTAATACAAATCTAAGATCAGAAGTAATGTTTCTGGTATGAGAATACCTCGTTCAGCCCACTCTTTATTACCCTTTTTACATCATGGCAAAAACGTAAAGGCCACGCACCCTTGGCATGCATTCCCCAAATTAATTTTCTTGGTCACCCTAATGCTACACAGAAACTTTGCCCCAACCAAGAAGAGTTTGGTGGGGCTGGGGTGGCCTTGTCTGTCCTGCTGTCTGAACAGACAAAGGTCTTAGACCTTCTTACCTGACATGTGGGTGACTTGACTTTAACCTGACAGAAGAGGACTGCTCCATCCATTTGAATATGGGATTTAGGGAATGTGAAGGAGTATATAGTGAAGGAGGAAAAAAGTCCACCCTGCTGTGGTCACAATCCCCAAAAACCTTCCCAGTAAGAAAAGCATTAGTAGCTCCACAGTCTCAATTGCCAGAGGCTTTCAGAGTTACAGCAGAGGACTGGAGAGCATGTTTAATAATATGTGAAATTTGATTTTCAAGCATTACCATGCATCTTCAACAAATGAGTCCTTTAGCCTGTAGCCAATGCGCCTGTGTCTTTCCAGGTCTTATGAGACTGAAAGGTCTTTGGGGTACAAATTTATCTCCTTTTTAAAATGTTCTGCATGCTTTTACATATGATTTAAAAATAATAATATGGCCAAAGGACTTCAGTGCATTCTCAGTCGCACACATTTAGAAGAGCTAAGTTTTAACTGGCACTGTTCAAGGTAGAATTTAATCCACATTTCACATTCTTGTTCTGGGAAAGTCTGCTTATGGGCTATTGCAGAAAAATATGATTAGTTAATTATGAACCTATGTCACATAAGAAAGGAGGCAATACAGACCTTCTGGCTGTTGAAGACAAGTAACACTGCAAGGGAGACCAACAAACTTTTAATAATGGGGAGGGCCATGGGTGTAAGGTTAGGTCTCTAGCAACCTCTGGTGGCTGTTCAAATAAAGATTTATTATTTCTTTTTAGTAAATGATTATGCAAACATTTTTATTTTAATTGGTTTGCAATTTTGATTTCATGCATTGATATGAACAATTTCTGTGATGTGAAAAAATGTCTTTGTTTATAAACTCTTTGGTTATCTCTGAAAGTTTATTGTTTTGTTGGAAGCTCTTTAATAGAATAGGTCACATGAATACATTGGTTAAGCTAGCAGCATTGAGGTTAGAGATAGTCATGGTGACTAATTACAGAGGCTTACTCAAATGGTTTTGAACACAGAGATTTTTGGTTTGACTATTAGTAATGTATATAAATACACTGCCTTGTAAATTAATAGCCCTGCCTTTTAATTTTATTGAATAATACTGTTTCATAATAGCAGTAAAATACCACGAGCAACAGATTCCTACAAGATTATTTATCAGTTTTATGTCTCATGTCACTCCTGGAAAATGCAGTAATTTTTGTTGGGCTGTATTTCTTAATCATCACAGCTGTCAGCCACTTCAACTGCTGTAGTAAAGACTGCAAATCATTAAGCATTGCAGCTCCCTGTTTCACAGACTCCTAATTTTCCAGCACAGTCTCCTTTTGGTAGTCAATTTTTCCATGTTTGGTCTATGCTTACAGAAGTGAGTGTCTGGAAACAGAACAACAGCCCACTAAGCTATTTTATTCCTAGGAAAAGACCCAAGCGAAGATTATGTGCATGTAAACTGATCCAAGTGTTTAGACACATAATTGCTTGCACAAAACTCTGCCTGTGAGTTGTATGTACGAGGCATTCACACTGGTGCACTGTTCATTTCAAGGGAAATTAGGAAGGTGGAATTTTGTTCACCATTAAAATCAAGCCTCTCACTGTCTTGAAATGTCATCAAAATCCCACCTCGAGCAGGATACATGAGGGGCTGGGTCAACGCAGTGTGGCAAGGGCCCCCCACCTTTTCATCTTAGCCCTAAAACCTAAACTTAACACATGGTCTGATTCCTGTGTCTTCTAAAAGAGGCATGTGTCACTCCTCCATACAAACTGAATTTGTCCTGCTTCTGTTTCCTACCCAAATATAAAGAGTGTCTTAGGTTTTATTTAGGTTTTATTGACTAAGTCAACCTGACTTTAAATTTAGGTTTTTATGATCAAGGTATTTCAATGAACCTTCTGCCTAAAACTGTACATCAGGTGATTGACAAAACAGGGCTTTGCAGACTCCCTAGCATCATCTTCTGGTATGGTTTGGTTTTTCTTTGCCTCCAAAGATGGGTTATTTTTAAAAGTGGTCTAACATTTCAAAACAACATATTTTTTTTTACATTCCCAGGTCATTGAACATGAAGTCCTTCAGACAATCTTAAAAATGCTTTTTTATTAAGTTAGAAAACATGCATTTGCATAGAAGAAAACCATGTAACATTTTAAAGTGGAACTATAAAAACAAATATACCTGCTGATACCTGTTCTTAAAACTTCTGCTAGAATATGGGGAAAAATCATCATTGGAATAAGTCAGGAAAATTGTGTCTCTGCAACATGGAACTATAGAGACTCAAGCCCCTGGGTATTTGATCTGACCACCCTTCTGTAGCATGTGCCAAGAGGAATCACACTTAGCAGCATGGCACTCATCAACTATTTCACAAGATTGTAGCAGCAGGTGTATAACCACAATGAGACAGAAACAACCTTTAGCATTCCAGATTAGAAGAAAATGACCTGGCTGTTTTTACTTTGGAAGTGTTAAACCTATGGGCCTGCCTACAACACTGCTGCAATGGCACTGGGAAGAGGAAGCTTTCCTTTGGCTGACATATCATTTGTTAAAGGAACTTTCATTATTAGCAACTGGTGGAGGATGAGATTTCCAGTGAGAGCCTGCAATGAGTTTTACATACACAAGGTCACCTTGAATGCTGCACAGTGCTGAGAGAATTAAGGGTAGCTGTGCTTGCACAGGGATGAAGGACAGTGAATTGGCAGCAGAGGGGGCATCTCTGGGTAGGACAGAGGTCAGGGATAGCACCAGCTGTGCAGCTGAAAGAAACCACTACTTTAAGAGCTACTCAAGTATCTTATTCCTACTTACTAATCTAGGTGACATCTTAGAATGGGAATATATGGTGATCCAGCAGTCACAGCCTTACAAGAAAAGCACTAATCCTACAACTTACTCCTAGTCACACAACTTGTGTGTTATTGTTCAGCATCTAATAGCTGTTTTTGTTGTTGCTTAGAGCCTGCACAAAATCATGATCCATTTTCTTTTGTTTCTTTAAATCATAGAAAAAAAGGCAGAGACAACTGACTTCTTAGCTCTTTAATGGCTTGTCTGATGTAGGATATGAAGCCATTTTTCAAACTAAGTATCTGCAAAGGAGCATTCTGTTTTGAAACAGCTTAAGTGTGCTCTGAGAAAAGCACCTTAGCAGTTAGATATCATGGAGCACAACTGCAGGAACAACTAAATTAGGTTCTCTTGACATGAGAAATTTTCGTCAAAAACATGTTTATCCACTCAAAATGTAAGCTAGAGGTGTGAGAACCACTCACAGGCAGCTGTGTGTGTTGTAAAGATCCGTGCACAAAGGACCTGCTCTCGTTGCAGTGTTGTCCTGCCAGCCAGTAAAACTGTGCCCACATGAAGCAGCCCCTCCACGAGACTGTCACAAAAGGCCTCACTGTGCAAGCAAATACGAGCGAGCTTTTCTACTCTGACATGACATCTGCTACTGAGACCTCCTGTTACTGCTGAATCATTTCTTCCCTTGGCTTATTTAAGGTTATTAGCTGGTGCCTTTAGAAATGAGAGTTTTCTCATCTCCCTGTCTTTGCTTGGGGTGTGAGCAAGGACTATGAACTGGCATTTTCTGTCACAGTCAGACTGGAAGAGACATGTACAAGAAGACAGATGTGTCAACCCCTTGTTGTTGAAGGTTTGGGATGAAGAAAGAAGAGGCTGAATTTCATGGGAGTCTTAGTCTTGATGAAGAGGGGAGCAGGAGTTGAAAGCTTCCAGCTTGCTGTTTTGCAGGCAGAGAGAGAGGAAAAGCTAAGCAGCAGCTGATTGAGACAGCTGAGTAAAGAAGCTACAAGGTAAAAATAGCAGCAGACTGTCAAATAATCTGCCAGTGTTGGGCATGAGTGAGAAAACAGCATCAGGCTGTGGGGGAAGTCGAGTCAGAGATGCTGTGTGGTGAAGGGGAGGGAGCTGCTGTGAGCAGGAGCTCACAGAGAGGAAGCAGGCTTGGGGTTGGTTTCTTTCACCCTAATACAGTTCTGTAGAGACAACTTCAATTCTCGCTTCATCACAACTTCAAATTGAGTATTTGTGTGAATGGGACCCTTTTATCACTGAGATATGCACTGAGATTCTATGCACTTTCTTAAAAGGGACAGTTGCAGGAGATTTCTGAAGTGCCCTCTGGAGTACAGTGTGTCTACCCCAAGCAATAGGGATGTCACCTGCCACTTCCCTGCTACAGCCATTGAAACAGGTCATTTCTAGATGGGAAGTGCAGCACTGCAGGTGCTAAACCCACTAAATGTATCTGTGCCACAGGGCTGGGTGTCATGGGTTTTTCTGTAAATGCTCTTGCTCATTCAGTAATAACTGCAGTGCACAGGCATCTCTGATGGATGGCCTGCTCAGCATGCTGATGGGCCGAAGACTGAGGTCTGTCTGGTTTTCTTTTATTCTTTCATGAATGCCAATGCTAGAGAAGGCTTTTGCAGTGAGAGTCTCAAGCTGTTTATTTACACAGTAAAAATAACATAAATATTTTGAAGTGTGGCTCAAACCAGCCTTCAGCAGAAAACGTAGTTATACTCAGCACACAAAGCATGCTATGAGCAACTAGGGTGTCATCTGTGATTGACTCCAATTGCAGCTGCTGTGAACTGGGGTGTTTGAACCTGTGATCTTAGTTGTGCCGCACACATTCGTGGATAAAAAGTGCTATAAAAATGCCAGGAGTACCTATTCTGTATTTTAAATGGTATTTTGTCTATATCTTTTCACTTTCACCGTCTGTTCCTGAACTGCCTGAGGTAAAAAAGTCAGCCTGTGCCTCTTCAGAGGAAAAGGTACAGCTGTGGTTTTTGTTGAGCTCATGCTTGTAATTTAAGAGCAGGATGCAGGGATAGAGTGGGCAGGTCACTTCCTAAGCCTGCAGCCCTGCACATGCACTGCCTTTGTGGCTCAGTGCTAATTCGCTTTTGGCTCACACTGGCTCTGCACCAGGTTCTCTAAACACCCAGTCCATCCCATCCCTCCCCACAGCAGTGCCAGCCCGACACCAGCACTGCTTCATCTGACTTCTGCAGCCCACCCTGGCACCGAGGGATGGGCTTACAGAGAATGTGATTACCCGAAACATCCAGAAACTGGAGCTGGGCATTGCAATCCCCTGCGGTCTGCAGGGGTAGAAACACCTCTCAGAAAGGAGGTCCCACCCCATGGTGGGGGGGGGGTGTCTGACAGTGCGTATCTGGGCACACACCAGGAAAGTCAGCTATCCCAGTGCTGCTGTGCATCCTGCACGAGTGCTGAGGACCAGGCTCAGAAGCCCGAGTGAAGCAGCAGCAGCAGCAGCAGCAGCAGCATTGCCCCTCAGCCTGCGGGCAGGGCGTGTTTAGGTCCGTGAACCCAACTCTGCCCCTGGCTCCTGGTACCATCGGCTGCAGCATTAGCTCTGCTCTGGCCATGACTTCTGTCAGCTAGGAGGTGGGCACCAGCTTAGCAGGGCCTCTTCCTTCCATGCGAAACCACCTATCCTACTCCTTTGGGAAATGGAATAATTTCTGCTCTTTTAAAAGGCAGAAACAAAAGCTGGCAGTGGGGCCTTGCTGGCTGTGAAAAGGGACATCTTCTTAGAGCATATCTGTAATAGCACAATCCATCTCACCCAACATAAAGGCTGAGACAGCACGGCCAAGTGAGAAGCTAGTGTGGCAGCATGGTCTCCCTGCTTCAGAAACCATGCAGCACAGAGGAGGGGAGCACATTTCTCTAGTCCAGAGATTAAAGCAGTTTTCAGTCCTCCTCCTTGTGATTTTTTTTCATGGCTATTTAAGAGCTGGGCCAAGCAGCCATATGTTTTGATGGACATGCCTCTGTTATTTAGGCATCCAGGTCTGAGGTGTGGAGCACTTTTCCTAAGTTGGTTGTCAGAGTGAAGTACCAACAACTCTCTTCTCTGACCTCTTCCCAGCTGCCTTTCAAGGACAGCTTATCTACTGATGGGGTGCCTCCTGGATGGCTGCCCTTGGTAGAACAACAGCCTACTGCCGTCCCTGGCCAAGCTACCCCAAAACATTGAGCTCCAATACCCAAAATCCTTGCAGCAGTGCATGGAGTGCTCACTGCATTCCTGTGCTCTGGCTGTCTCATCAGCTGTGTACATAAACCAGGGAGAATCAAGTGTTAAGCATTTCAATGATTAGAAATAAATCACAATTTTATTCACTCTCTTGTTGCAATGATCTCAAAAAAGAGTTCTTCATGTCTCTCACTTGTCCTTATGGAAGAGCCATAAGGTGAAATTTGAGCTATTTCTGTTGCTTATTAATTAGGAGAAGTACCAAATGCATGGATAAAATGCCTTGCTCAGAGTTTAGAGATGACTGACTCCCTGTGGCTTCCCTGGAAGGGATTGGTCTCAGAAACCCAATTATCTTGATGATACAAGTATCCTGTTTGAAAACTCTCATCACCAGTGCATTAGGATCAGTGGTCCTAATGAACACTTAACTGTGTCATGACCTGTTACATTTGAAGTGGTTAGTCTGCTATTAAAATCATAAGCCATGCTGTGGCCACCATGGCTAAAAATCATTAGTCTAGGACCTTTGGGTGCTCTTAAGGGTGATTCTTCTCTTGAACTTTGGAAAACACAGCCTCCATGATCCTTCTTCAACCCCGAATAAAGACTCATGTAAGGACATGATAGGAAGATGAGGGCCTCAGCTGCTGTTAAATTACCAGTTCAGGGTGCCCCATCTGCCACTGAAATACAGCTGCGTGGTACAAAGCAGTGACAAGCACCTGGTGGTTGCTTCCTCTCACAAATGTCCACAGGATTTCAACCACAAAAAAAAATATTTTTTTTGTCCATGAGGCTATAATTCATTGGCTATTTATCTTCCAGTGTTTACATGTTGATTCCTCCAGAGCCTAATCACAGCCTGTTGCTGTCAAGCCACTGCTTGGAGAAAAAAAAAAAAACAAAACAGGAACAATTCTGTGTTCCCAAGGACCCTCTAAGTCTGTAGGTAATAAACAAGTCTAAGGCTGTAAGTCAGACTTGCTGTCAAGTCATACAAACTATGTCATTTTTACCAACCTCCTACATGTCTGTCTTGACACTCAAAGGGATCCTTACAGCAGTTCTTCCTCTGCTTCACTTGGAGTTGCCACTTAACAAAGAACTGAAGTGGAAAACCTTCCAGCTCTAACCCCATTTATCTCTTTCACAATCAGGCAGTTAACTGAAGTACAGGGACTTGCATGTTTTCTGATAAAAAGAGAAACTGATGATGAAGAGAGGCATCTGTGGCATGAAATCCAATTTTTCTCAAGTGAGTAGGAGACAGGGTATCAGGTCCTCACGCCCAGTTTCAGCCAGGACCCCCATCCCCAAGGACTCACTCCATTGTGCCCCGCCAATGAAACCCTCACATCGGCATTTGCCTTGTCTTGCTTTACACTTCTTGAGTTGTGCCAAGGAAGGTTTAGATCAGCTATTTGGGAAAATTTCTTAACCGAAAGGGTTTTAAAGCATTGGAACAGGCTGCCCTGGGAAGTAGTTGCATCAACATTCCTGGAGGTATTGCAAAGATATGTGGATGTGACACTTGGGGACATGGCTTAGTAGTGGACTTGGCAGTGTTAGGTTAAAGGCTGGACTCGATGACAGAAACGATTCTGTGATTTTCCATGCTTTATATGGGCTCTTCTCAGCCAGGTGTGCCTTTAGTGTGAGCATCCCTCTAGACAGAGTAACAGTAACATTGCATATAACATAAAATAAGTTAAAGATTTTTTACAGTTACTTCATAAATGAAGGATAATAGTTCTTCCTGTCCCCTAAACTCCAGTTTTAACAGGTCCTAAAGGAAGTAATTTTCTCATTTGCCATAAGGTGTAGGTCAGTCATTTTGAGCTCAGCAGCTGCAGCACAGCTTGTACATGTGGCAAATTACTTGACAGCAGCCTGTATTGCCTCACTGGGGTTTGAGCCTTCTTGTGTCTCCCTGTTTTCAGAACTCTTCCACCTTGTTCCTCAGCAGCTTTTCTTTCTTGTCTCAATTTGAAATTACAGTCCTCTCAAAATCGAAATTGTTGAGGGATTGCCACCACAATATGATTCCAGGAGGGGGAAAGTGGGCAGAGACCTATTAAGTCTGCTTACTCAGGCCTCTTTTTCTTCTGTTGGTTTCAGCTTGATGATTAGTTTCACAGCTGAACAACTGTATTTTAGATGCTTGGAAACATATCAAGTATGCCATCAGAATTGATCAGAATGGCCCTACATGTGTCCCAGTGCTGTTACCAGCAGCAAAAATCACTTGCCGGTGTAGCTCAGGACTTTCCTTAAAACATAATAGGCCATGTCACAGAAGGTGTTTTTCCAACAAACAAAAAAAAAAGTAATTATCACTTTTCCAGTAAGTTGAAACTTAACATCTTGTTCGACCTTCTAATGAGAATAAATATGTTAGTAAATGTTGCAATAGATCATTACTTGGAGATAACAGGCAAAAATATTAAGCAATTTTTGGTAGGTGAGAATAAATTCAGGCAGTTACAAAGGTAGCCTCTATATTCTTAGTGTCAGTAGTTTTCTTCCTGATATCCAGGAGATTTTATTTTATAATTAAATTATTATGAGGATATGGTGGTGTTTATTATTACGTAACACTGAGAAACTAATCACTCATCAAATCCTACAGAAATCTGGGGTACTGAATTCTGACTAAGTCCAAAGTATTTTTGGTTTTTTTTTTTCTTTCTTTCTTTCTTTTAGTGTGAAATTGTACCTGGGATCTGTATCCCTCTCAACAAGAAAAGATGACTCTAGGCAAGCCAACCTCTTTGGCACCCACAGCTGATGATCATCTCCACTAGGCACATTAATTAGTTGCTAGAGTAATTAAATGGAAGTGCGCATAATCAATTCCAGATGTTTTGGAGTTGTTTCATTTTGGCTCCCCAAACTTATAGTCTGGAATGTGTTTTTCCCAGGCAAGGCCAAACTCTTTTATCATCCAGTCTCCAGTTCGTCAGCACTTGCTGGTATTCCTCCAGCCCAAAGCTGTGGCTGTACAACTTCACCACCCCACCACCCACACCCCTATCATTTCTGGTTGAGTATTCATGAGTTTGGGGTAAGATTGAAAACTACTGGTTAACTTTATATTTCTTTGTATACACTCACATTCTTATTCCTCAGAGATATGTCTTTGCCCGGGGAAAGAAGCAAAGCAATATGTCAGAGTTAGTGTATTTACATGCTAATATTTAGATACATGGGATATTTATGAAGGAGAACAGTGAGGGATGAAAGGTGGTGTTTGTGTCAGCAGCTGTGACTGGCATCTGGGGAGAAATCTCTGTGCCTTCTTCAGGTTTTATTGATGTCTCATTTTTAACTTATTTAAATGATGATCATTATCTGCTCACAGGTTCAACACCACTTATTTCTTTATGTTACCCTGGTACTATGTTAAAAATAGTACTCTCTTCACTGCTCTTGGTCTACTTTTCATAGACACAGTTATATAGTGTGTCAAGATACTGCCTTGCTAAATTTATCCTGATATGGGCTTTAATTACCTTGTATACTTCCTGGAAAATAGCCAAATGCATGGCAATTTTATTGGGGAACTGACTTCTTCTTAACACCCTGACTGTCTTTTGTCCATAAAAGATGTTACCAAGTCTAAGTTTATCAGAATAGCTCTGTTTAATTTAAGGGGAAGGTGGGAGCATTTGCTCTTTTAATTGCATCTCGTAGACATTATGGATGCAGTGTTGTTTCTTTTGAGCCAGTAGCTGGTAATGTTACACTGCTTAATGCACTTTTGTTCTTGGGAGCCATCAGTTCTTGCACCCTCATCCTTCCAGACTTTCCTCACTGGGCTCCTCCCCTCCAAACACCCTCTCAGTCTATTTCCATGGCATTACTCTGCAATTAAGTGCTATTTTGCCTTTTGTACTTTACAGACAGAATTACAACAGTTCTCTCAAGGTACTGTTCCTTGGTGATATGCTTTTTATTTTGAACTGTATTTGGTATTTACTTATTTTTATTGTTGGACAATTTCTTTGGCTGATTTTCCTTGATGGACTGCTGGGACCTGCACTGTTTCTTCCCTCAAATTTACCATAATTTTTCTTACTTTTTACATTGTGACAGAGATTCTGTCATGGTGTTGACAGTCCTAGAAGATGTCTGTGACTGGCTCAAGTGTTTCTCAACACCTGCTGATTTTTTTCCCCCTGTTTCTACTTTAAGTAATCCCCCATAAACTTGTCAGTTTTCTGTGCCAGCTGACTTGCCCTACTTTCTTTAGAGTGGAACTATTTCTCATTTACAAGCTTTCTCTTCCCAAATAATTCCAGTGAGCCTGTTACATTCATTTTTTCCCTCTTCATGCTGCTTTTAATTCATTAATTCAGACATTGATAATCTACCTAGCTGATTCAGTTGTTGTTCCTCTCTGTTAATGATCAAGTTATTTATTTTTTTAAGTTTTGAAAAGTGATAGGAACTGTAGCCAGCCATCATTTTAGATGCACTAGATGATAAGAAAAATCTCCCAAGAGCAACATCACAATTCACTATCAGCTATCATTAGGAAGCTAAGTAAGCTAAATGCAGATTTCCTCTCTGTAATTTATTCCTTTTAGTATAAACCTGGGGAAAGGTGCAGAGATAATTTGCAGCCTGCTCTGAAAGTTAAGATAAGGGTTATATCGGACCTAGGATTGATTATATTTGAAGCCATGGGACCCCCAGTGGCAATATCTCCCAGCTGTTCCCTCTTATTTACAGCAGCACAGCTCTGGCTTAAACAGTGCAACTGATCTTGGCAGCTGAAGCATCACAGCACAAGGGGGGAGTGAGGGGGAGGGAATCTCCAGGCAGCTTCAGTGCAGCCTTTTGTCCTCTATGATCCAAGGTAGGAGCATGGATATGTATCATAATTCCAGTCACTTCCTGCCACTGAACTTGAGCAGTTTGACTTCTGTGACCTGCAGATAACCAAACAGCTCTTACAGATGTTGCACCCCCAATTAATACTATTTTTTAATGAGCTAATCTAATTTGTGTTTCAGGACAGCAACACCGTATCATCTAGCAATTAATCCCTGATATGGCAACGATCACAGCTACTGTGTGCAGATACTGTTCTCTAAGGGAAAAGAAGTTTCGTTAGAAAATATTTCTATGCAATGAGATTTCTTTACTAGGAAGATTTATTTTGTAGCTTGCTTGTCTCTGTCTCCCGTTCACAACATCTCTTCTGTGCAATTTAGATTCAGGTTCACCAAGAACTGCTTCATAATGGTGAATACCTGGTAGCTGAGCACACAAAGACTCAGACCTAGGCAAGGTAGCCTTGGTTTTGTGTTGGAATTCTTAGTTTGGTTTGGGGTTGGTGGGCTTTTTTTTTTGTTTGTTTAATTTTTTTTTTTAGATAGCAAATATTAGGGCAAAACCAAGAGAATGATAAATGGAATAGAAAGATCAATTAACAATAGCCAGGTAGGTGCGTGGCTCAGAAATGCATTTTGGAATCAAAGGCTTTACATTTGAAGCCAGTAGAAGGCTCCAGGGAGACCTTACTGAAACTTTCAGTACTTAAAGAGAGCTTACATGAAAGATGGGGACAGACTTTTTAATAGGGCCAGTTGTGATAGGGCAAGGAGTAACGGTTTTAAGCTAAAAGAAGGTAGATTTACACTACATATAAGGAAAAAAATTTTTACAATGAGGACAGTGAAACACTGAAACAGGTTGCCCAGAGAAGTGCTAGATACTCCATCTCTCAATGTCAGGTTGGACAGGGCTCTAAGCAACCTGATCTAGTTGAACATGTCCCTGTCCATTGCAAGGGGCTTAGATTAGATGCCCTTTCAAGGTCCCTTCCAGTCCAAACTATTCCATGATTCTATGATTTTTACACCTAAACAGCACTAGAAGAATGTCCCCTACACTCATCAAAGTTTCCCACTTCACCCTGAATTCAGTTTATGAATAGGTCATCAGGAATCTTTTCACAGACCAGTTTCTTCAAAATGAAAACCTGTCTTCTGAAATGCTTCTTTTAAAGAAGCTTGTGGGTTTAGCAAATTGTTTCTTAGTCTGTTTTTGACAAGGACAGTTGCAGGTTTTCATTAATTTTGCAATGTACACTTTGCAATTGAGTATTATACGAGACAATCAGGACCAGAGGAGATGCAGGGTCAGAATGCAGCAAGCTCATATTCACAATATCAGACCTGTAGGCTACAACAAAGGCACCCCACAAACCTGTTATAATGAATGGAAAATATTTTTTTTACAAGAACTTTTTTGACAGATTAGTAAATTGGATCTCATGTGATTAACATTATCCCTTTAACAAGTGACAGGATTTACTCTGTTGCTTTACCCTTCTTGATACATCTGATTTTGTCACTTAAGACTTGTACCAGACTGATTTAGTGGCATCTGCTGTGTACTTGTGGTGGGATGAGCAGTTAGTTGTCAAGTTTTCCACTGGCAGATTTTTTTATTTTATTTTTTTTTTACCACGAGAAACTGCGTATTTTGCAGAAAAGAGGTAAGTGCTGGAATAATGAGGGGAAAAAAAACTCCTCAAATATTGTCCTTGTCCCCATGTCTTTGTCTGTATTTCCCTAAGCACCAAACAGTCCTTTTTGGATGGACTTCTGTGCACTGACCTTGGCGTCAATGTCCTGCTATGACCCCACCACGCTGTCATCGTGCCATGGCCTCAAAATGTAAAATACCCTACTGTAGGAAATTTGATGCTACCAATATTACAATAACTGCAGTAAAATTAACTGCAGAAGAACATATTTCATGACAGTGGAAGCAGCAAAGCTAGTAGATGAATTGGGTTCCTTTTTAGATGAATCTTCTATGGATCAGTAGGTTTATTCAGAGTTACTTAAAAAGCAGTTAACATTCCATTAGCAACAAACTGTGATCTGTGTCAGCAGTAAAACACTGTTCACTCATTTATTTTAGAATGAGCAGCCACTGCAGGGAGAAATAAAATTATGAAATGCCTCACAAGCAAATAAATAGTAAGGCAAAGCAGGGATTTTCTTCCTGTTTCTAAATACTAAGCCTTTCTCCTAGGAATATTTATAAGTATAGAGCAGTTTCTCCCCAGCTGTTTGCTGTGTGCAGGCTGAGTCAAAACATTTTATTTCTTCTGGTATTTTCGGTTTGTGATCGAAGAGGAAAAAAATGCATGCTCAGATTTGGCTGCTGCCACGTTTTTTCACTGAAGTAAGAGCATTGTTGATTCAGCATTATGTCCTCTGCTAACCTGGCTTTGGTCCCAAAGAGCTGTCTTGAAAGAATACCTTTCCTTGCAGTTGGCAGTAGGAACATACAGGGCCCCATGCTCCAGTGAGCTCTTTACCTGATCATGATTACCTTCTGTGCTTAAAACAGCCTTTACCTCTCCATTCTCCTGACTCAGACAAAACCTGACCCAGCACAGGAGTTAATATTAGGCTCTTATTATTCTTGAAGGGCAAGTTTGATGCTCACAAACCTTTTTATATCTAGCAAGATCAGGTATAAAATAGTCTCAGAGTGTCCTTGATACCATGGCGACTCAGACATGAGTAGAACAAGCAGTCCTGAAATCTGAGTTAGGTGACAGCAAAACTCACTCCAAGCTGAGCTGCTAACAGCAGGCATCCTAATGACATTTCCATGTCACCCTCGTGTCATTCCCCTGTGTGGTATTGTGTCAAATAAAGCTCAGCTGAACATCTAACAAGTGGAAGGTTGATTGCTCTGTACTGTCTTGAAGCCAATACTTTGACTGAGCAGTCCTGCAACAACCTAGGGCAGATTGTCCCCACTACTGGACATGGCACATAAAACCAGGAGCTCAACCGTCGGAAAAGCTGCACAATATTTTAATAATAAATATAAATGTAGACCTCATTCCCAAGGTTTTAATCCTTGTTTTAATTACTCTGATAGATGAATCACTATAGTGAGACATAGAGAGAGAAGGCAGAAAGAAATATAAATAAACACGTGGTGACTACACTGGTTAGACAACTTGTGTTTCTGCTAAGACAGTAACAAGCAGATGCACAGCTGACTCATGTGTGGCACATAGGATAATGATTAAGATATTGGCCGTAAGTATCACAGTGACTTTGAAAAACTTGTTTTATTTTGTGAATTTTAAATTTCTTTAAATCAAAATATATGTGGGGTCAGAAGAAGTACTTTTAGATCACTAATTGATATTGGCAATTAGAAATGAAGACCTATTATTTACAGTAATAACCAGTATCTCCCCATTTACCTGACATTCTGCTGTACCTGTGCAGATTAATGTGAGAGGGGAAAACTCCTTTTTTCATCCTTTTCAGAAGAAAAGGATCCTGATGGGTGCACTGATGTGGAGAAATAGTTTTGGGTTTTTTTCTTCCAGTTTTTGATAGTGGCTGTTCTGATGTGGCATGAAGGGATAGAAATCATTGCGGGGGCATCTTCAAAAGCCATAATTTTGAGACTGTGTTCATTTTTTCCCATTGCCTTGTAGGAAGATTATGATAATGAATAGTAATTTAGAATTAATTCATAGCTAAGTCATTTGGACTGATTTTTTTTTTTTTTTAAGACCTGAGCCCTAATTGCACCAATTGTGTTTAGCTCTATCTCCAATAGTTAAGTTCTTCTGTAGATTACATTTTTAAGGTTCAGGGTGATGGCAAACAGCTTGCCCAGATGTTCTGAAGCTCAGATTTAATGGTGGGTCCAGAAGCTTTGAAGTGAATTCTCTAAGTTTAAATAACAAAAGCAGCATTTTGTAATCTTTTCCCATGGCAGTCCTTTCCTTCCACGAGTTGAAACACTCATATTTTCAAAATGGCTCAGTAGTTCTACTGAAAAGGAGGAAGCAAGTAATGCATAAAAGTGATCATTCTGGAAATCCTCTAATGCTGCTGCTTAAAATCTGCTTTTTAAAAGATATACTTTGAATTAGCCCTTGAATTATAAAGAACACTGTCACTGCACTGACAGAAATGCAAAATATCAAGCTAGGAAGTAAAAATGAATTTATTTTTAATAGTTTATATAGCCACTGTAATCCATAAATGCATGCAGATAATATGTAAAACATTGTGGATGTTACAACCACACAGACATAAAATGGTCTTTATTTAAATCACCTTCATAAGTATATTCTTAATGTCAGAAGAATTATGATTAGTTATGTTTAAACTCTAAGAAATAAGAAAAATACAATTATTATTTTATATTATTCTAAATTCAACTGATAATGGCATATCTTACATAACTCAGGACTGACCTTGTACATATTGGAAAAAAAAAAACACCCTAATTTTGTCCAGAAAGCATAGATTATGCATCTATCCCTTTTAAAATAGATAATATAATTAAACTATTCCTTTGAAAACACCCCTCAGGTATTATCCTATTGCATATTTGCCAATGGGCCTTTTCAATGTTTGAATGTATGACAAAATCAGAAAATCTATGTGTAGCAGCAAGTGTGGGCAAGCAAATTGTGCATAAAATCTCTGGATTGAGCACCATGTAATTTTTAAGGGATTCACCTCTATGCCGCCTGCTAATCCATCTCCAGGAGACTTACAAAATTTCAAGGATCTTGCTAAAAAGTGTCATTTTAAATAGGAAAGCAATACTTTAAAAGAGCAAAACAAGGAAAACAAAACTTTTACAAAGAAGTGGTGTCACGGAAACATTTCCTGAACAACAATCATTAGTTTTTGAAACCATTGCAGATCCCCAGATTCTGATTTCTTGCAGCCAGAGAAACACATGCTTAATTTATATATGGAGATAGAGCCTTCCTAGCTGGTTTTGTGGTCCCAGCAGCATTTAAGATAAATACTGCAATAGCTTAATATCTTTTAGGTATATACTAGATACCACTATTGACAATGTCTTTCCTGTGTTGTGCACTGAATTTCAAAGGGTGATTTTATTCTTACTTCAGGTTACCTGGTTTCTGACCAAAATGGGGCACACTGCATTTAAAAAGAGATATTAAACAGTGACATTGCTGGTTTATATGTTCCCAACATTTTCTGTAATAGCTTCTCTAAAATGTGTGGCATAAACAAAATCCTCAAGCACATTGCGGTAAAATGGTTTTATTGGTGCTCATTTGCACTGACCTACATAAGTTGTTCTCAGGCTCCCCATTCCAGAGCAACGATGCTCATTCTGTATTTGTGCCAAGAAAGCACTTCATCTGAGCCAAGCCAATTTTTTTGTCAAAGTACATTCTGCCATCAAAATAAAGGCACAAATACAATTTACGTAGCGTTAGCAAAATCAGGAGAAACAATCTCAGTGAAGAAAGAAGGCAGGATTTACCCATCCCATGATCTTACAAACATGTCTGTATAGATCTAATTTTCCACATTGCAACAAGAGCAAAGAAAACCTAAATTTCCATCTAAAGTCACCCGTGGATGGAAAGAATGGAAAGAGAAACACATTAAGAATAGCATGGCTGATTTGTTTATGCCAGGGAAAAAAGAAAATCTGCCTCCATTCCTCACTAACTTTTCACAGCCTTCTATATTTCAATACTTTAAAGCATTCTCTAAAACGTATTTAACACAAAAATACTGAAGATGGATGTTTTATTTTACTTCTATGCTATGTATAACTGTCTAAGATTTTCAAATGTTACGGGATGAATAAAATAGGATCCTTATTTTATATGAATAAAAGATGTCCTAATTAATGAAATTTTCCAAAGTAAGAGAATCTGACAGGTGTTAAAGCTCTGGACATAAGACACATAATCATGTTTCACCTTAGCAAAAGACTGCAATTTTTGGATAAGGGTTTTATTGTGGAAGAGATCAGGGATTGTTTTTTCTTGCTTGGTTTCCATGTGTGTAATATGCTGAACATCACACAGAATGGTCATTGAGACTTCCCATTAAAGTCCTGTTAAACTAATATCGCTTAGAAAGCAAAGTGCTTGTTTGAATTACCCAGTTTTCAGGTATATTTTTTTAAACTCAAATTTTATTCTCTGAACCTGCTGACATCTGTAAGATATAAATAAACTGTTAGGTATCCAAAATCCGTTACAGAAAAATGGGAATAATTACTAGGGCTCAGGCATTCTGAATCTTCTGTGTAAAACATACAGTCAATGCATATCATTTGCGCTTAAAAAGAAACCCAAAAAAACCCCAACACGTCCTCCTTTTATCTGAATTTATTTGTTTCCTCACCAAAAACTTAATGGATCATAACTTCCTTTGTTTTTTCCTCAGGACCAAAGGCGCCCCTTTGATTGGTGAGGATGCTCCAGTGGTTATAAGTTTCCGATTTTCACGTAAATAATTGCGCTGTCGAACTGTGGATGACCTTATGTAAGTGCCAGTAGTAACTACTTTTGCTGCCACTGTAGGTGGTACAGTCTGTGGAGGAAGTCCATTGATTTCATACGTCCACTGCATCGATTGTGTCTGAAAATAATGAAGAGAGACATGAAAAATAATCAGTGATAAAATACCTTGAAAATTTGTCAGTGATTTAAGATGCTACACTGATTTCAAAAGATATTTATCTTTTTCCATGTAACGTTCTGGAATAACACAGAATGAGAATTGCACTCCTGGAAGAGAGAACTGAAATGACATTTAGGTGATTCAGGACCAGGTCTAACAAAGATGAGAAATTTACCTTCCCTCGCTGATCTAAAATGTCTTTTTTATTCAGTAAATCCCATAACTCTATATGTTTTCCAATGGTGTTTAATTATTTCATACGATAATCTAAATGCCTCAGGTTTATACTGTAGGATTTAATTGCAGCTTTGTTATTGCCGACAATGGTATTATCAAATGGCGGAATTTTTGCATTAGAATAATGAACAAAACTAAGTGAAAAGGATTCTGAGTATGCACAAGAGAATTGCAGCTCCATGTTGAAATCTGTAGTTTGAAGTGTATTTATGTGAATTGAAAATGACACTCTTCATTTGCTCTCTGTTTATAACTGGTCTCTAGGAAGGGAACATACATTTCTGTGTCATGTCTTGTAATGCTTGGATACTTGATTCTTTCTGAGTACGTGGTTTTTATTCTTGCTACACATCCCATCTATCTGTACTTAAGGACTATTATTTCTATGAATACTAAGGCTCTATTGATGTCTACCTTCCACGCCTCATTTGTGTCCTGAAGCAGAAGTTTGGTTGCTAAAAACTGATGTGTAACTCTTGCATATCTTTCATTCATTTTCCTTTCAACACATATCACTTCAGCTCTTGAATTCAGGTCTTTATTCTAAGGCTTTAGCATTTTCTTGTTTTTACATCTAGGAAAAGGTATATTCCTTGCTTATAGTTTCCTGTTCTCCTTTTCTTTAAAAAAAACCCAAACCCCACAAAAAAACAAACAACAGAACTATTGCAAACTCTCAAATTATGTTTATTATGTCCAGCTTTGTAGTATGCAAAAAAAGGCCAAACCATGGCATGCCCACTTAAGGCATGCACTGTCATCAATTCCCTCATGGTTAGAGGCTGGAAGTTCCCATCCTCCAACATTTGGGGCTGGGTTTTTTTGGCTTCCAAGATAAAACTAGCAGGGAAGACTGAGTTAAAAATATGACATGGCATAGGTCTGTTAAAATATAAAAGTGAAATTTGTTTCTTATACAGAACATAGGACATAGTGCATGAACATAATATACAGAACATACCAGAGACTTTGCAGCCTCAGAGCAGGGAAGTCTTATGAAATAAGTGGTATTTCTAAACTCCCAAGGTCTGCTTTTCCACATTTGGCATAGCACTGCAACCACACAGCTGTGCTGCTTGTGGTTCTAGAGCAGGCTTGTTGGTGCTATCCTGGTGTGCTGGACTACAGAGACATTGCTTGTGGGGTCACCTTTCTCTCCTGCTTCAAGTCAGAAGGTTTTATCATTGCAGCAAGAGTTGTACTTTATGTAATTTATCTGCCATTTAAAACTAACTTAATCTTTAGAACAATCAATTGTAGATATCAGCATTACATCTAACACCATTTTTCATCCAAGGAAACAAAAGGTCAGAAAGGCTGTGTGTACTCTGAAATCGATCTGGAAATCAGTGCAACAGTCCACCTCAGAGCTCATGAGTTTTTCCCTCAGTTCAGCTTCCCACATGGCTTTGTGGCCCATTTGCTCATTCCAGCTTGAGCACTCTGCTTCTGCTTTGCTGCTGGGCATATCAGTACACCAAGCAGATCTGGCCTTCAGAGAGGTGCCACAAAACTCACACGAATTGTGACAAATTCTCACATAGGATAAATGCTTCCAACCATTTCCAAAGCGTAGTGTGTTTATTTGTCTTGTCTGACAAGTAATTATAATCTAGGTGAAGCACTATGAAAGCCATAGAGGTGAGCAGTCAAATTTCTCCAACTCTAAATTTGTCTACAGTCAAACCATAATTATAACAGCATACAGAAGAGAAAAAAAAAAAGTTAAAGTTGCTATTCGACTTTATTAAGTTTTGTTACATGTTAGTTTTATACTTGCCAGTGAAAAAGTTTGACTCGATGATGTTTATCTTTGTTATCTTTCATGTGCTTTTCCTATCATTCTAATACCCTGTTCATTGCTAAAGTGTATTTAAGGGATATCACTGCAGGCAGTTTTGAATTTATATTGCAGATATTCAACAAGAAGAAGTTTCAGAACATTAAACTGTAAACTCTTCAGCACAGGCTTTGTTCTCTGCTATGAACTTATGCAGCATTTACACTATTTCACAGATATGCTGAATAGACTTTCAGCTCTTAAATGCCATCACCGTATGAATCTCTAATTGTAGTGCCTCTTGTTGGGCAACTGGTTTTAACCAGCATTTTGGTGACTGAATATCTACTTTTCTGCACCGGTGTTGAAAGATTAGATGAGGTTTTTTGCTGCGTATTTTTAAAGAAACCTCTATTTGAAAATTGACAGTATGATTTTACATAGTGTCTGCTGAATGACTCACCTGATTCCAATAAGATCAGTAAGCATGAGATCTTAGTAGGTATTTCACCGTGTGGGCATAATTTTTCAAAATTTTCATTACTATTCTGCTAAAATCAAGATCTAATTTAAATTGAATATTATTCTCTGTAAAACAGGCAGATTAACTCACCTTTATTTAATACCGTGAAATGATCTAGTAACTCTACTGACTGCAAAGATAAATCCTAGCAAAAGCAGGTGCAACGTGAACCAACATCAGTACCTCATGTCCAAAGATAAAGCTGTCATTTAAGAAAAGTAAGTGGCTCTCCAAAGTTAGCTAATTATTTTATTAACTTCACTACAAAATGAAATGTTTTATCTCTCTTTACTACAGCAGATAACCAGTTGAGTTTAAAGAACATTTAACCTCAGGGTCATATTCACTGTGCACAAGTCTCATTGATTATTCCAAGGTCAGAGAAAAGATCTCTTAGGTGTTTCAGCCAGTAATTTAAACCAAGTATCAAGTTACTAAAAAAAAAATAATTTCTGCTCATGAAATCTACACATATTATAACTGTAATGTCTATAGTGTTAGTAACAGTCTGAAGTGGGATTTAAACAAAAATGGTGGGCTATGCCATCTCTTAACTTCATTTATCATCAGCATCAAACAACTGCTATAGACTTCTGGGTGGTAATAATCTTTTGTTAATTTCCTGTTTGCTACAAAGGTATCCTAGATTGTATGTTCAGTGAAAAAAAAAAAAAGGTTGGGGCTTCACTTTGCGAAAAAAGCTGCCTCTTCTGTTGCTGTGTCAGGTGTTCTGTGTCAGGAGACATTGGTATTTGCCTGATGGAAACTCATTGGGTTCAATGGGGAAATCGTGGGTGTTATGACATGAACCCTTTAGATAGAATCCATCAAGTTAAAAGAAAAAAGGGCAATAACAACAAAACACTCCACCCTAATTTATCATCATGAATTATGGTAGTCTATCTATTGTAAATCATGTATCATCATCCAAGACAGTAGGAGACGGTCATTGTGTTAACTGAAAAAAAAAAATATGTTGCTTCAGTTCAGCACTTTCTGCTAAAGGGGAAACGTGTTACACACATGGAAAAGAATTACTGAAAGTGTCAATATAATTTGGGGTAGTTCTTTGTTTAGCACTAGAACCACCCAGAATTCAGTACTTTTCAAGACAACCTAGACTTCAGTAATTTTCAGTAAACCTTAGACAACCACAAATATGTATTTTACTAGAATACTTTATTTCCAAGGGTAAAATATTAGGTTTTCAAAAGCTTCTGAAGCTGTATTTTCATTGGTTTAAGTTTGTTCTGCTTAACTTCAACAACTATTCTAACCAATAAGAAAACTGCAGCAAGAGCAAGTCTACCAAGTACAAAATCCATGCAAGGGCCTCAAAGCTGCTGCTCTGGGTTTCCAGGTCAGGGTTTGGAGGAAAGGAAAACACGGATCATGTTTCAGACTCTTCTGGAATGGTTTCCATATATGACCACATGATCATTTATATGTGACCATATAATTATGATACAATATTTGACTTGCAAGCTGCATTTACTTGCCTCAAAAATGGAACAAAATTTGCCAAATCAGAGGAACTCTTCATATTTTTAAGGTAGTGCAGTTTATTGAATCAAAGTTGGAACAATTCTAATACTATCTCTGGTAGTAACAAAGCCTGAAGATGAAGGCATTGAATCCGCTGCAATCTGTGCTATTGACTAGAACAGAATTATAAAAGAGAATCTCTGTTAAGAAGATATATCTGATATAAACACAGGTATTTAAGAATCCCAGGCTCCCTGTGATGCATCTCTAGGCCTATTTCACATGTAATTTAAGAAGAAAGACCAGACTACATTCTGAATGTCCTTGACAATCTGAGGGATGATTTCTTCCTGAAATGAATGACTTTCTTTTTTCAAAACCTCAACATTCCTGAACAGTGTGAAGAGAATAATAATTTGGCTCACCTGGTTGGAGTGATGGCCATCTGCAGAGCTAAATCGTTCTAAAAACTGTTTTTAAGAATTCAAAAATGAGCCACACACTGTCACTTTTTACTAAATAAATTATTTAAGTAGGTCATTTAACCATCTAGATGGCTGACTGAGTAATGTTCATGAAGTAATTTATTCAGCAAATACTGGTAACAGTCATCAAATAATTCATATAAAAGTCTATTTTTTTTTTTTGTATCCAACCCATTTTTACTAATGGCTTATGATTCATGGGATTAATTTGCAAAACACAGATCATCCATGTGTATTCACTGTAGTCTGGAAGTGCTACTGAATTACATGCAAATTAATTGCCAAAGAATCTTCATTAGGAGAGTAATAAATATTGGTAGCAAGGATCAGGAATTTCAAGGAATATTGTATGCCAATTAGCTTCCAAACAGTGTTAACTTGGCAATATCCAAACAAAATTTGCAAGATTTCCAAAAAAGCTAAAACACAGGAAATTACAGGTGGTACATCAAATATTTCCTGGCCCTTAATTTATACTGCACTGGTGACAATCAAAAAAATGACCAATTGTGATCAATGTACATGGAATGAAATTAAACCAAACTTTTATTTGAACTATGTAAGGGAAGAACAGAAGCAAGAAAACCCCTGTATCAAAACAATGATAGTTTAATAAGTGAGTGAGAGAAAAAAAAAACCCAAAGCAATAAAAAACAAGTGATCCAAAGGCATTCACTCACCACCTCCCACAGGCTGACAAATGCCTACCCAGGCTCTTATCAATTTCCACTGAAGAAAATGGCTAAAAATAATTTACTTAGTTTAGAGAACATTTCCAGATAGAATTAAAGTCGCCTTAATTGACTGCTGCAATTCCAATATTAGGTGTTTCAAAACATTGCTCAGAAGTTATACAATCAAATTCTCCAGGACTGATAACAGTCTGAATACCTTCATCTAGCAATGGTCCCCATATTTTTATCACCTTTTGGCATTATCAGAACTACAGTCTCAATAAGCAAAGTAACCATTCCTCATGCTTGTGAATCAAAAATGTTGAGTATTGATTCTGCACTCTGTTTTTAATCATGAAACTCATGTCAACATCAACACAGGTGATACTTAATGTGAAAGTATTTCAATTATTCTAGTAATTTTGCTATATTTTTCCTTGTTCATTCTGTTTAAAAGATACAATTTAGAATAACATTAAACTATGGTAATTAAGAAATCTACTAGGAACAAGGCAGAACGTATTTCCACCAAGCTACTGAATATGTAATAGTACTGTTTGCTGTTAAGATATGCAAGCTTTCATAGACAAGTCTAGAGAAGCCACACCTGGGTACTGTGGCTGGCACACTGCATCATTTATTTCCAGAACAGCATGACAAATGGTTTTGATATGCTATCTTCCATAGGCTAAGTTAGTGATTATTCAGTAATAAAGGTGCACAAGCCTGACTTCTGGAGGGCTTGATAATGTTACCTACAATCTGGTTCACTGTGACACCTATTTCATCATTTAAGACTTATTGGGTGTGCCTTCTGCTTTAGAATATCTCTGAAGTCTCACACATGAATTACAAAGCAATTGCTCAGGTCTCTTGCTGAATTCAGCACAGTGAAAGCAAATTAACTGCAAGCCAACAGGAATACACCCTTTTCCAAGGATTTGCCAGCCTCCTGGCTGCTCCACCTTGTGCCTGGCCATGATTACTACCCCAAGAAGCCTTTGCAGAGCACGCCCCTGCCCCAGCTGCACCTTACCATCCCTCAGATCTGTTGGATTTCTGTTCAGCTTGACAGGCACATCACAGCTCTGAGATGTCACTGCAGCTAAGGAATTCCTTTCTTTCCCCACAGCATTTTATGGCATATCTAAGAAGTGTGTTCTCTTCATTAATTTATCATTAGGAGGAACACTTCTCTTTTTTTCGGTTAGAACTGTACTGTTTATGTAGGCAATTATAAATTTGGAAGCTGGATCATAGAACAATGCCTACTTAAAAATGCTCTTCAGGCACTGTGTCACTATTTCTTTCTTTAACTCAATTAGGATATGATGTTGTCTTTCAAAGCTACAAACTTTTTCAAAGAAACAAGCACGATTATTTTCCTTACTGGCTTTCTATTATATTTCATTCTTTAAAAATGTATGTAGATCAAAGTAATTTTCTATGTCCCTTTTGCAAAATTAAGATTCCTAACAGCTATTTAAATAATTATCTAACTTCAATTGTTTTGATATGTCGCTGACTGAGAACAGAAGTTTTAATGATGGTTAAACTTTAATTGCTTCAGCAAAGTAATTAAGGTTCCCTGCCATTAATAAAATCTACTGTAAGTATTCATGAATATTAAAGTCTTAAAGAATCCACAACATATCCCATGAAGTACCTGATTTGTGTGCAGAAAATACAAAATAGGCAACAATATTTCAAATATATATACATTCAGTTAATAAAATGTACACACTAAGTTCTAGTAGAAGCAAACTGTAAAATATATATATATATATCTTACTGCTAATTAGCATCTCAGCATTGGGTTCTCAGCAGGGTAACGAAACAAAAATATTTGCATTCACAATATTTGAGTTTAATGTTTAAAACAGAAGGGAAAAAGATGACTGTAGGATCTTTCTCCATGATCCTAATCTCCCTTTTTCCTTTACAACACAATTGTAATGATGAACATAAACCAAAGAACTTATGCTGTCAACTCTGCTACTTTATGGCTTAATTATTGCTGTTCTTTGAAGCACACAAAAATTACAAGTCTGCTACTCACTATTCAAAGAATTTAATAATGAAAATATGAGATTGTTAGGACTATGCCTTTACCCTTAGAAATGCAAAAGACATTTTAAAGCAAGAGTACTGTAGTCCTTTACTGCAGCAGCATCAGAAGAGAGGCACTGTTAAAGAAAAGAAGCTTCCTCACCATTTCTAAAAATAGCCCAAAGCCTCAGCCAGTACAGTGGATAGAAAGGATACATGCAAGAGAGGTTCTTCAGTGTTAGGTCCAACATAATTGCATTTCACCACCTCCATTGTCATTTCCTAAATAAAAGTGATTTAATACCCCTTTTGCCATCTAACGACACCTGTCTCTCTCGGGTCACTAAGGAAAAGGATTTCAACAAACACAAAAGGCAGAAATGAGTATCAGGTATTCTCAACATGCCACCGAATTTAATTTCAGGTCAATGCTGAGAGCATAGCAGCTGAATTACACACAGTTGCAGATGCTCTGGCTTCCATTAGAACTACAGGAATTAAAGCTTGTGTGGAGAGGAAAGGGGGAAGTCTGGACTACACAAAAGGGCTACCAATAAGTGCAAAGAAAACACAAGCTTCATCAAAATATTACTGAAACCACGTAGTACTTCAGTTAGAGTAAGAACCTTAGAAATATCTCTAACATACTGGGATGGAGTTATATTAGTCCAAAATTTGCTCACGAGCACCAAGAGTCCTCAATGTATTTTTGAACATACAGGGATAGACACAACCATATGTGTTGTTATATATGATATGTGTATGCAATATATATGAGTGACTGATTTCCTACACCCACACACAGTGCCAAAGGTGGAGATGTAAAGAGCCATGTGCCTAGGTCATTACCAGAGCCCAAGGTGTGAGTAGACGTAGGGCAAAAATCCAATTAGACAGAAGCCATCTGTACTGATAAATTCCTAAAAGGAAATAATGACCTTTGACCAGTGTGCTTGTCCCATTCCAAACAGATTTATGGTTAAAACTCTTTGCAAGTGATGGAAGATAAGCCAAGGACAAGCATAGCCAGCACATTTACATGTCGTGCCTAAAAACAGGAGTTCAGTTCCAGAACTACATTAGATGTTTCTCAGCTCTGTAGCTATGTTACACAGCATCTTGTAAATACAAAAGAGCATAGAATATATGAAGTCAGCTATCTTCTTCTTCAAGTGGAAGAGTGATAACCATCACTGCTGTTGATGTAAAGAGACTAAATTAACCAAACGCCTAATACAGTAAAAGCAAACAAGTAAGAAGGATTAAAGGACTTTCTTGTTTAACCAGGATTTGAATTTCTTACTCACTGTTGTACAAGTTGTCACTTAAAACACTAGAGTGATTTGTCATGCATCTTTTTATCAACTTTGTTTTGACCATCTTATTTCTTAAATCAATATTGCTGTTTTTCTTCTAATATAGTAGACTGAAAACATTGCCAGCGTGCAGTGAATAGAGTGCAAACCATGATTTATAGAGAATGTGGGGTGTTTGCTGCTACTGTGTGTTTTCAACAGATTAATTCCTGCATTCATATGAACATGATAATTACTGAAGGGATAAATGCCTTAAAATGTCTCCTAACCTTCAGACTTAAACAATATACTTGCTTACAAATTATTTTTGTTTATTTTGAAGCTTGCTTCAAAAGAGCTATTCCTGGATTTGTGCTCTGAAATTCTCTTCTGCAGTTTAGTACCTAGCTTCTGGTGGCTTTGATCCTAAGAGGTATGATAAAATTAAAATCAACAACCTAGGCCTCACATATTCAATTACTCATATATTCTCCACCAGTTCTTAACATGATTATTTTGATTCTTTGTGAAAGTCATGTTGTCTATGGAGTTGGGGCAAAAGTATCAAGATAAGTATCTGTCTCTGCTGCAGATGGCAAAGGGATAACATAGAAATTACAATACAATATGCTTTTCCAGCTTGTCATGAGCCAATTTTGAAAATTTAGTTTTACTCCCGTCCATTGTGAAGAGCAGCAAAACAATCTCAGTACGTGCATCTGTGTGTTTCAGTGCTGCTGCCTGGTGTAGGATTTCTTTTCCTGCTTGCACTCCTGAAGGTGTATTTGTGTCCCGCCCTCAGGAAGGCTCACCTCGATTACCAGTGTTGCTGTATGCTTCTTGCCATACATCCTTGGCTTGTATCCCACCGTTATATGGGTTCCCACAGTGCCTGCTGGAAGAAGCTCTCCAGCTTGCGGCATTACAAGGAAATCGGGATCGCTGCCAGCCAGGAAGTGTGCAGTGAACGGCTCCGGGGACCTATGGAAAACCACAGGAGATTATTGTGTCTTTTACGGTATCTTAACAAAATTTATCTGCAATCTAACATTTAGGCAACCATGAGGCATGACTCAGGAAGCACGGCAGCCCATGGAATGAATATAGAATATTAATAGCATTCTTACATACAAATCAATTATTCTGTAGTAACTGTCTATTTATAAATATTTGTATTCTTTATATGCAGGGACCTACGTACCGGTGTTGAACTTCAAACACACTCACATGCTGTTATAAATATTATAATTAGCATAGAATAATGACAGAATTTGCCACTAGAAAGAAAATAATCGTTTGACCTGTAAAGATATAACAACAGTGATAGAAGTAAATTCCATATCAGAGTGAAAATCCATTTTTCCTATTAAAAGCACTCACTTTTCCAATCTTTAATCAAATAAACTGACAAGCTACCTATTTTATCATGTTTTATGACTAGGAACTGAATTTGCAATCTGGCAGAGTGTTACTAGATTAGGAGGGAGTTCTGAAAGCCTTTAAATGAAGATATGGAAAATAATAACTTTTTATCACCGCCTTCACATTTTTCATATCCTATAAACTGAACACCTTAAGATAATGCAATAATAATAGTTTGGTTCCCCTATTGATATTATTGTATATCTCTAATCTCAAAGAATATCAGGTCCTGCAGATCTTTTCTAATGGCTTGTTTCACGGCAGTGCTGTTGGACCCAAAAAAAAATGCTAATTCCTGATAAAAACAATAGCTGAGTACTACAAAACAATCTTAGGCCAATGCCAGTCTGAAGCCTGTCCATCGCAGTTCCTCAGGGAGTCCTTGCCATAAATTTTCTCAGCATGAAAAGAATATTCATTTTTGTATTTTCTGGGGAGGCATTTTCTTTTTAGTCCTTACATGTGTTGCTGGGGACAGAAAGAGAACATATGAAATTGGAACTAGAAATACAATGGGGTGGTCAAAAATTAATCCACAGCACCCTGCCACTGTACAGCAGGGCAAGTGTCATACATGCTTAGAGGGAACACATTTTCAGTTGATAAAACCTGAAGAATGAAAACCTAATAGCATCTCAAAGAAAAGCTGTTCAAATCTGTTTATTCATGGACTGTCACACCAGAAATAACACTGCTTTTCAAAGAAAATACTCACAAAGAAATTTAATATTTTATGGCAAGTCATATCTCTACGGAAATGTCCCACATTTCCTGGACAAGCTCTGTTCTGTGGGTGGTAAGCTGGGCCTATGTCATCTTGTTTAAAAATAGCTCTCCTTTGGAATATGTTCTCACGAAAGGTTATACTGTATTCAAAATGCTCACATGAAAAAAAAAGGTTACACTGTAGATTTATAGAAACAAACAGTGAAAGTGTAGAACACACAAACCAAAGAACTTCTGTTGCCTATAAATAAATAAATAAAATTAACTATATTTAGCAGTGCCATTAAACTTGGGTGCATCAGCAGCTGTAGTCTAGCTTTTACTTTAGGTGACAGCAAGGTGGGCAAAACTACTGAATGTCTGAAACTACATTTTGTCTTGTGACATCAAACTTATGCTAACAACCTCTTTTTGTGGTGCCTAAAGCTGTGCAGCTGAATTTATAGCCCTGGGCCATAAGCACTAATCCTGCCATGGCCTGAGTTCCCATCTATGTGCTGTCTAAGCCTTGAATTCTCACATCTTTGTTTCCCACAAGGCCTGCTCAGCTGTGAATGCCTAGAGCATACTTACTACACCAAAAAAAGCAGGTAGGGGATGAAAAAGAAGTGATGCCTCTTAGACTGAGCAGCAGAGTAGAGCACTCATCAAAAATGTCTGAGACAAATACTCAAACCCTCATTCTGGAAAAAGAGACCTGAACACAGGTCGTCATTTCCAATATCATTGTTCTATAGACTAGACTCAGGAACATTTTAAGACAGCACTTTGTCTCCCATGTTCAGTCTGTTCTCTGGTAAGTAGTTAGGGATGACAACTCCTAATAAGCACTTTGTGTCTTTGTAAGACATACAAGAGTGTGACTTTGACTACAGATGTGATGATGAAATGCTAAGGGAGATGAGACAGGGGACAGGTCGCAGGACACAGAAGACACAAGAAAATAAGGATTTCATTCTTGAAGAAATTGTTTCTTAGCAGGGCGTCATGCAACAGAGATCTCAAAACAGTCAGAAAATACACAGGAGAAAAAGCTGTAGGTTTTGTCTGGATTGGGGGACTAGACAGTGAAAAATGAAAGTGTCACAAAACTGACCTATAGCTGTGCACTCAGGATACTTGCCAAGTCAGAGAAGAATAACCTTATAGCATCAACCTTGTCAGATTTTAATTTTCATTTAAAAACAGTGGAGGAAAAGTAATAAATAAAATAAAATAAAATAAATAAAAAAGCTTTAAAGAAAATCTGCATACTTCTTGACAGCATGGACACAAGGTACTAGAGGCAGCTATAATTTTTTTCTGTGTTGTGTAAAATATATAAATATGTGAAAACTTAGATGAACACATAGAGTCACACCTAACCCCTCCCTGTTTCCTCCCCCTCCACCCCTCAAAGCCTGG
This sequence comes from Oxyruncus cristatus, assembly GCA_013399855.1. Taxonomy (NCBI): domain Eukaryota; kingdom Metazoa; phylum Chordata; class Aves; order Passeriformes; family Cotingidae; genus Oxyruncus; species Oxyruncus cristatus. The sequence continues at coordinate 45,646 of VXAY01004624.1, forward strand.
CAGTTTTAAACAAAACAGTGTTGATATTTACCGGATACAAAATGTTTCTCAGAGTAGAAACTTTGTCCAAATAAGGCAAATAGAAATTCTGACAAATTAAATGTGTAGCCATAATATGATATGTGAGCAGGGATTCTGATGAAGAATAGCTAACTGTACAAAAAACTAGCAATTTTTTAAAAAAATTGCACACAGTCAGAAACAGGAGCCTTTCACAATGCCTGTAGTGCTGATAAATCATGAATTATTATAAAAATAAATCTAAAGATGTCTTCTCAAGAAAGAACGAGCAGTGTTTTCATTGATGTCCATATTATATTGGTTACACTGGCACGCTGGGTACCTCACTAGCATAAATAAATTGCTTTCTCATTCTCATCTTTTACAATAAAGAGAAAGCTGGAGATTAAATTCCAAGAATAGCACCTGAATTTCAGACATTATTGTTTTCCCTGTCTGTATATTTAGTGCATAATTAAAAATTAATAATTATGTGGTTTACAACTATTAAAATTTAATTCCTCCTTTCTGATTACTCCTTCAGGTAAAACAGCTCCAGAGTCAATGCTTGGCTTGTCATTTCTCAGCCAGGAAGGACAGTTGAGAGGCAGTCTGAATTTTTTCAAGAAGGTTTTTGTTTAACTCAAGGGTGGCAGATACATACTTCATAAAGTTTAATGATGTGTAGACTTTTGAAAACACATATGAACCAAGCACAAATGAATTAGTAAACGTAGAGGCCTTATAAACCAGAGGCAGTAAATTTGTCTTCCTACCTGTGTGTTCCTTAACTCCCTGTCATAATGCTTTGATACTTCTATCAGACAATATGAACTCTGCCCTTGATCAAATAATGAACACGAGTAAATATTAGTTTGAATTGAAATAATAATTGGACAATGAAGTCATGGCAACCTGGAAGAGAGAAAACTGACCTACTCTTCAATAGGCATATTTATAATTACTCCTTTAGTCTTGTTCTTAAATATCAGTCTGCACTCATCAGTGTTCTTATGTTAGATAATTTTCAAATTAGTAAACTAAAAAATAATAGCACCTTATATCTTCAACTAAAGAAAAACTTAAAATTTATGTTTCTGTGGAGATCATACTGCAGAACATAAAATACCCCAAAAAACCTGAAACTATAAGCCTTTATTAAATTAAGGTTCAAAACAGCTTTAATGTTTCTTTTCTTCAAACTACTGAAGCAGTAAATTATTTCTGTAGAAATGTATTCCTTTAAAAAACTCAGCATTTTGAAAAGCTATACATAAAAAGCAACACATAGTGCTTTGATCAAATGTTTGGTTTTTTTCTTTTTCAATAAAAAAAAAAGAATAACAAAATATCCTAATCTGTAAAGTACATAACTGCTTCAGTAAACAAGGGATATGATTTGAAAATCTTGCAGTGTGGTTCCAAAAATAGTTAATCATAAATAAACTTACTTCTAGTAATTTTTAGTTAACATCTGCTGGATGACACAAGAAATTTCAGTAATTACACAGTCAAGTCCTTTAAACTTATTAACTGTATGCATTTGTCAAAGTCTATAGAATTATTAGTGATTGGTATAACATTGACTTGGTATGATTTAGATAATTTCTTACCAACCAAAAAATGACAATGGAAAAAAAATTAGGAACCCCTTTTTTATGTCAAAATTCATTATGTTTCACACCCAAACAAACTCTTGTTCAAACGACAACTCTAAATCCTAAACTCTGGACATCAGAAAAGATTTAACTCCAACTATCACTTCTGTGGCTTTGGAAAGGCTAGTTCTGAATCAAAGGACTTTCAAAAAATACGAAGAAACACTGCATGACAAACGACTGTGAGGGGGGGTTGCTTCACCAGCCTTGACATGGCTTTTTGTTGTGTACGCGTTGTCAAAACCAAAGCGGGAGTAAAGCAGGTTTCATCTCACAAGACAATGTCTGTCTCATTCCCGTTCTACCCAGGGGTCCTATATTTGCAGATTGACTGACTTTTCCTGCTAAAAGCAGTCCAGGTGACATGACTGGATACAGCCCCTGGCTAAATGTGTGATGTGGCAGGTATTGTATTAGCAGGCAGGAAGATCATGACTTTTTGAAAGGTCTGCAGCATGTGCATCATTATCGATATTTTCCACTCGTCTCCATTCAGACTCCAAAAAATGGAGCTTGGTCAACATTTGTTCTTTGCAGCTGCCACTGTGTGGGAGATGCTAAGATAAAGTATTCTAATTACATCTTTAGATTAATGGTAGAATACTGCAGAACTGCTAACAAAGAGACTGGCAGAGGAATCCAGGCCTGTAACATGCACAGCAACGTGTGAGCAAGCGAGGGAGAGGGTGCGTGTGCTGAGAACTTAATGAATGCATTTCCTTGCAGCCTACATAATTGTGGCTCATGTTAGTTCTAAAGAAATACAGCAGTAATTACAGAATAGCAGAACTATTTCTTATAATTGTAACTCTAAACATTTTTTTGTTTTTCCCTTCACAATTAGGGAGGGCACAGAAATAAAATGCGTTGCTCTCTAATTCCTCAGACAGAATTAACATTCATTTTGTGTGATCAAGGAATGCTTTTAATTGAACATTTACTCTATGCATTAGGAAATGTGCACAGAAGAAATAAGGAAAATCTCCAGTGAAAAGTAAGTTAAGACAACTAACTCAGCACATGCAATCATTTTAAAGCCTAATTTCGTCTTTATTCTCATCTCCCCAGCCCACCTGTTTGGTTGGGTTTTTTTTCTCTTTATTTTAGCTCTGATTATTTCCATAATCAGGTGGAGCTTTGGATTTTGCAGATACCACTCTGTGGAGACCACATCAATACCACTATGTTTGCTTTTGTGATAGCAGGTGCTAAGAATGTTTTTCTGAGGTGCGGTTTGAGCTTATCTGAGAAGTTTCCCTAATATAACAAATATGCTGGTTTTGAGAAACACAGGATTGGAATGGCAGGTTGGGATGGCAAGATGGACAAAATTTTACTGTATAAGGGAAGCCATATGTTATTGAAACAATCACTAACAGGTGCATGAAAAGCTAGAATTAAACTGGTGAAAGGAGACTGTGTATGAGAAACAAGCAGATAGAACAAACACTAGAGAATTATCCCCCAGTTTGACTGAACCTTCAAAAGTAAGGTACTTTACAAAAAATTTCCGAGTGAATATAGTATTCATCTGTATCTATCTATCCACGCATTTCATGTTTGCTACTGAAGCATTTGCACTGAGAAACAAATAAGGTAACATTCTATTGTAGCTGGACATCTGTATTTTAACGTGAAGAAATAAATTCAACCATCAAAATACCTCTATACAAGAACATATGGCAAGAAATAAGCTCCAAAACCCAGTTCTATATTAAAAAAATGTTCTGATCCAAACAAAATTCATTATTTTCAGTAAAACAAACATAGAAAGGACTAGTTTTCTTAAGTGAAGTATCACTTTGAGAATTTTTATTCTCTGTTTCAATTACAGACTTCAACATACAATAATGGACCCATAATTTGAGATGGATATCAAACAAGCTTCTATAATTTTCATTTTCAAGGATAACATTCTATCCTTTTTGGTTAATACTGCTGTCATTCTGTAAACCATTTTGTAAACCAATACCTACACTGCATTTGGCATTTAAAAAAACACTAGCGTTAATTCAACCAAAGGCTTGTACTAAAGCAAATTACCTCAGTGGAAGTACTGCCAATGATTTCAGCTGCTGTTGAATTAAACCTGCACTTATGATAGAACCCGAAAAAGGTCATCTATGAATGTTAAGAAGTGGCATAATTTTGTTATTTAGCAAGTGAAATCTGCTGGTTTGACTCTAATCAAGCTTAATGCCAATACAAGAAACCATTCAACCACATGTCCCTTTTGAATTTTTAAATCTGAAAGTAAAGCACTGATCTATTTAAATATTACAACTTTCTTAGGTGCAGATAGTTTTAAAAAATATATTTAAGTTTTCCTCATACCACAAAACTGTTTAGCTGCATTCTCAGTGTCTTTCATTATTCGCTGAAGCAGATATTGGGCAATTTCACATTGGGGGTAAGTGTCTGTGAACTTTAAATGTACTAAAAGAGAGTGCATTACATATTTGCATGAACTCTCGGAGCTTTCATTATCGCAGATCATTGTGAAGAGTGTAGCAACTATCTCCCATTTGTAACTGTTCATTGTTCCTGAAGCAAGGACATCAAAATCATTCAGTCCAAAACATTTTGAACACATTGAGGATTTTGCTGGGGAGGGGTGTAATTAAAGAGAGAGCCCACCTTTGAGTTGCAGGAGCTGGAAAGAAATGTACTCTGCTAGCTCAAAAAGATGTATAGATGTTCTCAGTGATGCTGTGCAACCCCCCTGTCCTGCCAGAAGCAGGAGCAAAAGACACATCTGCAGAGTTCCTTTCTAGCAGGTTACTCAGAAGTACAGCTCTGTTTCCCCCACAGTTACACTCAAGGTATCAGTGCCATGAGCTACTGTCCAGCATAACAAAGGAAGACAGGTAGTATGTATATGCAAGGTGAAAAAGCAACCAGCTCTCTTTAAGTAGCAGAACTGATTCTCTACAGGATTGTGCTGCTGATTGTTTACTTATGCATACTCCAAGGGGTTGATCACTTTTTATAAGGAGGATCTACAGGATGACACTCTATATCCCATTTGAAACTTTTAAACCATGTTTTAATATTTCATTGTTTTATTTTTAATCTAAGTAACTTGAGTTATTCAAGCATTAAATTACATCTGCAATATATGGTTTTCTTATATAATTGCTTTTAATCTGCAGGTCCAGTATACTAAATGTTGGTTGGCTGAGTGTTCTACTTCCATACAAAACCTCCACCACCAGAATCTCCCAAGCAAATCAAAGATAAGATAAAGCAATATAAAACTTACAGAGCAGTTCACAGAATTCACAGGATCACAGTATGGGTTGGGTTGGAAGAAACCACAGTGGGGATCATCTGGTCCAACCTAACTGCTCAAGCAGGGTCATCCCAGAGCACATGGCACAGAATTGCATCCAGATGGTTCTGGAATATCTCCAGCGAGGGAGACTCCACAATCTCTCTGGACAATCTGTTCCAGTGCTCGGTCACTGCACAGTAAAGAAGTTCTTCCTCATGTTCAGGTGGAGCTTCCTGTACATCGGTTTCTGCCCATGGCCTCTTGTCCTGTTGCTCGGCACCACTGAGCAGAGCCTGGTCCATCCTCTGACACCCCGCCTTGAGATACTTGCATATGACCTCTCAGTTGTCTCTTCTTGAGGCTGAAGAGGCCCAGCTCCCTCAGCCTTTCCTCATAAGAGCAATGCTCCAGCCCTTTAATCAACTTTGTCACCCTCCACTGGACCTGCTCCAGGAGCTCCATGTCCCTCTTGTCCTGAGGAGCCCAGAACTGGACACAGCACTCCAGGTGACCCTCACCTGGGCTGAGCAGAGGGGCAGGATCATCTCCCTTGACCTGCTGGCTCTTCCTAATGCACAGTGAGTGCAGTTGCTGGTACCATTTACAACACAGAACTTATTTAGCACACGCATCACATTTTGTATTTGATATGTATGGAGGGAACACTTGTTATATAAAATAAAGTTGGAATTTATTTAAGGGCAAAAGAGAATCTGTCTTCCATTGTACTTCTTTCTTTATATAACTATAATGACTCAGGTTTATAATACCTTTCTGGAGAACATTAGGTATCTTCACTACTATCAAACACCTACCAGGAGATTACAGTATTGCCAGAGCAATTGCTTCGCTTTTTTTCCTGAAACAGCCCATTCTATCGAAGTTGTTAACTTGAACACTGTGATAGGAGCCTATTTCAGAGTCCCCAGTAATTATCATCACTGACAGACATCTAAAACCTGGAACAACTGTCCGTCTTAGAGGCACAGCTTTTGGAAATAAGCTCTTTAAAAAAAAAAATAAAAAATTGGTTGGAACCAAAGAGATTTCCTGAGGGGAAAGCTACAAAAGGATGTATCTATGATGGAAGCTAAGTGTCAATCTTCATGTCTGGCACACTTTATATATATATATATATATGTATATATAGTAAAATCAGTTAATTTTTAAAGGATAAAAAAATTAAAAACTTCCATAAGCTAAATAGATTGTAAGCATCATGATTCTTTCAGGTTCGCTGTTTACTATTTTAAAACTTTTCTATCATTATGACGCAATTTATTCCTTGACTTCCTGCTGTATACAAATGACACTATGAGTTTGATACAACACTGAAAAAGCCTGAGAAAATAATTGATACATGTAAAAAATATATTAACAGAGATTTCTGCAGGATTTTTAAAAAAGGAGAGCAACAAAATACTGAAGAAACACACCATTATTTTAGCTAGTGGAAGGACAGAGTAAAACTGAATTCATTAAATGCTTACATAATACAACAGGAACACTTTAAAAAGAATGGCACATTCAAAACTCTTTAAAGCACAATCCAAAGGAATATTCTTGGTGTAAGCATTAAGCACTCTGGAAAAAATCTATTAGTAAAAACATTAAGGCTTTCATAGTGAGCCTTTAATATCACAACACACTTTCCTTCCCATTGTATTACACGTTTCAACACACACTCAAACCTTGGCGAAACCAAAGTCATAACATAAACATTCGTGCCTATTCCATTTGAGAAGCCAGACCCCAAATATAGAATGTTTCTTTCTTTCCACAGTACCGCTTCAAAACCACATTTGTTACTTAAACAATGTAGTACTTGAAATTATTGAGGAAACAGCTGCAGCCCAGTCACGTTTCTGTTGCCCAAATCTGTTCTAACTGATGCGTTTGAGTGTGAGTTGTACGCTCAGAAAACCGCATAAATACTTGAGTGTAATTATTTTTACCTTGTCTGGCTTGTAAGCTTAAACCCAACTAGAGATTCCTTATTCAGGCCAACTGCTTCAATGTTGATGACATCATCTACTTCTGGCTCCGTAGCAATGAACTGCACTGGAAACTTCCAAGCACCTCCTGCAGTCCATTGTATCATGAGAGTTGCCTCGTTCCTTAAAATTTGAGATAAAAACACTCAATACATAGAAGGACATTATGAAACATAAACTGACTAAATTATGTCCAAAGTAAAGCTTGAGTGTGTAGAAGTAAACTACAGTAAAATTAAATACAAATGACTTTAATTTGGAATATATCCTTAATTTTGCAAGGCGTTATATGTATGAGGTACACTTGACTGGAATGTAAACTAAACAGCACTGGATATTTACAGCAAAGTACAAGAAAGAACATAATATGAAAGAAAAATGGCTGGTACAGCCATGAGATTTTATTATTCTTCTGCTTACTCTCTCTTGAGTTAAAAAAATCTAAGTAAATTTGTTTTAATAATTATTATTTAATTATTGTGGTCTTAGAAGAAAATTTTGTCCAGAACATGTTAGCAGTTCATATTAGAATCAAACAGATCTGACAAATGTCCATGTACTTTATAAAAATTCCAGACTGACGTCTTAAGACTCTCTAAGAAAAGAGTTGGTGGCCAAGATTCTGAAGATAAAGAAACTAATTAATTGCAGTCATTGAGTCTCTGCACGAACCCTGATAAGTCTCAAGTATGCAAAGATAAAATAAACCAAAACCAAATCAGAAAACAATAAAATAAAAAGGACAGAGTAGAAATAAAAAGGGTTTCTAAATTACCCCCTCTCTGACACAATGACACTGCATGCAGTGGGGGGATAGTTTTTCCTAAAGGTTTGCTCTTTGTTTATTTCATTAACCTTCTGGACTTCTGCAAATAAAGAGTAACCTCCTGCATCCTAAAGATAACCTTTTTGCATGCAATCCATGATATTCAGCAGTGACTGTTCCCTAACACTCCTGGTAATGTTGGAACTCCGAATTGACTGTGTGCCTGCATTTCACTGAAGCTTTTTTCCAGCCTCCTCCCCACACGCTTTTCACTGTTTCAAAAGAAAGGCACAACTTCTCTCTCTCCAAAAGGAGGTCCCTTCCACGGTTTCCTTTTAAAGAAATGGAATGTGCCAATGTAAATCAAAGAAAATCCATCATTTCTCATATAACAGCTATAAAAGTGGATAATGTTTTCCTGTGGATCATTGTTACCAGAGCATTAGAGACTAAATTCAAATTTAACTGTCCCATCCAGCCAAAGAATATGCACACATGCTCGTCGAGGAAAAATTTTCCAAGACTGATAGGCCATCTTGCCTGTATGCTTTTCATGAATTTTGAGAAGAATTAATTTCCATTGAAAGTCTTTCAATACTCCAGTGTTTAGAAGTAAAATGATGTACACACAGGCTATGGAAGTAACCCAACAGAATCACCTCACAGGCATTAAAAAGAAACACCACATCATACTGAAAAGCAGAAAGTGAGAAAATCCAAAATAATAGATCTCAGAGGTGAAAAAAAAAATGAGGAAAAGAATGAAGGGAGGTGCTTATGTAGCTAAAAGTGATCATACAGGATTTCATTCCATTTTCTGTTGGCAATAAGGAACAGGAGCTTACCTCATTGGTTTGTTAGGTGCAAACACTACATTAAAGATCAGTGTTACGATTCCAGATTCGGTATCCCATTCTTTTTGAACCAGATGCATACCAACCAAAGATTCGAGCTGAGATCTAATTTCATTTGATTGATATTGCAATTCATACAGAAACTCCGCTGTTGCAGAGAAACCTAAATGTTATAAGAGAAAAAGATCAGTATTTTTCTCACAGTTGGCTGGCCATGAGTTACAATTCTTTCATTTGTTACTAAAAATGACAGACAAGTAAAACTGGTAATTATCTAAAACTTGACTGATTTCCTTCTGACTGCATAGCAAAATCTTCCCATTTCATATTACAAGTTACTTAGGATATGCAAATGGTTACGGGAATATTGTTCTGGCTACCACTTCTGCATTATGCTGAGATATTTCTAGTGCATCAGCCAAATGAAAATTGCCAGAATGTAATACTATTTTTGAGTCAGGCCATTGGGACAATCAAAAAAAAAAAAGCAAAGAAAAAATCATTAAGGACGTGAGTGCCCCTGATGGCTGCAGTCCTGAGAAACAATACAGAGAAATAGTGAAGATGTCACTAGTAGCCTCTTCTCTTTTTCCCTGGAGCAGCTATGATAAGGCCAAGTAGTAATGACATAAGAATAAACAGCTGAGCTGCTTGAATCAAATGTCTCCTGCAGCTGTAATAAAGAAAACTGAGATATTCAGTAAACAGTAGTAATTTGTGCACAGAAGGGAACATTTTCATGAGGAAAAGAAAATCAAGCTGCTAATCTATTTAAGAGTTTTATGCATTTTATGGATGAGAAGTGCTTTAACACAACCACTAAATCCTACAGGAGGTTGCGTTTTACTGTGGCCACATATCTCAGGACACATTTTGAATTTGCACAGCTGAGTACAATGTGTTGAACAGAACTGCTGTGTATCCATCCCTGTACACATATCCCTGCTACAGAGTGCCAGTCAGCTGCACAGTTAATTCCCAAGACCTTCTGATTGGAATTCTAAAACACAGTCTACAGATTTGTTTATATAAAAAGTCAAAGAGACAATGCATTGTGAGATAGTTGAGAAAAAGCTTACTTTGGTTCTGCCAATCTGTAAGACTACTCAAATTTAAGTTAAATTTAAATTAAGCCTTCTTATGCTCCTAGTCCTTCCTCCTTCTCTGAAATATTCAAATTCCTTCTTCTCACCTCATCAGGTGACAAAAGGCGTGAACCTTTGTTGCCTTGTTTTTGAACACACAGATTAACCCTAAGAAATGCAGCAGCTTATATTGAAACATTCCTAACTCTTTAAAGCAGATACTTCACAGATCTCTGTACAATTCATACTAAAGAGGCACGCAGAGAAGCAAAATTATTATTCCCAACATATGGGGTTATCAGTCATAGCAGATACACACTGAGTACCAAATATACAGGATTTTCCTATATTAATCCAACTATCATACTTGCACTGTATTACAATAAATGTACTTTGCTACAATGAAATGAAACATGAAAATTTTTCCTTCAGTTTATAAAATTTAGGATCATCCTACATTGTTCCATGCTTTCCTGTTCCTCTATTTGAAAAATATAATGTTTATGCCAAGCATTGACTCCAACACAGCCCAAAGCTTTTAGTAGTTATCCTAAACAAATGTTAGAACATGAAGATTAAGACATTGACAATCAATGGGAGAGAAAGGATGACGTCATTTGGAGCATTCCACAGTGAAAAAAATTGCAACTTTTGAGCACATGTTTCTTTAAGCAGTTATGTCACACAATAATACTCAGGAAAACCTTATTTTATAATTCAGATGCTAGGAAGAAAACCTTGTGAATTACATGTTGCTTTTAGCATCCAAAGACATTTGTTTTTTGTTTGACACATGTATTTAGAACCTTTCAGTTAGAAGCAATTAAATATTTATATTTTTTTCTTCTCCAGGCTGTTTTGTAACCTGTTCTGTGCTCATATTAAGTAGTTAGTTAAAATATTTCAATACTTTCAACAGATAAGGAAAAATAGTGCATTTATAAGTGCCAATATTTGGAAGCCTAGTTATGCTGGTCCCTTAACTGGTTTTGATCTAGACTCCTGACTGCTCAAAAATGAAAAATATAATTATATTTTCATCACAGCTGCCCTGAAGACTATTATATTATTATACCATGGGAAGCCTCTGTGAAATGTTAATATTTGATTCTAGACAATTCTGTAATACACATGCTGCCTAAACAAACTGGTAGAAGCCAGAGGAATAAAAAAAAAAAAAAGAAGTTATGAATCAAGGCTAGAAAATTGCCCAATTTGTCAAATATTCAGAGTTCTCTTGACTATTAGAATTTCCACTTTCAATTGAGATGGCAAAAGACAAAAACATGGAGACATAATTAACATTTTCTTTGACATAAGGCCAAATACAATATAACATACTGTTCAAACAGGCCTTGACCCTTTAGCCCAGCTCTTTGTATGCTTTCATTCACTACTTTTCATTTTAAAAATCACCATTTTAAGTACAGGTAAAATTCTTGTTTTATCTAATGCAAGTTGTAAATTACATGTGATGATATAAAGTACACCCCAATGAATCCATTTCTGTTCTGTAAATAGAGAGAAGCAGAGAGAGCTTTAGCCACATCTGACTCAAGACAGAGATATTTATCAATTCAAACACTGGGAAGATATAAGCATGCTATTTATATACAGCTGGTTACATCTAGGGAATAGAAGTTCTGATTATTAAAAATATTACTTCCTCACATTCACTCAGTAATACTTTGCATTATCTAAGAAAAGGAGTAAGAATATGTTTTGAGGTAATTATTCCAAGACAATTTTTTTAAGCATTAAGCATTTCGTCTTTTGAAAGGCAATGGATCTCAGTCTTTAAGTGTTTTCATTTGTGCAAATAAAGATTTCCAAAAAGGTAGTATGCGTTTAGGCAACAATCATGTATGCAGAATTGCTGAAGCAGCCGTATTTAAAAACCAATCAGGTTTTTCAGCTATATAGTTCTATGACTTGGCTGACATTTATTTTCAAGTGCTAGTAAGGACACTTCTTAAAAAGCACTAGAATAAAAGTATTTGGTTTGTTTAAATAAGCTCTAAGAAGATGAAAGGATATAGACCACTTTAAAAAAAAATCCAAGGATTTTACACTCTGAGTATATAAATTGAGAAAATGTGGATTTTTGTGTGACTGTTACCTTTACTGTAACACTAATTAACAGATGAAATGCACCTACAAATTAAAAGACTAGTCTAACAGCTTCCCAAAATATGAATCTCAGAAATTTACGTGACTTTCTAGTGGAAAAGAACTTGTATTCAAACTTCAAAAGAGTTAACAACAAAGACATTTGTAGACAGGCCTAACGTCTATAGAAGGTACTGTGAAAGGCCCACTGGATATATCTGACCTCGAATAGAGTTTCACACTGTCATTAGAGAAGGCTTTGTACCTTCCTCCTGTTTTTGAAAAGTGAGTGTTTGATTTCACTGAAGCCCAGCTCATTATAGAATGTGTTTTCTGATGATAAAAGTCTAATGGACACTGGCCTGTGAGGCTGCAGACCCTCGTGGACATCTAAAGGAGATCAAGCTATCTGAGCTTTCCACACATAGGGCTTAACCTGCAGCAGACTTGGTGACACAAAAATGGCACAGGGAAGGATCTTCTCAAGGGATTCTCTTTACTTTCACACTATCTCCCATTTCCCAATGAGACAGACGGAAATTAAAGCTGTGATGGGAAGAGGCTCAGACCACAGAAATGCTTTTCCCCGTTACAGCGGCTTTTCCTTGGATGGAGGCAATAAAGCAGAGATGCAAGTGAATTCACTTAACTGGCTTTCCTCACCTCCCTTTCACCAGGCTGCAGTTTTACTTGCAGTCATTTAATAAAGGAGGGCAGTGCAATCACCAAATACAAACATGAAGTGAAAGCAAATTCGTAAATTTGCAGTTCCATGCTTTTCATAAGCCAGATTAATTATTTGCATTTGGTGCTGAATGTGACATACTGCACTCTCTCACTGATTTTTTTCACTGGTTTTGATAATTTTTCAAGGCTAAGTGTCCTTTCTGGCCCTGACACCCAACAAAGATTTCTTCCCCTCTTGATCTAATAGTCTCCAAACTGCCAAAACAGAAACTAAAAAAACAGGCATTCACTACTCATTTCTGCCAGACATCCAGCATCTCATCTTGACCTTCCAAATCTTGTGAAATATCTTTCTTCATAGCCCCATTCAGCTCTCATCTGACACTTGTCCTTTTCCTGCTTCTCCACTGTCTTCCAGGAGTCTTGACACACACTGATGGAACTCAGCAGACAGTGGAGAATGAACATTAAACATGCAGAAACACCTCACCAGCAAAATCAGAGGCAGACATCAGAATACATTATTGTACAGTAGATTAAACCATTTTAATACAGTTTTCAAGTAAATATTCACGTGAACAGCAAAAAGTGAATTACAAGTAAAATAAAGGAAAAAAACAAAAGGATGTCTGGTGGTCAAGAACATCCTAAGATTTAAGTAGACATTATCGTCTGGGTAGTAAGAAATGTATCTCAGCTTAGAATTAAATAGATATTTCTCACTGTAAAATGTCATAACTCCATGATAATATCAGCAGAATAAACAAATTGCACAAGAACCCCAAAAGACGTGCCTGTAGTTTAATATACCTTTCACTAAATTTCTTCATACAGGTACAGAAGTGCTGTATGTAGAGCATTAAAAATAACAACAAAGATATCATAACTTTATTAAATGTGAGACACCAAATCACCCTAAATACATAGAAATAAATGGATAAAAATATATATATATTATCCTCCTGTTGATAATATAATCATTGATCCTCATTAGGAGACAAGGAAATCCTCAGTGAAGTTCTGCATATATATATATTCATATCTCTTCCCTGAAAATTTATTTCTCTTTCCATATCCAGTCAAAGCTCTTCATCCATATCTTCAAGGCTCTGCAAAATTCCACTCTTAGCCACATCTTTTTTTTTACCCTACATCATCCTGCCTAGCGAATAGTAAGCAACTTGCAATCTTATTTTCTAAATTTTCATTTACATTTGATATTTTTGTTTCTTTATTTTTCTCTTTCAAAACTCTTCTTTAAAACAGCTATCTACTTCTAAACCAAGTTTCTACTGTAAAGAGAGCAGTTAAAAGCCTTTCGTCCCCCGCCTTTTTGGGTATGTTTCTTCAAAACACTGCAACAACTGAAATGGAAGCTTGTGAATCCATGTATATGAAACCCATGGTGGGCATCTAGTATCTGCTGTTCCACATACATTTCTGCATTGTTCCTTGCAGATTGTTTATATATATTCTCTCTCTCTGAATCCCTTTTGCACTAATTCCCTTTTCACTATGCCTATCCATCCACCTGCCTTAACACTCTTTATTTTGATATTACTTGGCACAGTAAATTAAAACAAAAACATCCGAAAAAGCAAAAGGATTCTCATCAGCCTAAAGGATCTCCCACATTATTCTCCTTGGTTCTGATATTCCACTCAGATTTGTACAGTAACCTATAAATTAATTCTATAAAGGAATCAATTAAAATGTGTTTCTTCATAACCATTATATTCCTTCTCCAACAGGCTCCTCTTTTATTTAGCCTTGTCTTCATTTATCCAGAAACTGTAGCAGATTAAGATCACATCATTACCTGGGCACAGGAAACACCAAAGCATCTTCTTCACAAATATATCTCATGATTTAGTCTTAATTCACACAGACCTTATTTTTTGATGGTATCCTCACCCATTTACCTCCCTTTGAATGTCGCCCATGGAAATCAGTAACAACTCAAGCTGTCTTTGAACCAAAACATTCAATTTGTTTTGGCACACACCAAGGCTAAACTGAAAACTCATGTCACAGTTTTTTCAATAGTCCTCGATAGTTTTACACCATACTATGGTCTATTACAAAAGGATCCATTTTTTATCATCTGACTTTTTTTTAATATACAAAACAAACTGAGCCACAGAGACTGGAACACAGGACGTAATCACTAGGGTCACATCGGTTTGCTTCCTTCTCCTTATCCAACAGAGTGCATTCAGCCATACATAAGATGGAACATCCATAACATAGGGTAGTGCAAATTCCTCTGCTGTAAGACAGATGTATTCTCATGGGAGGTATCCACTTGTGTTATATTTTGGATACAAATCAAGTTTCAGAATTAATAAAAGTTCGGTGTAGCAATTTTCTGAGGTTTCACTCTGTCTTCCTCAGCTGGCTTGAAGAAAGAGTAATGGCTCAAGGTCACAATTTAATTCACTGCTCTGTAACTTCCAGTTGTTTGCCTTATAGTTTTAATATCTAGTTATATCTTCAAAGCTTCAGATCAATGTGTTCTTAAACTGTCAAAACTAGAGGCTTGATAAACTAATTTATAAAAACATAGAGTTGTATACATTCTCCAAAACAACAGGGGAAGTTTGGGTTTTTTGGGTTGGCGTTTGTTTTTTTTTTTTGCATCATGTTCTGTTGGAAATGCGCGGTGTGGGAGAGATGAAGGAGATCTGGAGATAATAACTTCATTTTCTGTAAGAACAACAAAACTTGAACAGTGCAGCTTCAGACACAGAAGACAAGGACAAAGAATTTTAGCACCAAAATGACGATAGGATGTAATAACCTGAAAATAGAAGAGCATTTAGGGTAGAACAGTTGCATGTGTGCATGTGTTTTTTTACTACAGTGACTGTCAGATACATTTTCTGAGGCAAATTTAGATGCATAAACCCTCTACTTGCTTTTCTATGTTAAAAAGCTGAGAGACAAGGAGGGCACTGCTCCATTGTTTTTCTGGGAAACCTAAAAAATGTGTCTCTTAAGGGCTTTGATTAGCAAGGTTTTGTTGATGTCCCATAAATAGTGACAAAATAATTCAAAAAAATAGTGTAAATTAATGCAGATAGGTCATTGTGAGGTGTTATGATGTTTTAGAAGCACAATTAAGGTCCTGGAGAGCTATGTTGGCTACAGTTTTGAGTTACAGAAGCTTTCCCAAAATATCTTTACAAAACAAGGGTGTAGTGGTTCCGCTTCTATTGGAAGCAGTACTTCCTTATCATCAAACCACGGAAATTATAGGAAATTCTCTGAGCAAGAAATGGGAGGAATGGCAATCACAATCATATAACAATTAAAGTAATTATTAGACTCTTACAGCAAATTATATTGCCTAGGTTTTTCCCACCCGCTAACTCAAATTCATTTTAAGAGATACCTATTTGTGTGTTCTTGTTTCAGAGATACATTATGTTGGGTTAGTCAGTCTGTTCTTTTGGACTTCTCATGCTTCCTGGATGTACATCATACTGAAGAGTAACACCTGGAAGAATTTATTGATTTCTACGTTTGTATTATTTATTGTTTTTGCAATTTTGTGAAGCTGAATTAGTAACTTCAGATTAGTTTATAGTTGATCTGGTTCCCTGTAAGCATTGAATATTTAAACTGAACATGATTTTGCATAAGTGTCAGAAAGTAATTTTAATTAACATAATGGTGCTTCTCATTCCTAAGGGTTGCAGATTTCAAGATTTTATAAAATGTTAAAGCAACAGAAATGAGTGACTGTTCTGTAAATAGAAATAAAAGCAGTTTGAAACCATGTTTGCTCACAATTTGAGTTCTTTTGTTTTCAGTATATGTCATTACTGTTCTACCTATATTAAGAAATGGGAGCAAGATGGGTTATTTATGAGATAAAAAAAATGCTAATTTTTTCCTTTTCTTTTTTTAATGGACCCAGTGGGTCAAGAAGTAAATAAAGTCCTATTTGAAATTCTTCATTAAAATGCCTGGCATTATTTCAGTTCAATAAAGAAAATAAACAATGCATCAAATCTCTCCCATGCTTCACTCATAAATTAGGAAACAAACAGACAGATGTAAACAAAAACTAAGTAGCTGAAAAGATAATCCATCCAAGGCTTTAATTTTTCTCTGATGCTCTCTTCTTTGACTTCTACTAGTTCCCCGTTTTCCAGCAGGAATTTTGTCCCTTAAACTACAAGGTAATAATCCGTAACAGAGTGACCCACTCGGAGGTTCATCCCTTTGTCAGCACTTCCATTTTGACATTGCTCACTTCTTTCAATCCAAAACAAACAGTTTGTTATTCTTTCTTCTGCAGAGTAAGAAAATCTCATTTATATAGCTATAATTCTCTCATCCTCAAAGATAATTCAAAAAATAATACCACAATGATTCTGACAATACAGAGATGGCTCAAGTACGATAGAGGGCCATCTTCATCATTATGATCCTCTTCATATTGCTTTCAATATTTACCTGCTACATTTTATCAGGAATTACATTAAAATCTCTGGATGAGAGATGAAGTCTACAAAAATATTTTGTCTCCACCCATACTATCATTTTTCTTTCTTAAGATTTCTTTGGTGGTCATATCCAATTCTATTGATCTCATATCCTAAAGGTGAGCCTCCTGATCCAGATCTGTCACATTAAATAGAATACCATGTTAAATGAAATATGTTTGTATTTCCCACTGAATACATGAAGTAAACTAAAAATGCTAGTTTATTAGAATAAAAAAATAACAGCCCTCACACCTGTTAGGATGAACCTCAGCTCTTAAATTTGCTTTACTGAAAAGCAGATCTTTATAGCCACAAGTAAGAAAAAAACCAAAAAATACATCTAGAGTGAAATTAGGCATTTAGTGCAACTGAAAATTATTTTTTAAAGGACCATATTATATTTGCTATGTCTAAAACATTAAGCTTTTATTGTTTGATCCCTGTAACTTTGCTGACTTCTGAACAACAAACTATATCATTTCAGATAGATACTATTTAGATGGTCCCTTCTTAAGAAATTGTAACAGTTTTCTGTGTCAAACGATCTCTATTGGATGAAATCGATTTTTCATGTAAAAGACATGCTTGAAGTTTTTTCACTTTAAAGTATTTATACTTGTCCAAATACCTTAAATACTGAAGCACGTTATTAGCTGTTTAAATTTGATCTGCCAGTATTTATCACCACTTATCTTTGGATGTAATAACTGCTTACTACACATCACACACACACTCTGATGAATCACTCTTTCAGAAGAGAAAAAAAATGAAGAATAGCTTGCCAGGTTGTTATCTTAGAGGTTTAGGTTTTTATTTATGTATTTTTGGTAGACTGCAGAAATCTCAGATAGTACCATTAAAGCTGATTCCTAATAGGCATCAAATTTATCTATAAATAATGTTATTTTAATGTCACTGAGCACAGTTATAAATGATCCTACTACCTATGGTGTAAAGCATTTCATCACCAGACTTTTTGCTTGAAAAGATGCAAGGTCCCAAATCAATGTCTTGTAGTATGTGCAGAAGCCAGTGCTAACAAATTATTCCCATGAATAAAACAAGCACTACACATCAGGAATCTGCAAGTCTTTCAAAATGCTGCCTCAGTTTGCTCAATGTATGCTTTTCTTGTCGATTCAGATGCCAACATGTTGGAGGGAAGTAGCTCAAGTATGCTTAAGGTAGCCTGTTTATATGTGACAAGTCAATAAAGAGCTAAACACATTACTCTGTGATAAAAAAAAAAAGTTCCTCTGTATCTCAATGGACAGCAGTTCTCAAAAGGATGAATAAAGTTATACAATAGTATTCACAGTTCTCCAAAGAGGAAAGAATGTACACTGAGAGCTTCACATCCTTTTGTGTTACTAGACTGACCACTAACATTTTTTAATATGGGAGTATAAGATAATAATATGCCCAGACTATGAGTTATCTTTGACAGTCCAATAAGAGTAAATATAATGTTTAAGTAAGTAATTACAAATATTGATCAATCAGTAAGTATATGCTGTGCAAGCTCTTGTTAACAATTCAACTCCAGATCTCCTCTCATTTTAAACGCTTCCAAAAATAAAATCTGTTTAAAGATCTGTACAGTAATTACTTACATGAGACTACATTGGTCATGTGTAGAGCATGGTGTGTTTGCATAAAAAGCACCTTATAGGAAGGATGTAATTCATCCGGATTTACCTTTTACAGCTTTTCAGGTTTTCATGATTATTTTACAGAACAGTTTCTGTAACACGGTATTCCTGCAAAGCCTCTGCTGGAACAGACTGTAAAGGGCAGGAACAAGACACAACAGCAAAGTTTGCTGTCTCTCCAACTGATCACCTCATTGCAACATCTGTGAACTCACTTTTTATGACCTTTCAATGCATTACACTCTTACACAAAGCTTGAGTATGAGTTTACATTTACAGCTATGTTAAATACACATTAGGCTGTCTCATATGTCATAATGTTGAATTTCAAATGTGCACAGTTTTCAAATTATTGTAGTGACTATGACTGGCAAGGCATATCTATTAAAAGAAATATCAGCGATATGGTAGTAACAAGCATTCTTTTCTTACCACCTATATGTTGTACCATTCTGTTTCAAGGAGAGGTATAATATGAAAGGCTGGTGTACCTCTGAAGTAATTGATTTTCACTGTGTTCTCAGCAGATTAACAGTAAGTGGAAGCTATTCTTTTACAGAACTTTATCACTTCTTTCGTACAAGTCCTCCTTCTTCAATCCATTTTGCTGCAGATAGTGGTCTGCTAGTGGGAATGCATCTTAGAAACAGGGACAATCTGCAGATAAATGTTTCCTTGCAGTGCTTACACAGACATATTTTTGCTAACTTGGGACTTTGTGCAGGTTGTTCTCTTTGGAAGCAGAGATTGTATGCATGTGAGCCTCACATCCAAGACAGACACAAAAAAAAAAAAAAAACAAAAAAGAAGAAAGGTTCAGGTTCAAAGGTGTGTCTATAGCTGAAGACAT
The DNA here is from genome assembly GCA_013399855.1 of Oxyruncus cristatus. NCBI lineage: Eukaryota > Metazoa > Chordata > Aves > Passeriformes > Cotingidae > Oxyruncus > Oxyruncus cristatus. The sequence goes on from VXAY01004624.1 coordinate 65,071, forward strand.
AGTGTTAAACAGATATCCCATATTTGCAAAACAGTAGAAATATGGACTGTGACAATTTGTCTAAACCTCACCTTGCTATGGCTGAACTGCATATTTGGTGAAGTATTTACCTTATTTGCAGCATTTCTAAAATAGTAGTATATCAAAACTATTCATTCTTACCATCAGTGACTTTAACTTCTTGGGTGTTGGCTGAATTATCTCTATTGACCATGTCAGAATTTCCTGCATCAGTCACAGCAGTTGCATCAAGAACTACACCCATCAGCAGCATTTCTACTCTTTGCTCGACTCTCTGCCTGGCTTGACAGTGCACCACAACTACGGAAAAGTCAAATCATGTTATTTGTAAAGCACTGGCATCTTGATTTTAGCAATGCAATTAAACACAGAAGTTAAACATGCTTAGAGAATGACAAAATACCAGTGAGGAGCAAGACAAACAAAAGCTTTTCCTCAGCCTTCAGTTTCCATTTTTCTGTTTAGGTGAAGTAGCAGAAATATTGCAAAACAAAAATCTGTTTGTACAGTTAGTTCCCAACAGCACTTGCAAATTTCTCTCTTATTTTTAATCATTAAATGTATCTTCATTTTAGTTCAATTGTAAATAAGAATTAAGACACAGTTTGAAATATGCCAACAAGAAAGGAAGACTGAAACAAAATCAAAGAAATATAAGAATTTGAAGGTTAAATGAAGGAATATAAAATTACTCTTTGATTTCCTAATTTAAAAAAACTGTTGTTCAAACTTCAGCATCAATAGAAATATGCCAGAATAAAAAGCATTCTCATACAAGTTTCTGTCTGAAGCATGACAGAGCTTTTTTTTAATTCAGAAGTGTTTTTAATTTATTGCTCCTAAAATATGTCTCTTTCATTACAAAGTTTTTAGGTCTTAGCTTACTCATTAGTTTTTCTAAAGCGTGCTTCAGTAGTTACTGTTTATGGTTCTTTCAATATTTATTGGCAGAGAAAAAGAAGAAAATTACATGCAAGAACTAAAAAGAAAGACTTAGAATTTTTTAGAATTATGGGAATCAACATGAAAAAGAAGGGTTGATCATATACTTGGCAGTTTCAAGGTCTAGAAGTCATATTCATCAGAATTACACCCAATGTTTCTTTAAAAATTAACGGAACTTAACATCAGGAATTAATGATAAATAATTTAGAACCACATCATGGTGAGTAATTACATAAAGCGCTGAAAAAAAAAGAGCAATAAACCCCTTTCTTCAATACCATGTTTATTTAGTTTCAACTTTCAGTTCTGATTCACTATCATTATTCTGGAAAATAGATATTTATACATCAAGTTCAATTAATCCCCTTTCTCCTTTAGTCTTTTCCTGTTTAATAGGGTTGAAGTAATTTCTAGAGCTCTCTTATTTAAAAATATATTACATTGTCTGCATTACACTATCTTACCAAATATTTCACATTACTGTGCGCCTGTGTTGTGTTCACATCCTTTTTTATTCCACAGTTCCTCTTACTACCTGAATTGAGTCTACATTTTCCTTTTTCCTAAATGCCTAAGTAATATTTATGGATAAAGGTCAGATTTGACTGGACAAGTCCCTCAACAACCTGATCTAATTAAACCTGCTTTTGACCAGCGGGTCAGAATAGATGACCTCCAGTGATCCTCTCCAATCTAAATTGGTGTATGGTGCTTTAACTACAAGAATAAAAAAAGTATTCTTGATGATCCTCCATTTGTAATCACTTTTAAAAGATAGGCAAGTTATCATCTACCTAACATGTACTACATAGGCTGTGACCACTGATCATTTTAATTGGCCTCATGAGATAGTAAGCCAAGTGACTTCTAGAAGTTTAAGTACATTAAGATGCAAACAAGAATGACAGAAAGATGCACTGCCTAATATACTAGCAAAGCAGGTTTGGTTTTTGACATAACAGTTTGTAGCCTCCAGGCAATTTTAATAAATGTCTGCATTAAAAGAAATTACAATACTATTTTGGTTATTATTTAAAATGATTTTTTTAAAGTATATTTCTTGTTATTCCCTGTTTTCGATTCATGTTTTACAACATGGGTTTTTAAAAAGCCCATTTATAACTGAAAAACTGTAAGATTTCAGAATGAAGGTAGAAATAGAAAGTTTCATAAATACACTTACAAACAGATATTTCAGCTTTCTGGGTAATTTTGGAAGGACCTAGTACTTCCTTAGAAAAAAAAGTTAGCCCAACATAACATGCTGGCCAAAGAATTATATGTATTCAAAACCAATGCAATTCTTCTTCTATGCATTACAAACATTTACTGAACATAAACAAATAGAGAACACTTATAAATATAATTTAGTTTTGCTTCTTTAAAGAAGCATTTAGGAATTTAAAATTACTTAAGATTTGGCATTACTTAGGTTTCTGATCATATACAGAAATGATGTTACTTAAACAATTTATGAATGCTAACAGTTTTAATTCATAGCTTATATGGCAAGTCTTGGGTCCTGCACTTGGGTCACAACAACCCTAGAGAACACCTCAGGCTTGGATAAGAATGGCTGGGAAGCTGCCCAGCAGAAAAGGACCTGAGGATTTGGTCAAAAATCAGCTGAACGTGAGCCAGCAGTGTGCCCAGGTGGCCAAGAAGGCCAATGGTAGCTGGCTTGTGTCAGCAATAGCGTGGCCAGCAAGACCAGGACAGTGATCATCCACCTGTACTCGGTACTGGTGAGGCTGCACCTCAAATCCTGCGTTCAGTTTTGGGGCCCCCATTACAGGAAAGACATTGGGGGCTGGAGCGTGTCCAGAGAAGGACAATGGAGCTGGGGAAGGGTCTGGAGCACAAGTCTGATGAAGAGCAGCTGAGGAAGCTGTGGGTGTTCAGCCTCGAAAAAAGGAGGCTCAGGAGAGGCCTTAGTGCTCTGCAATTACACGAAAGGAGGTTGTAGCCGTGTGGGGAATGGTCTCTTCTCCCAAGTAACAAACAAGACAACAGGAAACGGCCTCAAGTTGCACCAGGGGAGGTTTAGATTGGGTATTGGGAAAAATTTCTTCATGGAAAGCAGGGTCAGGCATTGGAATGAGGTGCCCAGAGAACCGGTGAATTCACACCTGGAAGTGTTCAAAAACATGTAGATGTGGTGCTTAGAGAAATGGTTTAGTGGTAAGACGGAGGTGCTGGGTTAGTGGTTGGACTCAATCGTAGTGGTCTTTTGCAACCTTAATGATTCTGTGACTCGAATGAAAACAACAGCCCAATAAAAGGGAGATTTATCTCAGAGTGCCAGTGAATTATATAACAGATTTAAATAACACAACAAATATTCACATCAATATACATAGTTTTAATGCTAATGAGACTCATTAAAACCATCATTTGGGGCAACAGTTGATTACATGATAATATTCTGTTTCATTCCTTAAGGTATTAAAGCAGAAATTAAATACATGAAAGCTCTAATTAATATCACATCATTGGCATTTTTCTACAAGTAAAGAGTCCTTAAGCAATATAAATTAATGACAGTAAAAATATCTATTTCTATGTTTTTCCAGAAATTGTTCCTGTACCTTAATACATTTAGTGCAGACAGCTATTATATTCATTCATTCATTCAAAAGGTTGAAAGAACAAGTTGCTATAACATTGTCCTTTATCTACACATTGAGATGTAGCTTCATCAAGGCTATAGATTTAAAAAGCTGTTCACAATTTCCTGTTTCACAGTTCTAGGATTAAATCACACCTTAAAAAAATAGGTGATCAATTCTATAGGCATTTAATACCCCCAAAATAAGCAACCAAAAAAACCCCTATGAGTGTCAGTCATTTTTTAATGCAAGTTTACTTCTCAGAAGCAAAGGGAAAACTTACTGCTATTCAGGCAACTCTATATCCTGCTTTCGATTAAGAAATGAAATTCAAGGTTGAGAAAAACAGTGAATATCTACTCCAATATTTTGCACCCTGTAAACTCTCCAGAAGGGTGTTCTGGGTATACAAGCAGAAATCTACCCTTGAGTAAGTTAGACTTACCTTCAGTTCTCAAACTCAGCACTAATTGGTACAGTGAAGGGCACAGGCCTTAAGATTCCCAACTGCCCCCAGCTCCTTTTATACGCAATGAGAACAAAATAATAGATCTAGATTTGTAGGTTGCAAAAGGAGATTTTATTTTTAATATGTGATTTTATCTTTTTTTAGGATGTAGCAAAGTACTGCTGCAAATTCTTGTGATCAAGCAGATGAGAACATAAATGACTATTTAATTTTCTTAAATTTATTGTTCAAGATTTTTTCAACCATTACCTACCTAATTTCTGCTGTGGTGCCTCAGGTATTCCATGAACTGGGTATCTCCAGAGTATTCCCTCGATTCCCCCATTCTCTGCTGCAAAACTATTCCTAGGAAAATAAGTGAAGAGTATCATTCTGATAGACTGATGAGAATTTTTTTTCCAAAGCAATCTAGACTTAAGAGTTGTTGGAAAGGTTAGACTCTATTTTATTGTGTAACGATAAACATATCTGAGAAAAATAAGAAATAAAATGCAGCCATATATATCAGCTATAAATTATATCAGCTACAACTTACATCCACTTAGCATATTTGAATATTATTCTGTCTGGATATGAGAACATTTGGCCTGACCTGCATTCTGACAGGTCATGTTTACACTAAAACAAAGTTTATGCAGTTTATGCATTACACAAACATATCCAACTGAGAACCATAATTAGCCCAAATACAAAGAAAAAACAGAGATACCTAATAGCTTTGTTCAATATCCATAGCTGCACTGCCAGCAGTGAGAACAGGTAGATATTAAAACAGAGGGAATTCTTACTCTGAATCCTGATATTTAGCAGGGTACATGAAAAGCTTTTGATGGCCACCCATTGCCCTCAGAATCAGACACTTCGCCTTTGGGAGCTACACACAACTAGCCAAATGAGAAAAATGATGATAGGATTGAGTATTCTCAACTACTTTTTCCTTTCCTATTAGAATAAATTACCTGTTTAAATCTTTATTTGATCCAGCAGAGAACTCATAAGTCCAGTTTTCACCATTTTCCTTCCTGACATAAACTACCACCTCAGCTTTATACATTTTCATTGCATGTGGCACGAATAGCACGGGGATATTCAGTTTTTCTTTTGGAGCTAAATGGATTCCTGTAAGATGGAACAGATTGTTATGGTATTTTGAAAGTTTTGAAAATTATTGGTTTACTCATTTACTTCCCTTCCGTTTTTTAACCACTGTTTAACATTTTATCACTGTGTACGGTTTCCCTGTGAAAAGTTCCATTTTACCCTGCTCTTAATGCAGCCAATTCTCATCTTATAGGAGCATTATGTTTCAATGTCCTGGATAGAGGAGTTTATATGAAGCATTGCTTTAGACTTCTACTTACTGATTAAACTTTGAAATGGGACCCAGAGAAACTCTGAAGGCTCAAAACAAAAAAACACAACTATGTCCCACACTTAATATTCAGAGATCATGTGTAACACGTGTATCTCAATCCCATGATTTTCTAGGGCCTAAGTCATGTTTTTTTCAGCATCTGTGGGTTGCACCTGTGAGTAACACTGCATTCAAGATAAAACTGTACTATATTTAAAAGAATCTACATTATTATTATACAAACCATGCCTTTTGTGTATGATATTACCTCGGACTGATTTTGCTGTATTATAAAAGAAAACCTAAAGCTATGTTTTCTGTAATGAAAGTAGACTCATATACCGAACTTTCCAGGGCTTTTTCCAATGACTTGCCAGTCTGCCAAGCATCAGAACACCTACCTCAAGATGTGTTCCAGCTATTTCAGAAGTAAAGTTATGGAAAACATAGAACAAGTAAATCATACAGTCTTTTCACTATCTTTTCACTTGCTTTGAAAAGAATTCTTGACATTTGCACGATACAGTATCTCGGGGTTAGGGTTTCAGCTTTAATTCTATCTGCAGAAAATCCTCTTAGTTATGACCAACTACTTCTACATTAAGCTTTGAATCACTTTTTGTGATAATATTTCACATTTGCTACAATGCATCCCTCTCTCCTGGTATGTCCCCACTTTGGGCTTAAAGTGGTGTAGGGGACAGAGGCCTATAAACTAATATCTTTAAAACAGAAGAGTATTCCTCAGGATATATCTGCAATTAGATTGCCTTGAATCCACATACATGCACACAAAAGTAGTGTAATCAATAACAGCAGGTAACCACTTTGTAACACCATTACAGCACATCCTTAAGTTTCATTTGCATTCACTTTTAACATATGACAAATAGAACAAACTGTAAACTAATACCTGGTTATATTACATATGCATTCCATATATTGTTTGAATTGTAGCATAATTACATCTGTTCCAGGGCATAGGGCCTTGGTTTTTTAAAATAAATTTTAATACAGAATCTATAGGACATTATTCTGGGTCATTCTGGCAGAAAATTGGTTATTAAAGATAATGAAAAGACAAATTTTATAATATTGCTGTTGAAACAGATTGTATTCACATTTTTAATAAAAAATTTTCTTAGTAGAAGCTGTTCATAATGACAGTAATTTTTATATCACTGGGCTTGCCTGCAGCTGTCAACTAACCAACTGATCATTAACTGCTAATGCAGATTTATTTCCTTATGATTTTGGATAGTTAATAAGATAGATGAAATATGCCTAACTGCAAAAAGGCTGACTCCCTTATCTTCATGTAAGTATTTATACTGCAATGAGTACCCGCAAATTCTTTGCAAGAAATCCATAGCAAGGCTCTTTTTGGAATAGAGGTACATCACCTTTGGTAAAAAGCTTTGGGCCAGATTTTGATAATACTTCACTTGTCTTTCACTGCCCTACAGCCCATCAGGAAACAGTAATAGTTAGCAGAGTAAGCTCAGCTGACCCTTTAAAAGACTGAAGCCATCTGATTCAAGCCAAGGGCTGTAATTTGGGTTAACTGCCTTGCAGAGGGGCACGTGGAGATCTGCATCTTCCCTCGTTTCATTTTTAGGTAACCTTTCCTTAAGCCTCGCCTCAAGCCTCTCCAAAGGCTGGTGGAGAACACCAATTCTGTAAAAGATTCCTTGGGCACTGAGCCTACAACTCAGAATTGAATTATATAATTAAATCAAAGTGAGTGTATTTCAAATTCCTGGCTTCACTTCTTTGGGGCACTACACTGTGGTTGAGTTCTGGGTAATTTCTGTGTCAGCTCTGGAAAGCATAGCACTGTGAGAGCTAAAATTAAAGTAGGGAAGCAGTGGATCCCCACATCTGGGATGTTATTTGCAAGGAATACAGATGGATAAAGATGCATTTGTTGCCTCTACTGTAGCTTAGGAAAATGTTAAGGGCAGGAATACCAAGCAGTGCCACAGTGATAAAGTTGTGATGGCAATGAGCAAAATATCCTGAAGTATCTTTGCAAAGAATCATCATCCTCTCATGGAACTTCATCACAAAGTAATGTATTTTTTGTGTTAGTAAGGTGCTTTGATGATAGATTTTCTAGATCTTGAAGGAACCATCTTTCTTGATGCATTGCTTTTAATTTTGTAACATCTCAAAGTGCCTCCCACTGCCTGAATGCAGAAGAGCAGCACTCAGTTCAGGCAAAGCTCCCAATGTTTTTTTGAAGTCTGAGGGAGAATCATTTAGGAGGGGGCACTTTTATTTGTTTGTTTACTTGTTTTCTGATAGTTTCTCCAATAAAATTACTATAAAATCATTTAAATTAAAACCACAAAACCACAGACAACCCTGCTAAAATTAGCACTGGCCATGTAAATGTCAACCCAGTATAATCAGGTCTGTTTTCTGCTATTATCCTCACAATCTGGAAAGGGCAAACTCCAAAATATTCATAGACAGCAGCTGCTGCTGGGGAATTATTGCTAATTCTTTCTCAAGGAACTCATCCAGAAAAGAACTGATATCAGATAGTAAAGACTGAGATATTGCCAGCGCTCCAGAAAGTATCTGAAATACATAAAAAAAGTCAGGCCAAGGTATTCTTCATTTATTTTCATCTGCTAGAAGAGATAAAAGCCTGGCTCACATATGAAAACTAAGATCTTTTATAGAAGCTCTTCCAAAAGTGTTTCACTACTAAATCCAGTGAGTTTAATAAAGAACAGGCAACATTTTGGCCTCAACTCTTATTAAGGTTGGGTTCATTTTTGTTTGGTTTTTTTTTTTTTCTGCTTCCAGTGAGGCTGCTTGAATTATTTTATTCCCTTTCACTAAAACATGATCACAATCCCTTGTTATGGATTCTAATTAAAAAAACAGCAAGAAAGTCGCAGCCTGTGTTAGTTTTGCTACATCAGTATTATAATTATTCAGTCTCAATGAGTAAATATGAATAAAATTTTCTGAACTGACAACAGCCTCCACCTGTGAAGATATTCAAAACTTGACTGGGCATGATCCTGGACAACCTGCTTTAGATGCCCCTGCATGGGCAAGGGAGGGCTTGGATGGACAGGATGATCTCAAGAGGTTCCTTACCGCCTGAAAAGTTCTGTGATTCTGGAATTCTGTGGTCATGATAGATCACTAGGCTTTGTCTTCTTTCTGATTTTAAGAATTCATATAAAATACATCCTTGTTTGTGAAACCAGACACAGATACTTATCTCAGCGAATTGCAGGTGATATGAAAAACAGTGCACCTCCTCCAAAGGTAAAGGAAGGAGGCAGAAAAAGCCATCCTGGCTTAACAATTAGATTTTGGGTGTGGCTAGAGGCAAAGAAGCATCGTGCCAGCTATGGAAAGGTGGCCAAATACCCATCAAGGAATACAAGAACCTTACTAGGGCAACCAGAAATGCAATCAGGAAGATTAAGGCTTAGCTAGAACTGAAGTTGACCAAAAATATCAGGAACAACAAGAAAAGGTTCTTCAAATATCAGTAGTAAGAAGAAGCATGGGAAAAACATTCCCATTGCTAAACAGGGCAGGGAAAATGTTCTATATAATGCTGACAAGGCAGATTTTCTCACCGTGTTTGTTGATGACACTGAACTGATGAGGTGGACAGAAGGGAGAGCTGAATTACAGAGATCTGGACAGGCTGGAAAAATGGCCCAGCAAGAACTGCATGAAGTTCAAAGACAAGTGCAAGCTCCTGGACTGGGATATTATAACCAAAGAGCCCAGCACAGGCCAGGATTTGTGTGCCCAGGGAACAACCTTGCTGAGAGGGACCTGGAAGTCCTGGAGTACAACAAGCTGACCATGAGCCAGTAGTGCAATGTTGCAGCAACAAAGGCAAATCGGATCCTGGGTTGCATCCACAGGGGCACTGCTGGCTCAGATAGTGATGTGACCATCCCCCTCCATTTAGTGATTGTCAGGCTGCACCCAGAGTACTGTGTCCAGTTCTGGTTTACAGAATTAAAAAAAAAAAAGAAAGATGTGGGCAGACTGGAGAGGGTGCAAAGGAGGGTCACAAAGATGTTCAAAGAGCTGAATAACCTGCCTGTGAGGAAGGACTGAAGGAGGTAGATCTTTTCACCCTAGAGAAGGTTTGGGGGGGCCTTATCAGAGTTTTCTGGTGCTTAAAGGGCATCTACAAGAGAATGGAGGATCCCTCTCTTCAGAAGGAGAGGACAAGAGGCAGTGGGTACCAGCGGCAATGGGAGAGATTTCATCCTGACCCATGAAGGAAATTTTTTGCAGTGAGAACTGTAAACTGGAACAAGCTCCCCAGGGACATGGTAGACCTCCTATCACAGGAGGCTTTCAAGACATGACTGGGCAAAGGACAAGATAATCTAGTCTAACCTAGGCTCCTTTTTCCACTGAAGTTTGGACCAGATAATCTCTTGAGGTCCCTACCAACCTGAGCTGTTCTTGGGTTCTATGATATTTATAAAAAAAATGTATTCCTCATTTAATGACTTACATTATCTCCAAGAAAGATAAGACACCAATTTTACTATATCAAGATTCATGTTTGAAGGGCACGTGTATTACTAATATGTCAGTTAGATCTGTGTCGTGAACCATATATCAGTGAAGTTCTGAACTTTTTATTTATATCTGAAATTAAACAGGAAGATAATTGGTTGCTCAGTCTTTCATGTCCTCTCGGAGATGAACAGCAAAATCAATTAAAAAAATATACCTTGAGCGAAGTTATTGTTTCTTGGGGCACATATGTTATTCTAAAACTTCTATTTGCAACATCTCTGGGACAAATAAAATGGAACATAATGCATTTCAAATTATTTCAAGTTATATACAAAACAGTAAGTAATTGAGCTAATAAAATAACCATGCAAAATGCTAAAGATTAGATTAATCTCATCCACTGTTTTAAACATTACATCACCATTTTCCTTCCTTCAGTACAGTTCATTTAGAAATGTGGGATGCAAGAGAGGCTCTTTTCACAGATGGTCCATGATGACTGCATTTCTAGGGGACTCCCTGCTTCATAAATTATGGATGTTTACACTAAAAGTTAGAGTTGTGTTTTCCCTTGCCTCTGGAAGCTTCACAAAATCACGGAGTACTTGAAGCTGGAAAGGACCTCTGACAGACATACGGTCCAACACCCCTGTTCAAGAAGGGTCACCTATTTGCACTGTGTGCAAGAAGGCTTTTGATTATCTCCAAGGATGGAGGTTCCACAACTTTGCTGGGCAACCTGTCTCAGTGCTTGGTCACCCCCACAGTAAACAAAGCACTCCCTTTGCTCAGATAAAAATTCCTGTGTTACCTGTCACTGGGCACCACTGAGAAGAGCCTGTCTCCATGCTTTCTCCCACTTATGCAGAATAATAAGAGCCCCCCAGAGTTCCAGAGTTCCTTAGTTGCAAAAGTGAAGTCATGAATATGCAGCTCAGATGCTAATAAACAATTTCACAAATGACTGGCTAAAACTTTAGAAGTTGCTTCAAGAAAGAAATGGCACAAATAAAGGAATGAATGTTTGAGTCCAACTGAAAGGCTTCACAACATCCCTACCATAAGCATGTAACGAAGTGTATTAGACGGAGCACGTTTATAAGATTTGTTTGCTATTTTATGGATCTTGTGTTAATACAATTTTGCATACTTCTGGTAGAGACTTTCTGGATTATTTAATTAAGAGATTTGATTTAGAAGAATTTCTTTGTGGTACAAAATAATGGATACAAGCTAAACATTTGCTATTTAGAATAAAATAAATGGATTGAGAACAGGGCTCGGTAATTAAATATGTTGTTTCATTTAATACAATTTATTTTGTTTTTAAATGAAGCATGTCTAAAAGACCAAATATACAGTTTTCTTTCCATTTATGAAATTATCTTTCTCTAAATAATAGCCTGCAGTTCAGTTTCAGCCAAAATCAAAACAATTATTTTGACAGAAAACACATATTAATTTATTGCTGGAATGCAGTAACAACTATGATTACAAGGGTTGAGCACAATGAGGAAAAAATTGTTTCTAATGTTTTCTAATTCAGTTCTCTGGTGATTACCAAAACAAGCAAAATTACACTTAAGATCTTTAACTCTGAAAAAACTTCAAAAAAAATACCTGTAACAGAGGTCATGAAGATCACATTCTTATTAAGGATAAATAGAAAAGGGTTTTGGGGGTTCACTTTACAGAAATCCAGTCAGTCATCACATTAGGAAAGACACATCTGAACGGTAGGATAAGAGAACAAACAGTAAGGAAGCAAGGCTGAATGAGTAGCACAGAGCAACACAGGAGACAAATGTCAGAGAAGGAAAATTATTATAAAGACAGGGAATAGTTCAGCAATAGGAATGGAAAAAGGAACAAACAAAGCATCCAAGGGATCAGCAAAAGAGTAACAGGCATAGACAGTAATTTGCAAAATGAAGCCACAGCAGAGAGCAGAACATGTGGAGGAGGCCAGAGTGTATTGTATTAAAGCCACTTGACAGAGGGAATGCCGAATAAATAAGACTAAGAAGTGAAGACTAATCAGAAAGAAGAATAGTGGGTTTTCTAATTATCCTGCAATCCAACACTTGCTCTAAAACTTCATGGTGGACTGGCAGTTTCTCTAGCTTTTTCCTTCCAAATCTATTTTTCACCTCCAATAATCTTATGCATAGTAGATGTACCCCATCTTCCTCTGACCATTTCATACACTTAAAAATTGCTTATTGTCCTTATTTTCCTGATGACTACTTTATGTTGATAAAATCTTGTGAGGTCATCCAGGAACCCAAAACCTAAAGGTCTGCAGCACAGTAATGAACTAAATCCCAAGTCACAGAAAGCAGGAGGCATACTACAAAGCCAAAGGAAAAGTTCCAAAATTTCTTCTACATCAGCAGTGTAAAAGAGGAAAATACCCACATAAATATTTTGAAAATGCAAGAGCCACCCAAGGAATGGCTTTGTAAACAATTGTGACCTTCATTTTAGTGCCCAGTCACAAAAAAAAACCAAAAAAAAACAAACAAAAAACCCACCAAATTTTATCCTTTCTCTCTTAAAGAAAGTTCATGTTACCCTAAGATAAAGTACTAGCAAGTAAATTAAGACTATGACAGCTTCCCTGTTTCTTAATCTTTTCCTAGATCGAAACACACATAAAAAGTGTCTTGAGTCCATGGTTGAAAGGAAACTGTAATTGCTTCAGTTCAGATGTAATTGAATTTTTGACATATGTCAAATATCTGATTGCTTTTGACAGACGTACTTCTGCTTTCATTTTAAACTTCTCGGATATACGTATCTCTTACCCGATCTCTGAAAGCACAGTCGAGTTCTGAAGCTATGGCAGGTTTTAAACAGAACCTGCAAAGTGTTGTGAAATCACTAACGACACTGGTGCTTTTACATCCTTCTACTTTTTATATACAACCGAAAATTTCACACTTCATACAGCAGACAGTAAGTGGAGTCACATATATCACAATGACTCACGTATGGATATTGCCTGCACTATGAATTTTCATGGTCTCAATGTTTATACTCTTCATCATTCGAGGTTTAAAGGTTTCTGCAGTAAGGAAGTGTTGTTTGTTTTTTTTTTGGTTTCTCAGTACTCAAGAAAATAGACAAAGTTGCTAAGAGGAATTCCTCCTTAAAAGTAACTTTGCCCATTAATTTTACTTGTGTCATAAACCAATAGTTACGTGAATGACAGAACCCACAATATGCTACATGTATTTCATAGCTCAATACTTCCTCTAGTAGGAATATAGTTTCTACTGGAGGGAAGACTCCTGTACTCCGGTAAATATGATTTCTTTGCATTACTACTAAAATGCTTTTAAGTAGCATTACAAGGCGAGCTCTAAGGATTTAATGGACATTTGTCGTGGCATAAATTGTAACTTAAAACCTTTTAAAAGTTTTCAACTTTTTAAATTTATGGTGGCAATTGTTTAGCAGTCACGTTTAGGATATTTTGAGTTTATAGAGATATGAGTAAGCATCTCTAGAATATAATATACAACACTAGAGTAAAAAATCGATAATAAAAATCTATAAAACCTAAAAAATCTATAAAATCTAAAAAATCTATAATATTAGAGTAAAAAAATGGTTTGCAACACAGGATGGTATCAGACACCCAAAACTATAAACAGACAACAGTCACTATTATGCAGTATTGTTAAACCAGTTTGGATGAAGCAGAGAACAGAAAACTGAATAATTGAGCACCAGTGAAGAGACTGCAGACTGTGTTAAGATAATGCATAAAACTAAATCCAGCCAGATCCCCAAACTGCTGAGGAATAAGCACTTTAATAGCCTTCCAAGTAAAGAAATGGGGGCATTGACAGCTCTGACATCCTCATTTGACCTCTGGTTCTGAGGAGGACTGATGCTGTCAAGCTTAAGACCCAGATGGACATCAGAAGAGTGAGCATTACACCAAAAAAAGAGGGGAAATAATAGAAAAGTTATTATGTGTAACAATTTTAACTATGTTAATAAAGGCTTTTCTGTATTATTGTTGACTATGAATAATTGAATTACTGTAACTGGACTAACAATAATTTTTTTTAGCCTATCAAATTAGACAAATATTTTTTTTGCTCCAGCCTCAGTGTTAAACCATGAAACTTGTCATCAGGTAATCTCTAGATTCTAAAATTTTGAAGATATTCATTACACCTATTATTCCACCTGAAAAAAAAAAAAAGGAAATTAGCTTAAATGAAAATATATTGGTCAAGCTCCTACCTAAAACTCAGAAGAGCAAATAAAATACAAAATAAAATTCTGTATTACTTGTATTTCATTAAAAAATCCTTAGGCAGACCACCAGTTTTTAGAGCTGCGGGTTCAGTCTTTACATGAACTATTCCAAAAATTGTCCCTTTAACCAAAACTTTTCTGCTACTCACAGCTTTGCAGATAGAATTCTTTGTCCTTGTCCTTAAAGGTAAAAATATTCAAAGGTCAGCCAGAATATAGCTGCAATGTAACTAAAGCATTGGGGATTTATCTAGGAGCTGATATCTTCAGAGGATATCCTCAAGGCTTGAGACCTCGATCACCCTCGAGTTACTTCTATCTATAGAAGTTCTGTTTCACAGTTTTGAGTAGTTTCTTTCTCTCAGACAGCAAAATAAACATTTCAAAACCTTTGTTCTCCTGTGTTTTATATGCTACACATATAAAGCAATACCACCTGCAAAACAGTTGTTTCTTTATTTGTTTTTAGATGTGCTGTGGACTTTCCACGGAAATAGCCTGTGAGACATTAACAACAGCCATCGACAACGTGGTACTTAAACCAAGCAGTCTTCTCTTCCTAATGCTACCTATGAGTTCAAGATGTGTTTTTTGGTCTGCTGCACGTCAAAAAAAGATAAAAATCATGCAATCTGAAAACAAGGTTTCAGGACTCAATTTATAAAGCTTTGTGTAGGAGAGAAGACAAAGAATCTCAATTTCTTGTATACTTGTTAGCACGTCATTTTGATTACATCCTTGGTCCAGGAAAAAATGCAGTCATTGCTGTTGGATTTTATCATAGTTTTAGGAATAAGTACTGACTTAACTGCAATGGCCATATACAGAGGCCAGCAATCATATGTCTAGGCTGACAATTTAAAGAATACATCTTATACTCTGACTGCTACCATTGTCATGCAAAACCTGCTCCAGAGCTTATCAAGACTATCACAGAACAATAATTTGTCCCCAGAGAAAGTGTAGAAAAAAACATCCGCAATATCCTCTAGCAAGAAACTCTGTTGAGCTGTCAAGTGCCTTTCTACTTCAGAGACATTCTGGATTTTTATGGCCAAACTGGTAACTCACGCTGACTTGTTCTTTTTTTAACAAGTAATGATTTCGGACAGAATCCATTTTTTCAAACTCTGAAAATTCACGTCTACACAATATCATCTTTTGTTGTCATATATTCTCACATGCTGTTTATGTACAACTCTGCTACTCAGTCATTACACCATGTTAGGACACATCAGTTTAGAAAGATTCAGAAATATTTTAACCCTCCTACAAAGATCTGGGTCATATTGGATCAGTTAATGTGACACCTGCTCACTTGTCAGACTCAGATATAGATACAGATGATATTTAAAATTCATTAAGACTTCATTGAAGCTTCATAATATTTTATCCCCTAAATTGCTGTGGTTAGTATGATATTTATTACAATTCTGCTGATTCCCTGAGGGGTAGTTGAAATGTGGCACGAGTGTCCAGCCATAAAAACAAGTAGCAGTTCATGCTTGGGGACTGTGCATTGATTTATGTTGTGTGAACAAGGTCAAAATCAACCCTTTAGTTGTAATTTAGAGAAAACCATAGTCAGTATTCAAAAAATCCAATAAATACATGAGCTGGTGGCCTCTTAAATTTAGAGAATGATATGACTGAGGACATAAATAAAAAGAAGAACAACATGCTTAGTAGCAATAATGTAGGAAATCAACTGGATTAAAAAAAATAATAAAATCCAGTCTAAAAGTGGGAACTAATATTAAGATATTGTGGAAGGGATCGAGGACCCAAATTACTTGAGAGTGTCAGGATGATTATGAATCATAATGACACAAGAGACAGGCTTTGGATGGCTCAATGGTAGATGGGAGCTGCAGTGTTTCTCAGTAGAAGTGGGTGCTGCAAATTCTGTACCTCTGTGTGAATCCGGAAGTGGAAATCATACCATCAACCACAATTTAGGAGGCAAGATGACCACCTACTTTTCATATGAAATACAAAATAAATGTCTGAATTTAGTTTTTATTTATTTTTTTGTACAAACTGCTCATTTTTAATTCTTAGCAAGAGACAAGTTATTTTTCTTTTGATTCAGAAAGGAAGAACACCAATCAACATTGCTGATTCCTTTTTAAAGCTTAGTTAAAATACAGTAGTAGGTAAAACTATATGAAAACAATACCTTTCTGGAATAGAAATGAGACATTTTAGGTCATTAAGTGTAACTTTCACTGACAATGACTTGTGGTGAGATAACTGGGAACGAAAATTTTCATCCCAGTGATTTATCAATTAAGATAATCCATTTTAAATCTGTCAAAAGAAGAAGCTGCCATTCTTCAAATCTAACACACTTTCCTTTTCCATGTGGTTCAGTACAGTCTCTAAAGCAGCTCAAGGCAAAAGTGATTTGCAGTCAAACATTGAACAAATGTAGGGACAAATGCTTTTCCCAATAGCTGTTTGTCATAGGTGTCAAACTGAAGAAAAGGTGTCTAAAGATGACAAGGAACAGATCTTTACAAACTGTCATTTGGTATCAACCTAAAGGGAAAAAAAAATAAAAGTCTGTCTTCTGATACATGGCAGCAAGGAGTTGGAGAGGAATAAGAAAGAATTAAAAAAATTGGTAGTTCATTTTCCTGCAATCTATAGTTTTTTCTGATGGAATAAATTCAGTCTCCAAATTTAATTTCATTATTAGATTTCTTTCATTTGTATAAAGACTAATGACCACCAAACTTAAAGGAAAACGGTGATTCTTCAGAGGCAGTAGACTGTAATGTTAAAGAAAGCTTGTACAGTCTGTATCTATTGATGGCACTTGATTTCTTGCCCCTGTTTTTTCCTGAGGTAGTAAAAGAGTAAGAAAAATAATATAATGGAAATTATGAAAATGTTAATTCGGAAATTTCAAAGTTTTTTGCGCCATTTTGGGTTGTACTAATACAAGCACATTTAAAGAATATTTATCCAGAACTCTGAAGAGATTTTTTTTTTAATTTATTCACTGCTAAACATTTCAGCCATTGTGATCACTTAACTCGAGCTAGATACATAGGATTTCTCAGAACTCCTTTGAAAAATCAAGGTTCAGTCTTAGTAACTCTTCTTGTACAGGAAAATTTAGTTAAAAAACCTCATCTACTTGATTTAAAATCTGTCAGCTACAGTGAATCCTCCATATTTCATTGAGAATTGTTCTGAGAGTTAATTAACCTCATTGTTAAAAATAGGTTTCATTTTTTATTTGGCTACTGAATAACATGGACTTGTTTTCAGTCCCTGCTTTTTCCTGTGAATGTTCCATCACCAACATGTTGTTTTTTACAGAGGTAGAACAAATGCATTCCCACCAAAATTCCGTTTGTTCAGCTAAGTAATTTGGGATCACTGAATCTCTCCCTTTCATCTGGAATCATTTAAACATGCTTATATTACAAAGACTAACAACAACGTAAAGAGAGCAGCTCAGACTAATTAACACTGTATATCAAATGGAGGGACTCCACAAGTAAATAGGCTTCAAAAAGTTTGAAAAATACACCTCAGTATTTCTCTAATTGATAACAGGCAGATGAACCAAAAAGTCAGAAAAAAGGCATTTCCACTTAATTCAGAGGTGGGAGAATTAGGTAAATCTGTGGATCAAAGAAACAAAAATAACATAAAAATTAATTCTTTATTTGGAAAAAGGATAAAGCAATAAGAAGAAAAGACTAATAGGATACAGCTGATGATTTTACATTTGAAAGGATGCATGGTAAGCTGGAAAATAAGGAGCATCCAAAATTTCCTCAACAGCTACTGGCACGCTACCTTATTGTGTAGCATTTTGTGCTACTGTGTGTGATAAAACTGTTTTGCTTGTTTGTGCATGTAGAAAACTTAAAGGGTAGTTCACACAGGTCAGAAAAACAGTTCTTTTCAGTGATCAGCTTCTTATTTTCCTATTTAATTGAAAAGAGAAAACTGTATGCAATGGCTAGAAAAAAAGAAACTAGAACAGGATGGAATGCAATTCAGGTTGTGGTTTCTGCTGGTTGTCTGTAGCAGAGGTAATAAAAATGGCAACAAACCTCAGGGACCACCTTACATTATTTATTCTTATTGTGAAAAAGAAAATGCTACCTGTAATTAATAGATATCAATCTTTATGGGTATATAACCTTTCTGAAGGAAAAAGTGATTTAATTTATAATGGGTTTTCAGTGTTTGGAAAGCAATCAGATAAAAGACAAATTCAACATTAGAAATAGTTGCAATATTATAGCTTTCACTTCTACGTACAAAGCATTCTTATAACACAAGCAGGCAAACAAGGCAATCACAAAATATGATTTGCAGTCATTAAGTTCATTAAGTTCATTTATTTTTGAAAACTCTCATGGTAACTAGACTGAATTTAACTGCCTTAGAGAGGCAGTTAATAGTTCCAATCTAGAGATAAAAGAAACTGAGTCACATCAAGAAGTTCCATGGACTTGTTGATGGTTGCATGGGATAGTTTACACTCTAAGTCTCCTTTCAGACTTTGTATGAAAATTGTTTTCCCAATGCTTCACCAAACAATTATGAGAAAAGAGGATTTGCTTACCTTTCAAGCCTCAAGGTTTTACTTTGAAACAGTCATGGCTTTAGTATGGAAAAGCTTTAGTACGCCTATATCACTGCTTCTCTGGTTAAAAATGAGTACAATGATAAATTGCTTCTCTCAAGTAAGTGGAGATTTGTGAAAATGAAATTATCAAGTACCTTAACAAGATGTGAGTGTGGAACGTACTCGAGGTTCAGGGTATTTTTATTACCTACCTAATTTTGAAAGGTTTTAACTATTTTTGCAAATACAGGTTTTTATCTAAAGTACCATATTAACAGTAATATTAGAAGTGTCAAATCCCTGCATACAAACCAGTTCAAGGTACAATTAATGTTTCAGCAAGAAGAATCTGAGAAAGCAAAACACTCTTCCAATGCTCTCATGACCCTTTAAATGTGTTGTCATCTCAGAAGTTCCCTTACTGTACAAAGAAGTAAGTTTAATTTTTCTCCACTCAGCAGAAGACGGTACTAGACCAAGTGACTGTGAATGTAAGCACCTTGTCTATACTGTTAATATAAACTCTGATGTACAAAGGAAGAATTTTGTGTTGCATGCATTAATGGTTGTGAGACACTATTCCTTGTACTAGTAAAGGTCACAATTCGAGCACTTTTCAGCTATTTGTGATCTAAGTCGTGGTTCTGCAGTTCTCTAAGACTACAGAAATTATGGCTTATACTTAATATCATATCAAATCCCCTCTGTTGGCTTATATACTCTGATTTATGAGCAGAATAAGCATCACATTCAAATAGAGGTAAATTAAACATGTTAATTTGTTACAATTAAACACGTCCTCCTCTTTCACACACAGCAAACACAGCAGTAGTGCCCATATTCTTTTTTTTCTGTGTTGGTTTGGGGTTTGTTTGGGTTTTTTGAGCTTGATATCAATCATGCATTTAAAGAAATAAATACTGCTTAAACCTAAATAGTAAGATGCAAGATTGTTACTAATGTTGATGATTGCAGGTATCAACCTGATCTTCAGGTAAACAAGAAGGATATCGTAAAAATACTGTAAAAGCTAAAATGAGATCCTGTATGCATCATAAAAGGTAGAAGAGAAAGATAAATAAATTTTAACAGAGACTTATATGAAGAGAAAAGAGGTACCAGTGATATGCATTCCTTTGCAAACACACTCAGGCAGGTCCAATCCCAATGGCTTTATCAAATCAAAACAGGCCCTGCCTAATCATTCAGGCTTTGTAACAGAAAAGAAAATCAGGGAATCCAAATTCCCCCTGGTAAGTGAAAGATATAAATTTTTAATGAGAATGTGAATAATTTATTATCTTTCCCATAAAAAAATTTTTTGAATAATTTGTTAATCTTAGTAATAATATGAAAAAATATCTAGGGAAGAATGAAAGCAGCAGAGTATGAAGTATATAATGTTCATTTTAATTAAATTATTCCTCCCCTACAGAGAACAATTTTAAGATCCCATTTGTCAAGATCTGGAGCTATACAGCATTATTGATCCAGGTTATATCTTGTAAACAAGGAGAAATATATAATTTTGAGGTGAACATATAGATATTGGCACACTAAAGTTTTTATCAAAACAATCTCACAATTAATTCCACCTCAATTCACACCACAGCCATTAGAATACATGCCCGACATAAACATTTACATTTGCTATAATTTCAGTGCAACTGAGACAGTTGGTTAAATTTAAAGTCTTCACTATTTGGGGATTGTCTTAAATACCTGAGATTCAACAGACTCAAGTATGCCACTAAATCAAGAACTGAACAAACCAAATGCATCTTTCACTGTAATTAATAATCTGATTTCTGAATGCAGTTGTTAGCAGCTATTATTTCAATTGATCATATACTGTGCCACAGAACAAAACATATTATTTAAGTGCATATACAACTCATTATAGGATGTTGAGGGGAGAGAACACAGGAGGAAAAAGAGACAGGCCAAAGCAGATGAGGGAGGAACAATTATACGAGAATAAGGGTAAAAGAAGACAAAAAATGCCAGTTATGTAAGCAGGTGCTGGCCAGGACAGCTGTCTGACAACACCTCAGGCTTGACCACTGTCCTGTACTCTTATTATAGAATCATAGAATTAGACGGGTTGGAAAGGACCTCTGAGATCATCAAGTCCAACCCTTGACCCAACACCACCGCGGTTACTAGACTATGGAACTAAGTGCCACGTCCAGCCTCATTAAATCCTATGTTTACCTTCTGTGTAAGCACACTCTCTATCCTGAGCTTCTGTGTGAGTTGGTCACTAGCAAAGTTCAAGCTGGACTGGCCAGCAAGTTGCATGAGGCCTGAGTGTCAGGTGCTGGGGAAGGTCAGTCTAAGGTCAGCCATTGGAGGGAACAGTGCATTGTATGAGCTGGATGTCAGCTGCTACCCAACATCAAGCCAGACTCAGCAAGCAGAAGGAGGCCACCTACTGTGGTCCTAAAATCAGCTGGATTCTTAACTCTCCCAGTTTGAAGTTCACATTGGAATGAGAAAAAAGGAGAGTCAGAACCGGGACCATCACAGACATGTAAAAAGCTTAATACTTGGGAAATACGACCTTTCAAATGAAGTTGAAGTACACAATGTTCTGCAAGCCAGCTAAACCAAATTGATTAAGAAAATCCTTAGGGTTCACTGGCTAAAGTGTGAGCCACTATATTGAAAATTCTGTTACCACTGTGGGTACAAATTGCTGTTTAACTATTGAATTCATAATAGATATATATATAACGTGACTTTCCCTTAGCCTCTGTCTTATATTTGAGACCCATCCTTCATTGACTAAAAGAAAAAAAAAATCAATTAAAACATTTTACAAAAGAGTTCTAGAAAAACTCATTAAATGAAAAAAAAAACATTAATTCAACAGTGTAATTATCAAGAACTCTTAAAGCATAAAAATTCAATGTCGAAAGATCAGTTTCAATATTTCCTTCTAGCATTTATGCTTTAAAATAAAATCTGTGCCCCAGATGATTACTCAGTAAGATAAGTTTAAATTGTGTTTCTCCTGTGGAAAGTATATAGTATTTATAAGAAAAAAAAAAAAGACAAAGTTGAAATCAGCTACCTCTTGTTTTCCTCAAACCTTCATAACTTCTTGAGAGAAATGTCAAATTTTATCATGATCTTCTGTGTCTGAATGTTCTCATGCAAAAGGTTCAGTTTCTCTCCTGCACATACCTCAACTCCTCATTTAAAACTGTTAAGGTAATATTGTCAAGAAGTCTGCAATTGCTGTCAGCCTCTTCTTTAGGAAAAAAAAAAAATCACTGTAATTGTTACAAGTTTTTATACATTTTTTTCTATTAATACCAATGCCAGTAGGATGGGGGGTTTTTTTGTTTCTTTCTTTCTTTCTTTCATTTTTAGTCCTCTGTCCTCTCTCAGCAAGGTTAGATATACATCTCCAACATACCTTCAATGCTTTGCAGAACTCAGCAGCTGGATAGGCAAGGAAAGCCAACTTATAAACACAAACGAAGAAAAGCTACATCAGAATCAACAATTTTAGTTCTCAGTCAGCAAATTACAAGCTAGTTTAGGGAAGGAGGGAAACTTAGTCTTCGCTGTATATTTGGGGTGCAGCATGGATGTGGAAGGGTCTTGCACAAACGAATTGATGGGAGACAGAGACATGTTGGGATTGTTCCAAGAGCAGAGGAGGGCAGGGAAAATGGATATAAAACAGAGGTCTAGAAAATCAAGCTTCTTCAGTTCTGCTCTGGAAACAATTGTTTGATACTGCCGGTAATTCCCCCACTGTGCCTTTGCAGCTGGAAAAAAAAAAAAGATTAGTGTAGATAATTTTTTATAGCAAATTTAGAGCTAGACATAGATTTACTGGGTAATTTACAGGATGAAACAAATCTGTGTCTCTGGAGTTTTCACTGAGTTTATTACCTTAACAGGTGAAGGCTAGAAGCAAGAATCAGGAAGAGAGGAGGAATTAAGCAGTTCTGTCTTATTCAAGGGCACATTCTGTCTCCATCTTGTCCATCCACAGCTTATCAAGTAGATTAGCAGCAATATGCTATTCTAAGTTATAATTAATCATATTTTCATTTTCTAGCTCTATTGAAAATGAAAGAGATAATTTCTTATCAAGTTATAAAACACAGCAGATATTTTTAAATAGAGAAATAAGCTAAGACAATGTGAAATAACAGCCTCTCCTGAGGCTGATTTGCATAGTTTAAATGCTCTGAAGTACTATGCTCTGGATGTTCAGTAACAAATCATAAGATTCTGATGGAACCTACTGCACAGCCTAGCTAAAATTTGTGAGGCAATTATAGCTTGAAAATCTGTTTTCCATGATAAATTCTCATGGGAAGTCTTATGTGGATCTGCATAAGACTATGCAAAAGCTGCGTTTCTGATGTCTTCCTTTCTCTTATTTGCATCCTGAATATCTTTTTTCTTCTCTCTTCTTTTGCAGCATCATGAGAGAATGCTGAAGTAAATAAATCATTTCCTTGTACAGTCAAGGGAATGTACTGTTCTACTCCTTCAACTCAGGGGATTGTTTTTAAGAAAACAGTAACAGAGACCTTTTGCTTATTCTTACAGCGCTGCCTTTCACTTCCTTAACTTCAAGTTATTTCACTAAAAAGGATTCCTGATTTGCAAAAACATATAAAGATATGTCTACACCATATAAGCTGTTAAGAAAGTAAAATTTAAAGGTAAAAAGAAGGTATATAACAGGCCTTATAAACACATATAAAATATGGCCTGACGAGATTGCAGAGAAGTACAAAGAAAAACCTTTAAGCTTTCTTGTTCATCATATTAGAAGGCACAAGTGCCTTAAAACACGACACAAAAATGTCCCTACTTATTTTCTCCATGTGAGGAAGGTCTCAGAGCTCTCCAAGGTTTTCCATGCCGACAGCAGAGGCAACCTGCACTCGAGAATGCCACCAGCTTGAACGCATTGATTTTTTCAGCATATCTCTGCATATAAATATGGCTTAGACTACATCATTTCTGCTGCTTGATTCTCTGTCAGCTGCAACATCAGAACACTGCTCTTTAGAATGGTTTCTCCTGGTTGAGAAAGGCAAGCCAGGATGGTTCAGAAATCAGAAAAATGCCCTGTGCATGGATTAGGAAGGGGTCCCACGTCTTCCCTTCTGCTGGAAATTTCACAAAGCAAATGTACCTCTGAACAGGCCTCTTGAGTGCCATGATGTCACTTCAGAGAAAACGGAGCAAGGGCAAATGCCAGCTGAAGGTTTAAACAAGGAATGGTCATAGAGACAGATATCCAAACACAGCCAAGAAGAAAAGTCATTGTGTCTTGCATACACTGGGTTCAAGAAGGCTGCTATTTTTTGGTGAGCATAAATAGCAATTTCTTCAAAGGCATATGTAATCTTCAGAGTAGCAGTTCAGCTGCCTGTGATGCAAATTCTAATTAGGTGCAGCACAGCACCACAACTTTGGATTTATTTTGCTGAGAAAATTGATAAAGTGAGAGAAAATACCTAAGCCTTGCAAGATAAGAAACTTAGAATGGTGATAACACCTTAAGGACTCAGCAAGAAACTACTGAAATGAAAAGATATAAAAACTCTATGAAGACAAAACTAAGAAGGTAGCAACTCACCAATATCATGGATCATCACAACGAAGACTTGTATAGATGAGACAGAAGAATACTTAAACTAAGAAGTTTAAGGGAAATCTGGAACCTGAATCTTCCTGCATTTCAATGGAACTCTAATCCCTTCAATTTCCCTTTCCTTCCCCAAAAAGAAGGAAAATTTGAATACAAAACAGTGAAAATAAGGAAAACACTTTTTTAAAAAAGTGAACCTCCCAATTATCACAAATTCTTTTATTGTGGTTTGCAGGGAGGTCTCAGGGTGCGTGTGCATGTTCCCTTCTCCTCCAGCTAATTTCATCATTAATAACTTTTTCTGAAGAGAAAAATAAGATAGCATTGCATATGTACCCAGCTGTTCAGTCTCTTTATTGCTTGAATGTCCCTTTCCTACAGAATCCATTATGTGACCATTGACTACTTGACACAACCTCTAATTTAAGTTATACACATTATAAAGTGTAAAACTATTTCTGTTGTTGTGAGTGAGTGAACAAACTATGGTCACAAAATGCAGTTAAAACATGGAAGAGGAAAGAAAACCTAGTATTTTCCAACATGTTTTCAAAATAGTCTACTAGAACTATTTCTCACAGTTCTTTTTTTTTTGTGGCTCTTCAAGTCATTTTGTGATAATGAAAGCATAATAAAAGAAGCAGAGACAGAGGAACGAAGGACAACCAGGGCAATCAAGACTGTTAGTTTTGCTGTTTTTTCAGTCTTTGAAAGCAATAACAAGAGAAAAACAGATTGTGCATGCAGAATTACTGAAAGAAAAAAGCAGATGCAAATAAGTATAGAATTAAAGAAGGAAGTCTTGAAATACAACACTTTAGCAAAATGGCCTGAGGACCTGAACAAAATTTATGCCATTTCTTAGGTGAAATTAGTTTAAAAGTCAAATTATCCATAATCATAGTGGACTGTACATGACATAAAAAGTATGCTAAAATGTTTTCCCAAACAATGTTGAATAAAATAGGAAACTATAATAGTAATATGCTTCCAAAAAACATACACAGGATTTTAATAGCTCAGATTTGATTGCCATCAAACTGATTTAACACTGCAGGCAGATTTTTGGAAAATGCCTCTTTAACATTAAATACATTTATTAAATATATTTTATATTTCCTTCTTAAGGGCTTGGGAGAGTTAATAAATACATATACTTCACACTAAATCACAGTTAGAAGGCTAAATAAAGAGTTAATCATAAAGTTCTCAGTAAAAAGAGAAAAGAGATAAACATGATACAGGTGCCATGACTGCTTAAAATACAGAAGTCTCAAAACACAAAACTAGCGCTGAAATATGGAGAGATCCATCTAAAGAGCAGGTCCAGCTAACTGCCCTGTTTACTGATCTTGTTTGATGCTACAAGGAGTCATTTACAACAGACAGGCTTAGCCATAAACACAGACAGGTAGCTAAGCCATAAAATGCAACAACTGGAGGTTGAATGCAAAATGAGATCACACCTTCAGTGTCAAGATGGGGTGAAGAAACACAGTTTGTGTTCCCGGGAAACAGTACCATGCAGCCCAGTACACTTATGCTGCTACTGAGAAGCCACGGCAGGGAAAAAGAATAGTCTGCTATGAGTAACAGCTTCAAGGTACAGATAGGATTTTGGCTTTCTTGTAAAAGGATGATGAAAAAATTATTCCCAGATTCTCAGCCTATCTTGTTATTCCTTCAGTTTTTAGAGTGAGGAAAAACCAAGTAATTAATCAGCAGCAAGCACAGTTTTTCCACAAGCATGAATGCTGCTCATAAAATGATCTAGCAAACACATTCCAGCAAGTCTATCAAGAATAATATTTACTTCCAACACATTTTCAAAGAATTCTTTCTTTGTTATAGGGAATAGTGGCAAAGCACTAAAACCTGCATCTAACTTGACCTTCATCTACTGATTACATCATTAAAATACTGCAGATATAAAAAAAAAAGTAGCAGAAAGCACAATTCATAAAGATTGCCCTGGTGCTCTAATATTTCTGTGAAGTGATTTCACTGACAGTTTTACTATGTACATGAATTAGATTGTTTTGGACAGTTCCTCACTGCTTCTGTGAAAAAAAAAAAAATAAATATAAGGTCATGACAAAAGTTACAACTTTTATACGTCTGTGTAAAATGTATATATAGAAAATGATATAATGTCCAGACCAATTCTTACATATTTTTTCTTCTAAGTCCTTATCACCCAGAAATTTTGTTGAGGCATAGTAAGCTGCAAGGAGAGAAAACTTCTCCTTAACTACAAAACTACACAAATTTTACTTCAAAAACAAATTTCTTAGCAATTACTTCTTTTTCCACTCCGGTAATTCATGTTTCAGGAAACTATAGCTTGTTGCAGGATATTTTGAAAAAATAAATATTTGTAATAGTTTAAACATATTTTAAATATATTTTACTTTTCCAGTGTGTTCATTTGCACTTCTTACACTTTTTCATCAGAAAAAAATAACAACTTTTAAGAAGCCTTTCAATTTCATTTTAAGTTAGAATCTCAACAATTGCCTTTCTACCTAAAAGGTATTTTTATAGCAGTGTTGTTCATCTTGACAGTCCTAAAATACAACTATATTTATTTGCTCTTAATCTTTGAATAATAATTTGAATCGTAATTTAAATTTTTAATAAAATTCAAAGCCTTTCCTAGGAATTCATGAAGACTACATTACTATGTCGGTTCATTCACCCTTCTTATATCATACTTGCAGCACCTATTATGAGTTCAGGTTACATTCCTCTTATTTCTTTTACATAGAATCATCACTTTGTCACTACACATCATCTGTGCTTTGATTGTAAGATATTATTTATAAAAGAAACTATACTTTAAAAGTCTAAGAAAATCACCTCAGGAGTGAGGAAAGAAAGAACAATACACTCTTCAGAGTAATTTTACTGGATGCACCTCCGATTACTACTTGGTTATTTTAAGTAAAGTAAATAAACATCATTCATATGGTACTAATTCTTGCTTCCATGAGGAGCCAGATTCAACACATGAATTATGAGTTGCATTCATGCACCAAATTTTACACACACTCTTGATTTCAGGGACTAGAAAATATCACACCATATAAATAATTCAATCATAGAATCATAAAATACCCTGAGTTGGAAGGGACCTACAAGGATCGTCAAAGTACAACTCTCGGTCCAGCACAGCACCATCCCCAAGAGTCACACCCTGTGCCTGAGAGCATTGTCCAAACGCTTCTTGAACTCTGTCAGGCTTGGTGCTGTGACCACTGCCCTGGGGAGCCTGTTCCAGCACCCAAAAACCTCTGGGTGAAGAACCTTTTCCTAATATCCAACTTAAACGTCCCCTGACACAACTTCAGTCCATTCCCTCGGGTCCTGTCACTGGTCATCACAGAGCAGAGATCAGTGCCTGCCCCTTCTCTGCCCCTCACGAGGAAGTTGTAACTGCAATGAGGTCTCCCCTCAGTCTCCTCTTCTCCAGGCTGAACAGACCAAGTGCCCTCAGCTGCTCCTCACACGGCTTCCCCTCAAGGCCCTTCACCATCCTCACAGACCTCCTTTGGACTCTCTTTAACAGCTTCTTATACTGTGGTGCCCCAAACTGCACACAGTGCTTGAGGTGAGGCCCCTCCAGCGCAGAAACAGAACGGGACAATCACCTCCCTCGATCCTCTTCATTCAAAGTAGAATTCAAGAAATTACATACCTCGTGGTTGTTTAAACAGAAGATGGAAAACAGATTCCTTACTGGTGAACTCTGACAGGACAGACGCATTGAAATTACAACTGGACAGCTCCTGATCTAAAAAAAAGAAAACAAAACAAAACAAAAAAACAAACAGACAAAAAAAAATCATGGAAACTCATTTAAAAGTCAAAATTTCCCTAATATAACAGCTTCAGAGACAGAGGTTTTAAAAAATACACTCTTGAATTGGAGCACATGGCCCTTTGCCCCCCCCTTTTGCTTAAAGGTTCTCCCAGTATTTTCCTCATCGTGATGACGTATAGATATCATACGGATATCTTTCTAAATAGAATTAAAATAACACATCATCATGAAAAAAACAAAGTTTAATGTTAAATAACAAAGTTTTCAGTTAAAAATTGGTAGCAGATTACAAAATAAACTGTTTTGTAAATTAAGGAATCAAATAGTAATGAAATACCATGATTACATGAAACTTTAGGAGAAAGCTTGGGAGAAAAAGGTTCAGGACTAGCAGTACTGAGATAGTTGCAGACAAGAATTGTTTTTTGTTGGCAAGTTACTGGATCAACTAACAGATCACTTCATAACGACAGAGGATTTAGATATTATTTAGATTATTTCACTGATTGCTCTCAATGTTGTGAATAATGAAAAATGAGATAGGAAAAACTGGTTTGAAGTCCAATTTAATAAAAAGGCTTTGGAGCTGTTCAAGCAGCCAAAGGAAATGCCTTGTTGGAAATATATCTAGTAGATAACTCCAAGAATCTGAGCCAAATAGATAGACTGTATCTGTATAATATGTCATATAAAGTGTGGTAACACTGAATGATGAACTGCTGACAGGAAGATAGGATACACAGGACTCATCAAACAGCCAGGGAAGACTGTCATTTGGGGTTATGGAACAAAGTTAAAATAGCTTTAAGAAACAGAACAATAATCAAAGACGTTCAGGAAGGCAATAAAAAGCTCTCTTGGCACTATCAAACTTCTTGCTTCTTGTGAGAAGAGAAACAGCCTCAAAATTTTTTCATCTCAAGAAAAAAGTTTCAGGTTTTGGAAAGCAGCTAAGAGGTTTAAAATAAAATTTGTAAGCTATGAGAAAATGCTAAAAGAATTGAAGGGCCCTTTCCAAATATTAAAAGATGGGTGCATAAGAAAAGCCAACACACGCATTTTAATATATTAATAGAACAACTATATCATTGTCTTTCTTTACCTGAGAGACTGCAATGGGAGAAGTGAGACTATAGTGAAAGCTTCCCCTATAATGCTAATTATTCTGAAGAAATTATTTCTTTTTTTAATCCCAGAATGCTAACAAGCTGAATACTGTAAATTTCTACTACTAGAAGAGTTTTCCAAAGATTCTAATATCTCTAATTTATTTTTTCTTTATATCTATCAACACATTCAGCTAAAAATTTTCACGGAACTAGCTAACTAATATCTAGAAACCTTTTTTTTCTCTGAAAAATAATTTCACTGTATAAAATTAAAAGCACTAGGTTATGCTTCATGATGTTCCAAAAATGCATTTATCAGTTCAGACGTGCATTTATATATTGCACATAATTTTTTAATTGGTAGCTGACATAACAGTTTGAATTATGCCAGAATCAGCACAAAGTGATGTTAGCACTTCTAAACCGATTATATGATTGAAAACAATTTTTTCTCACATCTTTACTATTTCATTCTAATACTGACTCATATATATGCAATAATACTTATGTCCAATGTATTTTGCCTGAAAGAAAAATAACCATAAATAGCAAACTTGCCTCTGAGTACTTAGTTCAATTACATAATAAAGTCAGAGAAAACAGTCTGAAAATATTTTGCAGTGCACATTTAAAAAGTGCCAATTCTAGTCTGGAAATCTTTAAATGGAAAAAGACACAGCCAGGCTAATGTGCATGCAACCTTCTCTTGGACATAAGGCAAGTTTTAATAATCCACATTTAACAATGACACTTTGCACACATCCTTAACAGAAAGTAACTTTATACACTGCCACAGATATCAGCTGTGCTAACGCAGGTAACACTGGATTCCAGAGGAAACAACCCACCTCCCTTATCTAATTCCTAATTGCCACTGTAGCTTTAATCTTTTCTTTGATCACAGCTCTTCAAAGTTTGAAATGAATATCCTCTATAAAAGCAGTTGACCTTTTTGTGTTTTTTGAAACTCCAATAGACATTTGGATCACCGAAATTATGAAATCAAATTCCCCATGTTGACCAAAAAAAAGGCATTATAGGTATTAATGAACCAGTAATATACTTAGGGAAAATTCTTATACAGGTGAACTCCGGGGGTTTCTGTGGTTTACACTAGAAGATTTCAGTAGTTTCAATTATTTATATAATTTTTTTTGTTTCCAAAAAGTCTTAGTAGACATATTATATAGTGGTATTTACGGAAGAACAGTATCATTCAATTTGAAACAGCTGAACTAGTACAAATGGTTGCTAAATCACCCGTGAAAAGAGTTTACATACTCTGTAGTTCTGATCATTGGCTCACACCGGGGAAAATCAGCTGCTGTCAAATAAACATTACTCACATGAATATTATTAATATAGCTATGAATGCCCCTGTGAATTAGAGCTGTACATTTAAGCACCTAAGCATCTAAATCCTGGGAAGAAAACTTATTGTTCTTAAATTCAGTAAAAAAAACTCATCTAGTTTAGGAGGTCCAAGATTTCATCCCTTATCACAAATTATCAGATTGTGGGTAGTTTTACCTGCTCTATAATTATCCCAAATAAAGGACTGTTTGTGCTATAATAGCGGTCAAAATTCTCAGAAAGAAACATTTCTGAGAAATAAGGCTCTGGGGTTTGACAAAGCTTCAGAAATGCAAATGAAAGCTTCAGAACTGGTACAGATACAACAATTCCCAATTAATATCTATTTTAATTCCTGAACTGTGCAATTCTAAATATAATTTCAGATCTATCTAGGGCAGAAACTGCCTATGGAATGTTACTTGAAAACAAGATAGAGATAACTTCTGTAATCTTCTTTAAAGCATTAAGTAAATCTAAAAATGTTGATGTTTACTGCTTGTACACTTTAACTGAGATGCCCTATTTTAATTGTTGACACTTTGAATTCTCTTGAGAAGTGGCACATGGTCTGAAACACAATTTCTAAAGATGAAGACCAGTCAAGCATTTCACTCTGCCTTCTGACTTGCTGTTTGCTGTCAGTTCCCCCATTGTGTCCTCTCTCTGGCCTCCAGAGTAACACCACCAATGAGCCTGATGAGTCCAGCACAAGATTAAATAAAGGAAGGCATTCCAATAACATGTTTGAATGCTAAAACGTCATCTAAGACATTTCAAAGTGTTAGCAAATTGAGTTTTATATAACTAAGCCTACAGTTTTAAGAGCTGTGCTCAGAGATGGATTCAAAATCTTGTTTCCTGTGAATCTGCGTTAGCTGCTGACAGGGCCACTTCTACTCTTTGGAGAGTAAAGAAACCCCATGGGTTTCTTTGGGTTACGAATAAAGAGGTTGTCATTCTTTACAGAATAAATTAAGAGTACTTTATATTTCAGACTAAAACGTTTGTGTTTAATTAATTTAGTTCGAAGATGACTATTGTTCTGTCTGAATTAATATTGCTGTCATTCCTAACTAGCTTGTGCTTTCCTAACTGTGTTCTTGCACTGCTAAAAGAGATCCTAGGACAAAAATAGGCTCTTAATATCAAAACACATTCATATAAAGAGTAGATCATCACGACATGGGTAAGAGATCTGCTCTTCTTCATAATGTAGGACTGTAAATGGTGTTGAAATAATATTCTCACTAATAAACTGATACAAGCAAAATAAACAGAGAAAGAACATGGGAAATTTGTGGAAAAGCAAGTTCAGAACGACCAAAGTTTAGTTCTTGATAGGAAAAGAAGTAGACTAGAAGTAACATATTCATACTAGGACAACTTTCTTACCAGGCCACCCATTAGACTGTGGGCTGGCTAATTCATTCTTAATGCTGAAAAAAATCCAGTTAATTAGCATTTACAGTCCACTGGAATAACATATCTGTATTGCTATAGTATAGTGAAGTTAGTATATTTAAATACTATTTTCTTCCTTTCTGGTAAACTTTGTCCTGGGAACATGGAAGTTCTCAATAAACATACAGGCCATTGCAGAAATTATTTCCCAGGATATGTAAGGGCCAGGAATACTGGGCTGAACTTGTACACCCATGACTTTGCTTATAAGACTAGATTTCTTTTCCTCTGGAAAGAAGGAAATGAGAATCACAGTCAGTATTCCTACAGAAAACAAATCCTAGCATGTACAATGATATCCAAAGACAGCTTGAATGTATAACTGTCTTATTGTGATTAAAACCAATCAAACATGATGTATAGGTCACTGAGAGCAACTGAATTAGAATACTAACATGATAATCAATCTGATTAACAAACTCAAGAGAGCTTATAAAGGACAGATACGATTTTGCTTTCATAAAGATCATAGTACAAAATCTATTTTTTTCAAGGAAAACTTTTCATAAATTCAGAGACCACAGAAACATTAGATCATCATCATCATGTCAGGTCTATTGATGTGCAAAGAAAAATGAAGACTGAAAACTTCTGATGCATAAAAACAAACATCAGTCTTTCACTGTCTAAACCGGCTGTCTCTGTCTCTATTCCTGAACAACTCTCTGGGACAAGTTAATGCTCTATCGTTAAAAAGATGACTGCTTTCACCAAAACAATTAAACAATCCAGTTTCAACTAATATTTCTCAGAACTTCACAATCTACTAGGCTTTAGATGCAATATTTAAGCTGTATAAATAATTTCTGATGAAGGTGCTTCAGGGATAAACTAGATGGTTCTTCTCCATTATTTTGTGAATAGCACATTGGATTGGCTTTTTTACAAACAATACTTAGTAGTATTGGAGCACTAAACTGTGCCACCTGGCACCAGATTTATTCTCAATGAGTCAAGCAGTTTACTTCTCTTAATAGCTCTTGTACAAATCAGAATACCAGCTTGCACTGTCCACTAGAATGAAGCACCCAATAAGATGCAGTTGGAACCTTTATACTATACATCTAATACACACCTACAATTCACAAGATTATATGATCAGTTATTTCCCGATCAAATAGGGTGAGTTGCACAACTAGTAATTCGCAGCACTTCTAATTCACGGTGTCTGGCCTAAGAAAAGAACAAAGGGCAGATGGAGTGGGAAGGGAAAATGCCACGGGTTAAAATTTTAGCAGAAAATTGCATTTATTTAATGTAAAAGTTTACTTTATCTTCAGCTGTTCCAGGGATGATGAGTTGATGAACAAAGCAATTCAAAAGAGAGTTATACCAACAATTTATCAAGGTACCTCTGGACTGAAGCTTGACCATTCATCATGTCAGTCCCTTACTCTAATTTACATTGCACTCTCTGTCATCATCCATGTCATTAGTAAAGGTCTTGAATAATATGGGCCCCAATGCTGACCCCTGGGGTACAACAATCGTTACCAGCCAGCAGTTGAATGTCAAGCTGTTGATCACTATCATTTTAGACCAACAGTTCAGCCAAGTTTGCAATCCACTCAGCAGTCTGTTCATCAGGCCTAGACTTCCTCAGCTTCCAAACAAGAATGTTACAGGAAACAGTGACAAAAGTCTTACTAAATCATAGCACACTACATTCACTGCTCCACCCTTATTTGCATAATCACTCATTTCCACATAGAAGGCAATTACATTAGTCAATCATTTGCACTTAACAAACCCATTTGACTACTCTTGATTTCCTTCTTGACCTTCGTGTGCTTGGAAATGGATTGCAAGGGAATTTGCAATTCATGGGATACACAGATTGCAAAAGGACATGTCCAATGATCCCATCAGGGGCTCAGGTAAGCCGATCATCCTACTACTACTTCATCTTCCTTGTATCAGTTTTCAAAGAAGAAAACTATAGCCTTTTCCCAGTCAACAGAAACATCTCCTGATCAGCATCAATTTTCGTAGAAAATCACAACCTCACAATCACACTGACCAACTTTTTTATCACTCTCTGAATATCATCCGGATTTGTGGATTGAATGCATATAGCTGCTTTAACAAGTCCACCTGTTGCTCCCCTATGAGCTGCCCATTTCCATTTCAAACCAAGTCAATATATGCTGCTTTGGGAGCAAGTTTTGATTGCAGAGAGGCAAAAAAACCTCCAAACTATTGAGCTATTGAGCATGTCAGACTTTTCTGCATTATCTGTAACTAGTTGACTCCCCAGTATCCATCTATGGACCTATATGTATTTTCCCTAAGCTTTCCTATGCAATTAGCATAGCTTTAGAACATCTTCTTGTGAGCCTACACTTGCCATGTTAGACTTCACACCTGATGGGCTTTGGCCTTCCTTTCACCTCATACAGGTGTGGTACAGGGAATACATTATTTCCATTGCTAGGAACAGGCCATAGGGTTTTATATTAAGTCACAACAGTGCAAAGCATCAGGGACTTGTCATATTGCTTGGACCTGAGCTACTTTAGCTGTAACAGCACATAGCCAAAGTGCCAACTGTTACCATATTTGTTTTTCAGCTTCAGTTTAACAATTTATAATTTCGTGGTATTATCATGGTATTATTAGTAGGCTGTAGTTGCCTGTGTCCAAGACCTGCTCTGATACAGTGGAGCTGTATAATCTGGTACCAGACTTCTGTGAAAACAGCTCAGTTGTGAGTGAGCAGCATCTGGAGCCTCCACCCTCTGGCTTGAATTGCACTTAAACACAAGGCTGTTGGTCCTTGCCCAAGCTACTGCTGTTGGTCCTTGCCCAAGCTACGCCCCAGGTATGCTGCCTTTGGCCACGCACCTTGCCAAGCCCAGCCTACCTGATTTCCTGGCCTGATCCTGCCCTCTCACTGTGGACTTGGCTGTCAGTCATCAGAGTATTGCCTGAAATTGGTTACTGCCATCAGAGATGCTACAGTCTTCTTGTTTGGACACTGTAGGGCTGCAACCCTTGCTCAACTCTTGCTGTCACCTGTGGCTTCTGTCTCATATTGTTTTGTGGAGCACCCTGTTCTTGCTGCTCTCTGACAGATAGTATGATTACTGTTCTTTCTTTTTTTTCCTGTTTGCTGCCCAAGCTCTGTGCAAATGTATGCACAAATATTTGAGGAAAGAATGCCCACAGAATCTTCCAGTCTCATTCAATCCAATCCAAGTTTCTTTGGGGAAAGTATTGATCCATGTATTCCTATATAAATGAAAGCAAGGCATAATAACTGCAAGGTCAGAGAAGCCTTGGCAATCTTTTCTGCAGCATCTCAGATTTGAGCCCCAGGAATGCACCAAACTTCCTGGAATGATAAGCTGGTAAGGAAACTGGCAGCCTTTATCTCACAGAGGAGGAAAGTTTCTACCACTAGCACTCACTGGTTCCTGTTTAATAATGCTGGTTCTAATCTGAAGACCTGAGATGCTCAGGCCAGACTCTTCCCCCTCAATGGAACTCTCTTTGTTTTCCCTTCCTCTCTTTCAGAGCTCTTTAGAGGAACAGCTCCAGATGAAAATAGAGAATCCCTCACTGCTGTGACTCTGTATCTTCTTGATGCTCCTGTCATCTTTGAGCACATCAGACTTCTCAGCCTTGAAAGGTGTGTCTCTCATTTCTGTAGTCTCTGCAAAGGTCCTGTCAGTTCCTTGGTATTTAACCTTGGTGCACGAAAGCTCCTGCCTCTGGTACCACAGGAATTCTACCACAGCACACATCTAAGTAGTGAGGTCACTACCATTCCCACTGCAGTGCCAGGGAGAAACCTCAAGAATTCCCGACTGCCTTAGAGCAGGGTTGCAGCATCGACCCTTCAGACTTCTATCTGAGTTACAGAAGTAATGATTGCACCATCCCAGACCTGAGAGTGGCTCCTGTGGTGTGTAGTCAACACTTAGGCTTCCTTTTCTACTATGAGCAGCACTTTTGAGCCCTCTGTATGTGCACTACACGCCAACTAGTGCATCAACTGCCCTGTTTCTATGTGCAGAGCCAGTCTGCTGTGCTCCTTGTCACTGAAGGATGCCTAGAGGCCAGATAAGTAGGCAGCTGGACAAGACTCTATTCCTCTCTCTGCCAGCTTTCCCTCTCTGCCAGGTCTCCTGCACAGCAGGTAAACTCTGGCACTGCCCCCAAGATCCTGACCATGATTTACTTGCGTGCTGCTGCTTCCTTCAATGCTGTCCAGAAGGAAACATCAACTGAAATTCAGAAGTGACCTGATCATTTATGAATGGAACTCTATTTTGTGACAGTCGTGACTGAAAACTTTTCAGCCGTTAAACATGGGAAACTGCACTAAAGTCTGCCAAAAAAAACCCACATTTGGTCAGCAGCAGTATGGAGCATTCAGTCATGAGATCAAAATGCTCTTGACCAGGCATCTTTTAGGTAAACGAATCTCCAAAATCCCCCATATGTCAACTGTATATGAGGCCAAAGCTGTATTTCTTTATTTCCAATTCATATTCAGAAGGTATGATTAAAAAACATGAGTTTAATGAAATAAACATGAATCTAAAATTTTTAAAAGTCACATTTCCTTCATTTATTTTATTTGCCACAAACCCCAAATCACAGCATGAGTTTATAAACACGGCTTAAAACATACCTTTGCACAGGTTTGATTTTGCTATTCTCTTATGTTTTTGTTTCTTTTTGCTGTTTCTCTTATGTTTACTTATGAAGATAATATTTGAAGGTTAATCTTCAATTTTTGTTATATGTAGATGCCAGAAAATGCTTTGGCACCTCTTTTCTGATGCTAGAATTTATGTTGGACTAGGAGGAGATTCAGAGAACTTTCTAAAGTCCTCTGCTTCACTCAAAGAGAAATTTCCTCCTTCACTGACTAAATTTCAGTCATCAAGGAGAACCTGGGATTTAAAACTTGAGTTCTTACAGCATTTATGAAATCTGAGAATGGGCAGAGACTTGGCAATCTTTGATAATTGTGGAACTTATATTGAAGTATGTTTGAAAATATTGCTGAAACATATTTGCTTAGAAGGTCAATCAGAAAAAAACAAAACAAGCCTAAAGCGTTTTGCCCTTACTTAATTCCATTAGTTATTTACAGTCTGACCATATAATGTAAAATATTTGAAGGTAACAGAGGACGAAAAGCGAAACAAAACATTAGCTAGTTGGCTTAGACATACAGCTACCAAAACACGTCCCAGGAGTCTCCTCTTGCCTAAATGTTACAAAGCAGTCCACAGTCAACAACCAGGTCCAGGGACACATGAGGTTGTATGACCTAAGAGGTCCACTTTGAACTCCTGTTAAATGTTTGTGTTCTTTCTTCACTCCCACAGCCCAGTCTACAGAGCTTTCCAGGGTGGACGTGAATGATACACGTCTCTATTGCCAGAAAATGGAATGAGGCAAATTTAATAACATCCCTTACAAACTTTTAACACAACCCAAGGAGCTTAAGTTCCTTCCTCCACCCCAAACAAAAATTCCAAACCCCTGTACCTGTCAGCACGACATCTGCCACCACATTTTCAGAAGTTGGGTTTTTGAAGGATACGATGGCAGAAGAACACTGGCCAACGCAGGCACTTATGGAAGTTGTTTCCATCAGCTGAGGAGGAAGACCAGTTCCCAAAAGTAAAAATATCCACTCTTGAAACTGTAAATGAAACATTTCACTGTTTTATATTTGATGAATCAGATCTGTACATTTTAAACCATTTTGCCTACTTCTTTCTTCTAGTGTTCTAAGTCTCTGTTATAAGTCAACTGTTTTTTAACTCTTTTTTTTCTTCTTCCTTCAAGCTGTTATGTTCCTCTAAGTATTGCTTTCTGGAAATCAATAGCTCCATTCTGGGAGATGTTCACATCTCCTTTTTGCATTTAACTTCTGTCCTACTCTGAGCATGTACTATTTAACTTCCATCCAGCTACTCAGAGCCTCCAGTGTAGTGAATGGAAAGATGTAGGTGGTTGCAAAAGGGCAACCCAAAGCACATATATTAGAACCTGAAAGTAGATGAAGTGAGAAGTTCTCTCCAGAAGACAAAGGAAGAGAGAAAATAATTCTTTGATGGGTTGGCAGTAGAATCACACAAAAAGCTAAACATGTTACTCCAAAGATAATAAAGAACATTAACCTTTATACACAGAAAAATCAAGAATATTGAAAAGAACTAGTAGATATACAGTATCACCACAGGGCAGGAAAAAAAAAAAAAGGAAAATTAATGTAACTGTTGTGTTAATTTTAAACTTTTTTGTTCAGAATGAAGGTAAAAAGTCGCCTGCCCCACATTTTAAAGTTATAAAGAGTCATGTTAATAGTGCCACTCCTTATGGAATTTTTAAATGTGAATAAGCAGGAAAGGTGAACGGTAAATATGAAAATACAATCATTATTTTAAGGAAAATGTTTATTTCGTACATTTGTGTTCCTGCCTTTAAATAATAGCAATATAGACTAAAATCTGAGGCTTATTACAAACTGCTCAAAATGACCTTTTGATCTGTTTTGTTCATTATGATTCAGAAAGGTATGCAACACAAAGCAAATAGAAAATGATACAGAAAAACAAAACATTATTTTCTTTATCTGAAATATTGCATTTTCTTCTGCATAGTCTGTCTGAAAAAAATAAGGAAAGTCTGTAATAGGGTTCAAAAAATCTGGCAACAAATCTGGAAATATTTATAGTAAGAAGTGACTAATACATCGAGACTTCTCAGCATAAACAGGGATAAATAAAATGGCACATTATATGCCTTCAGAAAATAGCTTTGGACAGTAAAATTGTATGCTTTTGTTATCATTTTATGGAGAAATACTACTCCAGCAAGAAAAAAAGACATTTTAATCTTACTGATGGCAATTTTTTGGTAAAAGGCTACAGTGGTCTACACTGGCCTGTTATCAATACTTTGTGCTTGCTTACAGACACAGTAACCAAAAAAAAGTTGTTGTTTTGGTTTGTTTGGTGTGGGTTTGTTTGTTTGTTTGTTTAATTTATTTTTTTTTTATTTTTTTATTTTTTTTATTTCTAAACTCCGGAGTTACAAGCAAGATTAGTCTAAGAACACTTTCCAGGGCCACTGTAAATATGTGTGAACCACCTTGATCAGAGCAGGTGATTTTACCTTGAGGTGCAGTGCAGGGATGGTAGGGGAGCACACCCTTATATTTTGTGCAGGTGAGCTGTGAAGATCGAGTTTGAGCTTTATTGCTGAAGGCTCAGGCCTGTGGCCTACAGACACTAGAGACTGTAGTTTCTACGGATTTTTTTTGTGTTTAACATTTCAAACCACAGTGTTTCAAGTGCTGAGCACCTTTACAACAACCCACCGAGACTGTGTTGAATTGAGCAGCTAAAGAAGGAGACAAACAAAATAACGGATCTGTCTGGAAAATAAAACAAGGCAGGTAACCAAAAAATTACAGAGATTATAGGACAGGCCTGCCTTGCCTGACCTGCAGTTACTGTTCCTCACTGACTTATTTTGTCATGGAGCTCAAGATCATGTATGCTCAGGGAAAGAAATCAAGAGGGGAAAAAAAAGTAAAAAAATAGAATCCTAAGGAAAATAATACAAGATGGGATCTAATGTTGGCCTCAGTTTCTTCCTAATATTACTTACTACTGTTAAATATTCTACATTACACCTGGATGTGATAAAAGAATAGGATAATACCGATATGTCAGAACTCTGGGTGTGGGTTCTGTTCAAGCTGATCTTTCAGTTGTGCTGTCCTAACAAATTTAATTTCATGGTTTTGCAATGATTAGAGCTAAACTCACGTTCACTTTGCTGAAACTGCTCTGTCTATTACCTACTTCATTTGATTCTGTTTTTAAGCTGTACAAAGAGCTTTTCATAAACACACTCAATCAGAAATAGTTAAGGCTTAACCTCTAA
The DNA here is from genome assembly GCA_013399855.1 of Oxyruncus cristatus. Classification (NCBI taxonomy): domain Eukaryota; kingdom Metazoa; phylum Chordata; class Aves; order Passeriformes; family Cotingidae; genus Oxyruncus; species Oxyruncus cristatus. Next base: position 105,166 of record VXAY01004624.1, read on the forward strand.
GTACTGGTATTTACTGACCTGAGATTAGACAGCTATTCAGCTATCAGATCAGTGTAAGTGCCCCCTCAGATATATTTAATCAAAGAAATCAAGGAAAGGAAATCAATTCTGCAGTGGCAGGGATTACATTAAAAATTGTTTTAGGCATCCACCGCTGATGACAAACATTCTTCAAGTCTTCATTAAGAAAGGCAGTTATACAGTTATGCAAATATTCACTGTCAGCTACCAGTACAACAATTAGCAAACCAAAATAGTTTGGGATTAATTTAGTAAGGACTGAGCAGTGAAAATGAAACAAAATTTACAAAATTCTAAAGATTCAGGCATAAAAAGAGTTATTGGTTATACCAACAGATTGAAACTGTTAAAGGGGGTCTGGAAAAATCAGCTGGAAGGATACTGGCTTAAGTTCACTAGAGATAAAAACCTGGAGATTGGTCATTACTTGAAAGGAGATGTACTGGATGACAAGATACCAATGGTAGGACTCAATTTGTTTCTGAATGGTTTAAATTAAGTGTTGCATTGTTTCATTTCTTTTCTAATTGGTGAAGATTTTTTTTTTTTAATAGATAAGATTCCTGTGTACCATCCAGCTCCAGAGAAGACAAGGACATTCTGTCCTCTTGAACTGACCTTGGATATATAATATTCATACGAAAATTGCTGTCTCCTTGTGGTTTTCCTTAATAAATATTTAAGAGAGATTCTGAAAATAAATGCTGTGCTAACACCACCTGCAAATAACCTGTCTGTTCAACATACTTTATCAGGAAAAAAAATTTGCCATATCACTTCCTTCACTATTTGTTTTCTTCGTATAAAAGAAAATTTGCTTTTGAAGTATTACTTAAAACACTATTGAAAACTCCTGGTAGCATTCAACTGGAATAATTCATAGGTCAGCAGTCTATTAGGATACCTGAAATTCCAAAAAAGATGCAGAGAGGAAATTGCACAGAAAGCAAATGCTTCATTTAACCACAGCTCATATGAAATATTATCATTTAAATCATATCAGTTTTTCTTTTTGATTCCAGAGGTAATTTAAAATCAGCTGGTAGGTCATGTCTGTGACTCATGTTTCTTTAGTTACCTGTTTCTCATTAAAAATTAGGAAAATTCATGGAGGGAAAAAAAAAAGTTAACAGTTCTAAGGTGTTCAAAGTAGAAACCATTTTCATACAAAATGAAAGGAAGAATTCACTTTTTCGAGTGTGTGACCTTCCAAAAGTCAGATCACATAAAAAATGTAAGAATTTAATTTTGTTTGGGATTGGGAAAAACAGCAAGAAATTTAATTTCAGTGGTGCCAATGTTAAGAAATGCCAGTCTTCTGTTGTTAAAAACAGCAGAACTAATTACTGAGCACACTAAAATTATTCATTACCTATTATAGCTCCTTGGCCATTATGCCTCACTTTAATACTGTTAACAGAATAATTTCTGTGTAAAACTAAGGTAAAAACAAATCATAATTTTTAACATCTTTGCATCCAGCCATTAAACTTCAACTAGATCTGCAGGCTGAAACCCTTACTTACTCGCCAATTAAAAATATTATCTAATCTGAATCCCAAGGGCTGTGGGCAGCAAACATATCATCATACCTTTGAGGACTTAAAGGTTATTGTAGCCTGGTGATTGCGTTTTCCAAGGGCAGACGGATGGAATTGCACAGGCAGTTGAAGGATGGAATGAGGAGCAACTGTCAGCTGTACAAATACAAGAGAGACACAAAATAAAGGGTGGGGTAGGGAGTGGAAGGGAGCAGAAATCTTTTTTTTTTTTTTTTGCCTCTTGTTTCTGTTTTGTGCTTTGCATCGACAGCGTTGATGTTTATGTGACTAATGTGTTCTACCCGATGCGTTCTCCCCTCTCAGCGAGCACAGGCTGCTAAGGCAGCAAGTACAGTAAACAGCCCTAGTGGCAGTCACTGCACGTCCACTCGCCAGGAACCACAGAGCTGGTGTTACAGATTGCCCCAAGGACGTGGACAGCAGCTCACAAATACCCTTCAAACAGGACTTGGGTGTCTGATCGTACTGATGACACTGAAAGGTTATCACACCGACCGCCACAGACACAAACTGGCTTATAAGGGAAATGCAGGGCGGGTTTTAATAAACCAGAGCTTTGTCTGTCTTCTGCATACCTTTATCTAAGCTAACATTGTCAATAATGTTGCTGGTCTTCTCTTCACCTGAAGTATACTTGAGACTCAATTGCACAGGGAAAAGCAAAGTGCTGACTACAGACTAGATAAGCAGTGAAAGAATAGAATTACGAATAACAAAAATGCCAATACGTTGAGAGAGTGATCAGCTAGAATCATTGAATACACAATTACCATATCTCTTTCTTTAATTTAAAAAAAGTACTAGGCTTTCATTATCATACATGTTTAAAAAATGTTTGCATGTAAGAGGAGACAAAAAGGTAACTTGCATCCTGAACACTTAAGATGTATTTTATAAAATGAAAATAATTTACAACTAATAAAGGTCAAAACACAAGCCTACAACAGCTGGCACTGATGAGCCCTTTTATAAAGGAAATGTCAGCCCTGGAAGAACAGGCCACTAACAGGCAGTGAACAGTTATTAAAACCAATTTTTTTTTTTGTTTTTACTACATTTAATGGTTGCAAGATGCCTGACTGCAGCAACAAGCCCTGCAACCTCTTCCCACCTCAAAAGTTTGACTGCCTGCGCCCTGATATGGTGCTTGAGCTTATGGCACCACAAGTCTCAGAGAGACAAGGATCCTGACAGGAGCAGGGATGGGGCCCACTGCGACACCGGGACTACTGGCCACGACACGGTGCTGGGGACAAACTGGAGGCTCCAGAGGGTGAAGCAGGGACAGAGGTGTTCACTCCCAGCAGAGACCCCTAATGAGGTTTATGTTGCTTTTCCTCACTGCCCCATTGGCTTTCCCTGCCACTTCAGAGCTGGACCCCAGCAGGGTCTCTTGCCAGTCGTGTTCTGGGTGTGTCTGTAGGTGGGGGCTGGAATGATGGTGTGCCTTGAGCAGAAATTCCTACTGATGTCAATGGGACATACATTGTGCAGAAGAGAAGACAGAGCTCATATGTGCTCAACTAACACACAAAACATGAAATGTTATTTTTCTCTTTTGGGGTGTAAGCTTTAAAATAATACATCAGATAACTGCCAAAACAGTTAACTGAATATATTAACTGTCTTGTCTATTGATGAGGGGGGCTATTGGATTTTTTCAAACTTTCCAATTTAAATTTTACAATTTTTTACAGTTCTCACTTCATGATAAGAGACACTTGTGGAATGATAAGCAGGTGGGTCTCATGCACGCTGGGCTCACTCCTGCACCCCCACACTCCACAATCCCATATATCCAGCAGGGGACTGATAACTTGAAAGCACATTTGCCACCAGCACTCAACTGCCACCATCCCACATTTGTCACCTTTGCAAGGTTCTGTATTATCCAGAATAACAGACCTGAGGGAGAGTCACCTCCCACAAACCACCTCCAACCCCACCTGCCCCACTGCCCAGAGTTCATTTAGCTGTTCATCATCCAAAATGAGCCTGAATAGCTCATTTCTCAGTCAGTTCCTGGGCATGCTCAGTATCCAGAGACCTTTTTTTGAGATTTTTTTACTGTCATTTGTAGTCCAGTGCAGACAGACCCATCTATCAAATGAAGACTTACAAATGGAGAAGGAATCTCAGTAGAAAAAAAAACGAAAAGCAGGTAAAGACAGGTTGTCACAGAATAAGAAAACATAATTAAATTAAAGCTAAGATTTTTAAATTTTGATCAATATCACTAAGAGATTTGCATTATTTGGAATAATAACTCTTCCAAAAAGATGAAAACAGACAGGAGTTCAATTTTCAATAGGCGTTACTTGACATATTATCATTACACAGAAAATGCACTGCCACAAGGAATCTAAATCAACATGGAGTTATGATAATCCAGAAGACCGCCCGCTCTGACAGTAGAAAGGATTTTTATTTTTTACACTGTAGATCTGGTTTTAATTTTCTTTTTTTTTTTTTTGTATTATACAGTATGATGTTTTCTGACTCCAAAAAGTAACTTGTTCTGAAATAAGCTGGGCAAAAAGCTAACTTACTTTCTACTGAAAACCAAAGAATAAATGGCTTTCAAAACTAGAATTAAGAAATAATGCTAAACAACGTATTTTTAAAAGGGCATACTTTTACAATCATTCAATAAAATATGCTGAAGTTAAAAAAAACCCTGCCTCTTATTTTGTTTACATAAACAAGTGACTTCCAAGATACTCATGTGAAAAGAAACTGGCATCATTGTTCTTCATAAGATCTCAGATATAACTGTTGAAAAACAGAAACCAAGTCTGAAGAAGACTAACTACAAATATATTATTCCCGTTATAAATTGACAGAAGAAGGGATAGTTTTCATTAAATCTGAATGTTTGTTTTCAACTCTGTACAAAACAATACTCATGGCCATTAAGGAAACACTAAAGCTTGCACACAGAGATTGCACCCCTCTCTGCCAGCCCTCCTTTGTTATTTTTCCTCAATAAAAATCGTGTTTCAAAGACAATCAGGATGGAACAAAGCTTCATGGAAAAGCTTTAGGATGGTTATAAGCCAGGAGAACAGCAAACTGAAGACTTACAGTGGAAGTATGTTTCTTCTTGGCAATAAAGACGGTCCCGTTTGTAAGACTTTTTGGTACATCAGAAATATATGTGTGTATCACTTTAATACACAAACATTTGAAATGGGTCCATGTATTTATATAACGGAAAACTATTAAATTGGGGAACATAGCATGATTGATGACTGAGAATTTTCAGCTGTTAAATGCTGAACATGAGTTCTTCTCAACTGAGGACAAAGAAAGCTGCTGTAAGGACAGAAACACAAAACTCAACATTCCAATGACTGTTCCCCCAGAAACTCATAATACCCAAAATGCCAATGAAAAACAAGTTAGGAGTTCTACAGTAAACTTATGTGAGTTCATTTTTATTCCAACTTTAGATAATTTGGTAGCATTTATAAAGTTATTAAGTTAATTTAAGGTTGACAAGAAGTGAAACAAAAATTAGGTGTAGCTTGTTAAAAAAAAAAACTAAAACACACACATAAAAGGAAAAAATATATGAAACCCCAAATTACATTAAAAGAGAATCCTTGAAAGCTTTTATCAAATTCTTGAAAGAAAACCAAGATGGTCTATTCCATTTAAAGCTGTTTTAGGATAAAATTGCAAAGCTGCTAACAAGAAAAGCATACTTTTCTCATTATTAGCAGTTTACAAAGAGGTTAATGGAGCTGCTCCTAATTTACATGAAGCTGACAAGAGATTTAAAGCCTTTGAATTTCCTGGAGACTTCCTTATGCACCTTGAATACTTGAATACCAGGAATACTTGAGCCTAATCCAACTGGACCTCAGGAAAGCTCATTATGAATGATGTCAGTACTTGAAGTTGAATCAGATCCACAGAAAATAATCCCTTGTGGTATTTCAATAATGCCTACATTACAAACTGAAACTGGAACAAAATTCCCCACACGTGGAAGTATGACATATATATTTGAATTTGTTTATATTCTGAAATATTATTAAAGTTTAGTATTTCTAGGGAGGAAAAAATTAGGGTTGCTTGATAGCACCATTGAATTTGACTTATCTTACATAATGCAGTGACTGATAAAGTCCATTTGAGAAATTTTCTGACTGACAGCCACTATATTCAAGACATCTTACACGACATAAAAACAAATATCAAAAGTTGTATGAAATATTAAAATTACTCACCTGACTCTACTGTCTTCAAATATTATCTATCTTAATTGGATAATCCCATCTTCAATCTATTGTTCTAAAAATTTGCTCTTTATTGTTGCATTTAATCTAAGGATTGCACAAATCAGAATCTTTCTGCTGACAAGAAAGCATTATTTGCTTTAAAGAGAGCAGAAACTTGAATAATTAAGATGGGAAACTTGTTCCGCACACAAAAAAGGCTTTGAAAGAGACATTAATGTAAACTAATACCTGAAACACGGGTTATGGTTTCTAAGAACAAGGAGCAATCTTCTGGAAGTTGAATGCAGTGTTGTGTGGATGGACTAAATCTAGGATGCAACATATTCAGGAGAATCAAATTCCCATCTGGAGTGCCATGTCCAGTTCTGGACTGTCTTCAGCTCAAGAAAGAAAAGGAACTACCAGAGAGAGTTCAGAGGAGGCTACAAAGACGATGAGGGGTGTGGAGCATCTGCCTCATGAGGAGAGACTGAGCTGGTCCTGTTCAGTCTGGAGAAGAGACAACTGAGAGAGAATATCATCAATATATATATAAGTATCTTAAGGGGGAATGTCAAGAGAATGGGGCCAAACTCTTTCCAGTGCTGCCCAGCCACAGGACAGGGGACGAGGGGCACAGGAAGTTCCATCTAAACATGAGGAAAAGCTTCTTTACCGTGAGGGTAACCAAACTCTGTGACAGGCTGCCCAGAGAAACTGTGGAGTCTCCACCTCTGGAAATATTCAAAACCTGCCTGGATCCTGTGTATCCTGCTCTAGGTGAACCTGCTCTAGCAGGGGAATTTGGATCAGATGATCTCCAGATCATGATACATGATCCATGAAATAAATACTAGGTAGTTGCATATAGCAAATTCACCAAAGCAACGTTTTAACTGGAAGAACTCTCATTAACAAAGAACATTTCAGAATTTAACCCATAAATTATATACAGGACAAGGATTATATTAAAAAAAAAACTACTGTAGTTAGTGCTGAATGTGTCTTTTCCTGAGCAATGCAATACAGTTTTTGGTGATCTGTGAATCTCTGGTGAAAAATTAAGATGAAAGAAGATTTTTTTGTTGTTTTTAACTTCCTACACAAGGTAATACACAATCTGCAGCAGCCAAAAGTCACTATAATTAAACCTAATTCCTTTCTGTGCCATATATAATTCTCCCAGACAATTAATATAGTTTGCATCCATTATGTTTCTTAGCTCCTATTCAAATACCAATTGATGATATTATTAGTAATAGCGCTTGTTGAGATTTAACACAGTGTATGAAAATGTGGTAATGTGCATGACATAAAAGATTAAAATGAACACTTCATGTTTTGTACTTTTAATTTAATGGAACCTTATGTTGCAATATATATGGTAGTTCACTAAACAAGTGTGATCTCCTTTAGCTGTTGTCTTCACAGTCCCTTTTAAGAACATTTGGTCTGGTTGTAGTGATATATTTAAGGCTGAAAGCTGTTTAGTTTCTGAAAGCCAAAACTGTACGTTAGCACTTTATGGCATTCCTCTTTTTTCTCCATACAATACATTTTCTATCTTCTCAGCTTTCATTTAGGATCTTACTACAATACTTCTCCCCTCTCTCTCTGACCTCCATACCAGTTTGCAGAAATAGAATCATTCAATCATAGAATAGTTTGGGTTGGAAGGGACCAACCAGCTCTGGTGTATGTCTTCCCTGTACTACCTTCTTCATGTCTAGAAAAGGTGCAGCTGCCATTTCTCTCCTGTCCACAGCAGGTTTCCTCCTTTTCTTTCTTCATCTTAAAGGTTCTGAATTCACATCCTAATCTGAGGTTGTGACAGATGCACTCAACACCACTCATTCATGACAGAGGTTCCCCTAAACCCTTGCATCAGAGTTTCCTTCCATTTGTCCTCCCTTTTCTCATCTCCCCAACAGTAAAAGGAGACATATTTCATAGAATTAACTGTTAATAATATCCAAAGAGTTCTTTTTAGGGCCTGTACTATTAACTAACAATCAATGGTCAATAACAAACATTTTTCTGAACCCCAACCACCTAGAACTCTAGCCAATCTCAATGAAAATGGGAAATCTAAGCCAATCTATACAAGTCCTAGCCCTAGAAAGGACAGAAATGTTAGGCAGCAAGATGGAGGAACTTCAGTAATGGAGAAGTAAAAAGTAGTGTACGTAACAATAAGGGGGTAAAGATTTCCTCAGTAGAAATCAGTCTCAGAGTAACTGTGAGTTCAGAGACTGAAATTATTCTAGGTATTTGCTCGAAGCTTATTCGTGGCTATATTGATCAAACTACTCTTCACAGGCCCTGCAAGTCACTTATAACTGCCATGACTATAAGACATTCTTATATTCTTCCATTAACATTTCATCTACTAACCTAAACATTTACCTACTTATCCTGTTGATTCGTAGATACTTGTGAAGCTTCTAATCAGCCGCTTTGTTTACAACTTCTTCTTCTAATATCTCCCGAATTATATGGAACCTACACTTCAGTCCTGTTCAAAATCATTCAACAAAGCATTCCAGGGGAAAAAAAAAAATCTGTACTTCAGCTCCAGTTGCCTTTCAAGTTTAATTATTTTTATCCTTAAGCTATAAAATCTCTAGAATAAATACCTTTAATGTCTAAAGGATTGTATTTGTTCTGAAAAGAAGGCTCTCCTCTATAACTTTTGTGAAAGCACAGAAATCTTACTTACAGTGTGTTCTGTGTCAGCCTCAATTGAAAAATTGTCAGGATTGCTGTTAAGAATTTCTAGCTCCAGATTTTGATGAGTAGAATTAAAAAGAGGTATGTATAGACGAGCCCATCTGGAAAAAAACCAAACATATACACAATGACAATGAATTACAAAGCTTCTTCCATTGCATTTCATTATTCATAGTTCTTTTTATTTCTTGAAGAATTAGTAATTATAAGAATAATCCTTTTTTTTTTTTTTTTTTGCAGTACTTTTTTCCCCCTAGTGGGGACACATTCAGAAACATTGATTAATATTAATAATAATTATTAATAACAATAAACTTGAAATTCACTTAACATTTCATTTTGTACCATTTTTGTGTTGTTCATTACAGCATAATCATAGAATCATTATGTTACACATGTAGATTATGTATTTTAATGAGTATTGTGACTCTTCCAGAACAAAGATTGGAGTATGCTGATTGCATAAGTGTCCTGTTTAAATCAGCTGGCCCTCTATTTATTTTATTTTCTAATTAAAGAATAAGCATGAGATACTTACAATAGGGTAGGGACCACAATTTTAAAAATAATTCATAAGACTCTCAATATTTTTTTGCCTTTAACAAAGGCATAAATCACATCCTTGTTATAACACCAAGGGACACAGAAAAGAGATTCAAGGTGAATCAGTGAAAACAGTAAATAAGAAAAGTTTGAAAAATGAGATACATATATTGGTTTTGCTGTAATTTATCTACCTAATGGATATTCACTCTAGTCAAAGATGTGGCAGGTCAGATTACTCCACATATTTATTCTCTGGAAAAAAATTAGTTGATTAATCATAGCTAAATCAGTAAGGAAAATGAACATATAAAAAGTGACATTCAGAAGATATTTCAGTCAAGCTTCATGACTGTGACTTCAGACCTAAAACCTGTGCACAGGTGGGCTCCTTCCAAAATACGGAGTGAAATAAATCCCTGGCAGGGAGTAGCAGACTTGTTTCTGACTAACTATCAAAGTACTGTATCACTGAGATCTCAACAGCAGAGAGTGGAGAAATACCAAGAAACTTTCACAAAAGAACTTCAGATTGGCTTGATAATTCCCATTTGTCACATTTACCATCTCTATCTTTTTTTTTTTTTTTCCCCTGGTTTCTTTCACACATAAAGCTTTGTCAAAGGGAAAACAAGGTTGGAATATCTCAAATTTCAGTAAGCAACTACTTGACTGTTAGAGGTTCTTCAAGCAATCAAAATCCATTAAGAGTACCTGTCACCCCACTGTGGTGGTTATTCTGAAAAAAGTTGTTTCATGTGGCAGTAAATTCAGACCACTGTGAACATCATTTGACTGATTCATCTTCAATGACTCTACTGTGGGGCTCATAACAGGCTGGATAAATGGAAATGAAGAATATCAGGGAGAAGGTTTCCTTGCTTAGAAACATATGCTTAAGGGTGCGTTAAATCTGCCTTGACAGAAACAAAAAGCAGATCTGACTGTGATAACCCCAGAATGTTAAGGAATCTGAAGAAGGATTAAAAGAAACTGTTAGAATTTTTTTTTCTTTTTTCTTTCAAGAATTGGTTAGAAGTTGATTCTAAGTATATCCATGGCTCCTAATCCGGTTCTGGGTGATGTTCAAGGTGTCCTTCAAAAGACACAAATTCCTTAAATTTTCAGATCAATTGAAAAAAGAATTCAGCCAGCACAAGGAAAAACATTATTCTTAGAAGGATATGGCATATACTAATGCTTCTTCTGCATTCAAGGAAAAGGTGGTAGAATGAAAGTTAGTCTCCTGAAATACAAATTCTCACCAACCAGAAATGCTTCTAACATTTGATGACATTTATAGTTCCCATCTCTGGGTAGATAGTGAGGAAGTACATCATTCAAACCAAAACAAATTGATACCTTTCTTAAACAGACAAAACATTGATGTCTACCTGCATTGCCTTTACATATTCACCATACATTAATGCAGCCAATTCACTTTGTCTCATCTTTTCAGCAGGAAGAGCAATTCTCAGTAATTTAACTTTAACCTCAATGCCATCACACTTTGCAATTCTACAATGCACTTCAAGAAAAGTGCTGATGACATTATGTTGATGACACAATAGAAACAGATTTCTGGAAAAAAGAGGAGTGTTGAAGGAAATAACCGATCAGAAAGCAGGTCACTTTAGGAAACCAAGAACGTGGCAGATAATGGAAACAAAAAAGGAAGAAGTTTGTCAGTTTTCTTATACTGGTTTATAGTATTTATACAAATAGATATATGAAAAAGACTACTACTAATTTTCATTATACTTTACTGTTGTTGCTGCTGTTGCTAATAATTAAACGAAACAGTACTGCTATGTTCCTCCATCACTACTCGCCCGTGCAAACATGGATAAGTTAATTTCACAGAATCACAGACTCTTTAGGGTTGGAAGGGACCTCTGGAGATTTTCCATTCCAACTCCCCTGCCAAGGTAGGGTCGCCTACAGCAGGTGACACAGGAACGTGTTCAGGTGGGTTTGGAGTGTTTCCAGAGAGGGGAACTCCATGACCTACCTGGGCAACCTTTTTCAGTGCTCTGCCACCCTCAATGTAAGAAGTTCTTCTCCATGTTGAGGACAAACTTCTTGAGTTTTATTTATGGCCAGTACTCCTTGTCCTGTCACTGGGCAACACCAAAAAGAGTGTGGCGCCATCTTCTTGGCACTTGCCTTTGAGATACTTAAATGTACTGATGAGATCCCCTCTCAGTCTTCTCCAGACTAAATAGGCCCAGGTCCCACAGTCTTTCCCCATAAGAGAGATGCTCCAGATGCCTCATCATCTTTTTGGCCTCTTCTGGACCCTCTCCAGTAGCTCCTTGTCTGTCTTGTACTGAGAAGCCCAGAACTGGACACAGTATTCCTATGCATATTTATTTACATACACATAGGAATTTCAACATGCATATACTTGTAAGGTGAAAAGAAATCTCATTTGAAAAAACAAAAGATGGGATTGAAGGAGTTTGAGATTTAAAGAGTTTTGACAGTCAAGAGTTGTAGTTAATGGAGCTTATATTTTCCAACATACAATTTACTTGCAGTAGGGAGAGATGAAATTCTCAGCCAGATCATTCATGCATGTAGTTCACAGGTAGTGCATACCAGAGAAAATTATGAATGCCTGATTGTCTGAATAAAAAGGTTTTAAGTAATTTCTAACCCCTAATAGCATCAGCCTACATAGTAGAGAAAAACTGTGGCTTTTACTCCAGTCAGCCCAAAATTTTAAAGTAAAGACCAGGAAATAGCACATCCTATTTTCTTTAGAACATAGTAACAAAGACATACATTGTCAGTTATCTCCAGTCTGTGCATCATATACAGTTGAATATATTCCCTCCCAAAAATTTAATCAGGTAAAATTTCATGCTATGCTCTCTCACAGAATTTTTGTTCAGTCTTTAACATATTTTAACTACAGATTTAGTCAAAGATAAGATACACAGAAGTGGAATTTAGCGTTCAGAAGAGCCGTGTGTCCACAGAACCTACTAGTAAGTGGAGGTAAATAGGAGGAAGAGCACTAAAATTCTGACATTCTTGAAAGCCTTACCCTAAATGTTTTGGGTTCTGTCTTTAAAGTCAGAACTGAACATTATGCTGTCAAAATGCAAGTTGAAATTTTGTTGAATGATTGTAATAATTGGGTTCATTTTTCTAAGCAGCTCATTTTCTTAACTCTTTCAGTGTTCTAACCATGCCTACCCCCAGGACCTGCAGGTCAGAAGTTGTATTATTTTGCCATCTCTTGACAGGTTAAAAGAAACTGCTAACTTCCATAGAAACATTTGTAAAGCAGGTTGTCAGTATATTCCTAGCTTGGAAAGATGAAAAGAAACAGCAAATAAAGCAAACCTACAGAACTCTGTATTATGGATCTTGATGATTACATTCTTCAGTATTTTCAGAGCGATGCCTATATAAAGACTTCAGAGGAAGTTCACATATAGGCTACAATTTCATTTCAACTGTTTTTCTGCAAGGAAAATTTTACCTCCCTACACATGCATCTAGGAAAATCACCTGCAAACTACCACAGTACATATAGAGCACTGTTCTGACTTTCTGATGTAAACACTTCATATGTTTTCCATGACACTTAAAAACTGTGACCCAGTCCAGCATTATGGACTACATACTTACTTTCCAAGCTCACATTTTATTTCAGGTAGACTGGTTGGGCATGCCTTCTCTACAATCAACCTCAGCTCATACCAAAACTCTCCAACCACATCGGACTGGAATATGACACTAAAAACAGACACATAAGCTTAATATAACACAGGTTTTGTTCAGAAAATTAAACATAAAGGATTAAACATCAGGAAAAACCTAATGAATTCAACACAGTGAATTCTCTAATTAGCTCCCAGTTTTCCCCTAACACTTCTTGCTGGTATCTGAATTCAGCTACCAAAAATAATAATATTTAGAATTCTTGATGCAACAAAATCTCTTCCTAATCTTTCCTAAATTCCAGTATTAAATGTTGTTTGTTGCTTAGGGTTTTTTGTTTGCTTGCTTGCTTTGATCAAAATTACAACAAATTTCAACTTAAAAGAGTAAGCTTTAATTTCATTTCAGTGTCACAGTATTTTCTTCTTAGCCATTTTGAACTTAAAGAGCAAAGTAATAGAAATACTATACACTAATTTTAAAAAGGAAAATCTTTTCAAATCTAGTGATGAAAACTGAGGAATAGATATAAATACATTTCTATTAGCATGACAAAGGGATATGCCTCAAGGGAATATTCAATATATTGTTTTGATATACAATCAAAAGTCATGATTGAAAATTGCTTGCTGCTAGGTCAGATATGTACAGCAATATATTTTTGTGACAGACATTCTAAAACAGTTCTTTCCTACTGCAGAATTACTTTCTATTTCTTGGGGGGTTTTTTTGAGTAGCAGAGTTATAATAACATTAAAACAAAGCACTGGAAGCATAAGCAAAGTTACAAGAAATACACTGTGCTAAACCGTGACCCATCAAGGATTTCTTTTTCTAAATGATAGATAACTATGGATATTCCATGACTTTATGGTTCCAAACAATCCTCTGTGCCAACAGAGCTTTTAAAGTAAGCATAAAACAGCTTTGGAAAGAATCAAGCATTTGAAAAGGTACACCTGCCACAATCACTTTTCCAACACTTCTTCCCAGCTGCTAACATAGCAAAGGAAACAGAGCATGGCTTCAGAAACACCAGGTAAGTGTGGAGGTAATGTGGAAATACCTCTGTCCAGCTGTAACTGCAAAAGTTGGGAGCTATTGCAATTTACAGGAGCTATGAGACACTTTTCCAGAACAATACTGCATAACTGTACTGAGAATGTCCAGAAGTGCTTTTTGTCATCTCTGCACATATCTCCCTAAGGCCCTACCAATCAGATGAACCCAAAGTTTTGCCAGTTAAAACAAAATCTTTATTTTATTCTTTGGAAATTCTGCACTTGAAAAATCCCAGAAATATTATCTGCTATGAAGGAAAATGAAGTCTATTCTCCTCTTCAGCCTCTGAATGCATAATTTCCATAAATTTTCACAGAAAAAAAAAGATACTAGAGTGATAACACTACTCAATTTTATAAAACAGTATTGCATGAAAGCTATATGGCTCAGTGATACCTGCCATTATTCTGATCCTTGGAAAAATCAATACAAGCAAATTGAATAAAACTCTGAATGGATTTTGAGTTTGTAAATATTGAGACTTTCAGCATTGGTCATCTATCTCTGCCCTCCTCTTAAATCACTACCCCACCCTCTTCTCCATCACCATAGTTTTGTCAGTCAATTGAGACAATTAAAAAACAGTGAATTGTTTTTCAATGGGCCCTTTGACTAAATAATGCTTTGGTAACCAAACTCCAAGAAAATAAGCATTGCAATTCTGCATTGTTCAATTACTTGTTGAACTGGTTTGGCTGAAACTAAGACCAAAAGGTCATCTGTCTTTATATTGCTAATTGTCACGCCTGCATGGTTTCACTGGATTTTTAATGTAATGAAAAAGTGAAATTTAAAACTTCTCCATGTTCATTCAGTAGATCATTGTTAATTAATGGAAGATTATGAAGGCAAATGGATTTAAGTGAAGCCTGTTAAAGGCTTCTTCACCAGGTTTTAGTTACGTTGTTATAATTTCATTCCTTCTCAGAAGAAAAATGAAATTGTGTTATTCCCTTTACAGAACTTACAAATTTACAAAACTAGCAATTGATCTGAAATTTTCAGAGGGGGCTTCTAATACTAAGTGAGATTCTAAACCACTGTTCACTAAATTCTAGTGAACTAGAATAACAAGTGTTATTCTACTGTCTATTAATAATATTTCTCCCTTCAGAGGAAAAGTGCTGTTTGGGATACAATATATTTAAAGTTGGAAATTTTCTTAATTCATTTATTACCTTTCGTGGGTTTTTTTTAGGGCACTATCTGCATCAATTGACTGACGTTTCAGTGAAAGTAGCTCCTTATTAGTAAAACAGCCACAACCACAAGTATCAAAACTTCACGACCCACCTTCCATGGGAAAGGCCAAGAGAAACTGGGCAAAACTCCAGGTGATACAAATATGTTTGTTTGGGCATAAGAACGAAAGCGTTTGGGCCATGAAGGGCTGGATTGTCCCGCACCACAGTGACCTCAAGCCTTTCATCCATAGGATTAGTGATGGGAATATTAATTCCAACAGAATCCTAGAAAGAAAAAAAAAAAACCCAAAACACCCAAAATTAATTATGAGCCATTACAGGAAAAAGGTATTTCACAAGCAAGTGTAAGATGCTTAATCACTGTTTACATTTATGCAAATCCAGGCTGTGTCTTTGTCTGATGTGTGAAGTAACCCAAAAAAAAGAGAAGTTGCAGCACAAAACATTTCAAACCTTCAAATTGTAAACTCTTTAATTCTATAAATAAGGAAAAGTTTAAGTCTTCTTGGTTAGTCTCCATTCTAACGAGCTACTTCACCTTCCAGGACACAGCCACGCCTTGCCAAAATACACCTTTAAAGCTCATCTGCTGTAATCCCAACCAAGTAAAAACTCCAAGCTGTCTGTGTTTGGCTGTTGGAAGACAATTGAAAATGTCTTCCAGATTCAGGCTGAATTCTGCAGGATCTTTTCCTCTTAATTTATATGTTACATCATAACACTTGACATTAAAATAACACCACCGCAATAAATATTCCCTCTCTCGGTCTGTTAGGCCCTTTCCCTCACTGGTGATCTCCATATTTAACAAAGGTTTAAAAGGTATGAACACTTCAGGGAAGGGCCATCTTTCCTCAACCATCTGGAAAACAGGGATACTATTAAAGATGCATATAAAATTCCAGTTACTATAATAAAAGGGAGCCAAAGCCTGGCCTGATTAGATAAATATGTACACTTTACATGTGGGACACCTTTAATATGAGCAGGAATTGGGCAGAAGCAGCTCATTCTGCACAGCTGCTACATTTCAGCAGGGTTCCAGTGGCCTCCTTCTTCACTGCGAGTTTAAAAATAGTGTAAATTCATTTTATGTACGCTGTGTGTGTAAATATCAATAAACTTTACAAAACAAAACACTTTAAGCAAGCCAGAAGGAATACATTAATGAAGAACACTGCGATAACCCACGAGGCATACCTACAGTTCTCTTTACGTACAGATATGAATACATATATATACCTATGTTCTGTTCATATATATTCATCTGTAAAAAATACACAAAACACAAAAAGATATGTATTTATTTCTCTGTGCCTACATTTCTACCAATCCCTATTTTGATCTCTTTCCTTTGCTCTAACCAAGCACTCTATTTTAAAATGCATGGGGCTGGTTTTTTTTTTTTCAACGTAGAGGTATTTGTTTCTCACAGCACAATTTTTCCATGTACTTTTTTGTAAAAAGTAAACAATTGAAATTGCAATATGAGGGGAAAAAGATAAAATATCTATTAAAAATAATAATGCACTAAAAAAATGAATATGAAATACTTTTATGACCCCACACAGAGCTGCCTCACCCTGCTTTAAGCCCGTCTATGATTTGGTAAATTCCTATATATTTACATTTATAGACAATGACTACTGGAACAGACATAAAACACATTTAATGTTCTACAGATGGCAAGATTATACCAACAATTTAAATCATTTAAGTGCCTTGCATCAGTAAAATGGGATTTAAATTTGCCATAAAATACTTTAAAACTCAGATTAATAGTTTTTACTGGTGTAAACAAGTTTCTAAATCTATCTGCCATTTTATTGGTAAAAGATTCATAACAATTTTATATTAAAACATCTACACGCTGTGTTGGAAGAAATACTTTTACAGTAAAAAGGAAATATTGGACAGCTGATTTAGGAAAAAAGCAGTAACTATCAAAGAAATCTTTGTAATCTTGTACACAAAGGAAATTTTATATTGCCAGTGTTAGCAAAATGTAAAACAGTGTTCTCTTGCCAGTATAAAGGAATGCCTAAGATTATATATTTCCCTGGAATTTCACTGGAATTGCCATACACATTTCAAAGATCTGCTATTTCATGGACGGCAATAAGAGTAGATGTATATTTATCAGTAGATTATATATATATATTTTACATTTTAGACGTAATGGATTTTTACAGAGGCATAGTACTAGAATAAATAAAAAACCACCCATGCAATTGCTAAGAGCATTATTTTTCTTGGAAGTACCATTTTATCAGAAAGAAGGACAAGGAATAACATCATAGGCAAGTTCCAAACACATTTATATTCATTAATTTAGTTCCACATTTCGGTGTTATGGTTTTTGTAAACAGTTGACAAAGGAAAAATGTGAAAGTTGAAAAAAGAAGAGAATTACTTTCTTTTCTCCAACTGTTTCTTGTATCAAGATTTCCAGTGCCCAAGATAGAGGCACTTTACAACTTTTAGTGCCCCACTTCTCATCTAGGGCAGGTAATTTGAAATAATCTCACATGAGGTAAAATAAAATGAAATGTAAATGTAAAATAAATGTAAACATTTATTCTGTGTGGAACTTGAAAAAACAACTGACTGCTTACACTTCATCCTACACTAATAGCCTAAGTCTATGCATAGGTGTAATACTCTGTAAAGCAGCCTTTGTTTCAAAAGGTGCTCACAATCATCAACTGATCACTTGTGATATCATACCTGTTTGCTGAAATACTTTCCTGACATATTTTATAACAAAGATTTTCTCATCATCCCTTCCTCTATAACCTTCCTTGAGCAACGGTACCTTAATTATTTAAGTCCGTAACATGCAATTTCACGTTTTGTTAGTGTACACCACACCGAACTATCAATTAATCTCTTCTAAGTTCAAAAAGGTAATTTACAGGAAGATGGGCACATTCTACAGTAACTGTGCATAACAATTCTCCATGTTCCAACTTGAGTAATAATCCTATTCTAACCATCAGCAGGTGTCAATAAAAGCACTACCTGGCCAAAGCGTCTAAGAGACTAACTACAGTTCTTATGCTTTACAGGAGTTGTTTACAAGTAAAACACAGTTTCATTAGGGTGATGAAATTAATTTCACGTTGTTTGCAGCTTTTTCAATCCACAGACCTGGAGGTGAAAGCCTGGAGGTATTTGCTCCTGAGTTTCCAGGTTATTGCTATAGAGGCAAATTTTTATTTCAAGTCAGGTTAAGCATCAAGAAAGTTATTTTTATAGGCCTGATGAGATAATGCAACAGAAATGTTTCCCTTTGTAGGTCCTTGACCAAATCACTGTTCTTCTAACAGTAACAAGTGCCTTCTTTCTCTGTGCCTCACCTGATGATGAGCAGGAACGTTGCTACCTTAAAGACTGAACTTGGTATGGTGGCAATATTACAGAAAAAAATAGATCTTGGCCTTCTCTCTTCTCTCAAAATGATCAGAGCTTTCAACCATCAGTGTGTCTATATGTCAGTAGTAGGAGTTAAGATAGAACCTTCTGGTTTATTCTCATTATTACTCATTTCTGTTTCTTGTAACAAAAGAGGTTCAAGTGAGTTGAACAGCAGAGTTGATGAAAGAGTTTCAGGGCCATGCTGAACATAGCTCAGTCCAGTTTGGTCAAACCACTTTTAGAAATCAGTATTGGCTCTTGAACTGATTGATGCAAAGCGCCTCCAAGACACACCTCACCTCACCCCTTCTCTCCACACACACTTCTAACCCAGGCACACACATCTACACTCAGCTGGGCCTTTCCCCCATTGAACATGCAGACACATGGAAGTCCCAACCTCCTGTTTCTTGAGGGGGTGAGTCCTTCAAGCTTCCTCGTCACTCCTAAGTCAATGGAGGAGATCTTTGTGAAGCGGACCACCTCCCTCACTGTGCAAGCCCCTTTTTCTTTTTTTACCCTCTGTGTGAAGTAAATTAATTGCCAAGATAGCCCTCTCAGCCCTCTCCTTTCCAGGCAGGGTTATCAGGACAGAGAACCACAGCAGTGCCATTATTTCAATACTGCATTTACCTGTTTTACTTAGCATATTTTGCCTTACAAAAATATCGTCTTCCAAAAAGGCACCAACTGTTCATCAACAGTGAAGCCTATCAGAACAGCAAATTGAACTGCTTGAAATCTAGGACTAAACACCTTAAGCAAATTATATATTTCTAAATCTTACTCAGTAAGGAATCCATTCTTATTATTGCAGTACAGGAAACTAACAAGAAGGAAAAAATGTGCACAGGATATTTAATATCAGAGGCTAATAGGGCAATGAGTTTCAACTTTAAATTTACATATAAATTTACACAGAAAAAACAGACCAAACTGAATTTCTTTTAGCTGAAATGTGCATTAGTGCCTAAGTAATAATGCCCTAAAACTGAACACTGAGATGATTATTTCATAAGTTATTACAATAATTCTAAGCCCACTGGCTAAAAATTACTGCACTGTTAACCTCTTAATGGGGACCAGACATTGTACCACGCAAACAAACTGGGAAAAAAATGTTTGCAAGAGATGATTGCAAAACACATTTTTCTGAAATGGAAGTAAAGGAGGGGACTGAAAAAACATTAAATTCTGTGACTGAAGCTATCTATGGTGTCCTCAGTTCCACCAAAAGAAAACATACATGTTGAAAAACCCATACCAAACTGATATTGCAATAATTTCTAACACATACAGGAAAAGTTAATGAACTAAAAAATATGCACATATATGAACTTCCATGCAAATATAGACAGAAGAAGTTGTATCAAAGATGAGCTGAATTCTAAGACAAATGTTATATTAAGATAACTATTAAAAATATACCTGACGAGGGGATATGGACTGACTCAGTAAAATTAATATCTCAAATTTCCACAGCTGAGAAAGTAATAACTATGCTTACATCTTAATGAATATTTCTTTGAATTTGAAATCAAGAACACCTCTCAATCCATAGAGGCTGAAGCTTGATAACTCTTCACCCTCCTGAGACTACAGACAGATTTCTTTTTCAGATCCAGCAGTGTTAGAAGAAGAAATTATCAATTACAGCTACTTTTTGCCAACTTCCATACAGAAGGTTGGAACTTTGAGTGATCAGCTCAGTTGCCTAAGATACCATGCAGATAACCTAGTTTATCGAAGCTGAATTGGCTTAGAGAGACCTATTAAAAAATATAAGAATAAGTTAATCTCGTCCATTATGAGAATCAATGGGGAAGATCATAGAATCACAGAATGATTTGGGTTGGAAGAGACCTTGAAGATCATCTAGTTCCAAAACCCTGCCCTGGGCAGGGTCATCTTCCACTGCACCAGGTTGCTCAGAGCTCCATCCAACCTGGCCTTGAAAACTTCCAGACACAGAGCATCGACAACTACTCTGGCAAACCCGTATCAGTGCCTCACCACACTCACAGCAAAGAACTTCCTCCCGATATCTAATGTAAATCTACCCTCTTTCAGTCTGAAGCCATTCTGCCTTGTCCTGTCACTCCAGGTTCTTGTAGAAAGTGTCTCTCCATCTTTCCTGTCGGCTCCCTTCATGTACTGGAAGGCCACAATTAGGTCACCCCAAAGCCTTCTCTTTTCCAGGTGGAACAATCCCAGTTCTCTGAGCCTTTCCTCACAGGAGAGGTGCTCCATCCTCCTAATCATCTCGATGGCCTCCTCTGGACTTGCTCCAACAGTTCAGTTGTCCTTCCTTGTGTTGGGGACCCCAGAGCTGGATGCAGTACTCCTGATGGGGTCTCATCAGAGCAGAGTAGAGGGGCAGAATTACCTCCCTCAACCTGCAGCCCATACTGCAGTTTGAAAGCCTGCTTTGATGCAGCCCAGGATAACGCTTGGCTTCCTGGGCTGCAGAACGCTGGGCTGCTTCTGATACCTGCCACTGAATTAATGTAACTAAAGACCAGATTAATCTTCAGAGGATTTTACAGGAACATCATTTACATCTAGTTTGTCATTAACATTTTTGGAAAGCATGACTCACCAAGTGACAGATTTCAGTACAGATCCTATTCATCACTCTTACGGGTCACTTTGCTGTGCAGATACATGCACCCAATATATGAGGTGCCAGTGATGGAAAACAAAGTTTGAATCAAATCAATGGATATATTTACAGTCCTTGGGCAAGAGGACTATTTGGGATGAGGTAAATCCAGGCTGCATCTCTCAAATAGAGACATTTCTCTTTTTTTTCCAGAATGTCGTATCTCCTTTAGAAACTGTTGTATCCACCACACCAAACCAAAATGCTTAAGGTTAGTGTCACTCAATAAAAGCACTAGAAAGTGCAACATTTCTAAGTTAGAAGTTTATTGTCCTCAGATAATGAAGTCAAGACACATCAGTTAAAACTGAATTTTCAAAGAGTCAGTCATGTCTCATGAAACTGTAATATGCATTCTTCTTCAAGCATGTCATCACACGGAGATACTTGCCCAAAATTAGCCTCAGAAGAGCAACAATCACCCTTTGCAACCATTCCCCTCTTTCAGGGGAAGTTAAGGAGATGCAAAATTTAGGATACTTTCACTTTCCAAACAGCTTCTGACATGTCAGGTAGATAATTAGCAAAACCCTCTCTTTTTCAATCATTTCTCTCTGATCTAGATTAAATCTTACTCTCAGAAAGCTTTGTGCATGTCATTCAAGGTAAGTATTTAAGTAAATCTGTGTCACTCCCTTATTTACCAAAGAACTGCGCTATTATCTCTGGACTTTGAACACACAGAACACTGCAAGATTTAGTTCTTGAACTAATTATATTGGCCCATATATACAACAGTCAGCTGCAATTATTTTCTGCTGGTGTCACTGATTAGTTTTCAAGTGCTACATAAAATTACAATAATGTCATAAATTCCTAAATCCAATAGACTAGAGCATACTTTGGAAGTCTTGGTGAGTGCTGATGATTTGTGCATTTTCACAATGAAGTAAGCAACCTAAACAACAGCGATACTTCCAGGAACGTACTACAATATAATTTATTAAACCTATTAGATTAATACTGGATTAATACTTAGATTAACTGCCCTGGACTGAAAATTTCATGTGGTGAGGTTAGAAAGCTCCATGTTGTTTGAAATTACAAACATGACAAATACTAGGTCAGTGAAATGCTGAGTATGACCTCAGTCAGAACTGACTAGGAAAAGGCAGTGACCAGCACTGCCCATATTCCAGTGCTTCAAAGACTTTCAGAAATACTTGGTAAAAATAAACTTACAACCACCTAGCAGAATCTAATGGTTCTACAGTAGAATACCAACAACGACTAATTATTATAATACTTCCATCAACTTTAATGACTGCTGCTAAATGTGGAAGCAAATATTCTACTGTGTGCCTCTACTCTCAGCTCATACTGGTATGAGCTAACTAAAAGTACTTTACTTTTTAAAACTAGTAACCAACTCCAAAAATACCTCATTTTTTTTTAATTTTTATGACCATACTAATGAGGTAATTTACATCTCAGCTACACCACCTACCATCAAGTTACTCAATCAGCAGAGGTAAAATGCTAATTAATTTGACTGTCTTAGATCTTGCACCTACAGCGACTCTTCTCGTTCTGCCGGCCTAAAAGTAGATTTTTAAGGAAGCATTTCTTCACAATTTAAAAGCCCTATACCACAATTATCACCGCTACAAAATATATTGAGGTAGAGAAAATTCTAGAACAAAACTGAAATTGTCAGGGTTTCTACTGAGAATAACTTTTTCTCCTGAATTTTCTAAGAGTAGAAAACTACAAATAAGTTCATATTGAGAGGTAAAACGCCTCTAGACAAAACCTTTCTCTCTCAAATTCTAGCATTTGTTTTTTTAAATCCAACTTTTATTTTTGGCATATCTCTACAGTCTCAGGAGCCAGAAGGAACTGAAATGTGAAGAGAACTTCTTAAATGCTCATAGCTTTTCTGAAAACAGAAATATATATAAATCTAAAGAAACAATCTCTGTAAGAGTTATCTAGTTCTACGTCTTACTATGACTTATAAGATCAGATAAACTTTGAAAACAGCCTATTATTAGTTGCTCCAAGAAGTTAACTTTTAGGTCCTTGAAGTTTGCTCACAGATTACTGTCTGACACAAAACAATAAATGCTGCATTATTAATTTTGACTTCTATATGTGACATGCTTGAGGTATCTTTAATCTGTCCCACATATTCTCTTATTCTACAAAAGTAATGCAAGCTCACTACATCACAATGTTTATTAATAATATTAAAATTAAAATAAATATTTTTCTTGACTGATATCTGCTCCTAGAATCTCTGAAAGAGCAAAAATTAGAGCAGTCTGAATCAAGGCCCACATTTGCACTTCTCTGGGTCTCTATACAGTACAACTAATTCTCCTGTCAACCAGAGAGCAGCTTCTCCCTCTGCATGGGGAGGATGCTGACGAAAGTGTTTATTAGAGAATTATGGATTTATGAGTGAGAGTATAAAGCTCTTTAAATACTGATCTCTCCACATTCCTGTGTGCTCAGTTTCGAGCACCTGGCAGATCACCTTCTGAGAGAAAGGACTGCTATTACAATTACCTGAAATATATATTTTTTTGGCATATCCATGGACATGAGCCATTATGTCATCCTCTAACTGCTAAACAGTAAAGGATAACCTCCTAAGATTTCAATTTTAAAAAATATCAATTTCTGAATTGATATATTCTCATGGGTTTACTCTGGACCGATTTTTTTCAAACCTTTTACACAATTGCTATAAGATGAGAGAAGTTTTATACAGACAAAAGAGACTTGAGGTGGGGGAATAATATTAAATTTATTACTAGCAGGATAAAAACTAAAGAATAATATATATGACAATTCTAACTAGGTAAAATTATGAAGAAAATGTTATGTATTTACAAAATTATCCCTCCCTCCCTGTATCAGTCCAGTAGGAGAAAAGCCTTCTTTACTTTCAGGATTTACAGTTCCTCTAAATCAAATTTGCAGCACTTGAAAGTTTTCTTCTACTATCTCTGGAGTGACAGCTCTGATCGGCCATAGCTGGAAATCTCTCTCTCTCTTTCTCTCTGCTGCACGTCGACCTCAGGACTGTCCCTGCTCCTCCCTGCCGGGCCAGGACCGGAGGCTGGGGGGTACTCGGGCCCTGTGAGGTCCTCCATGGACTGCAAGGGGACAACTTGCTGCACCAGGGTCTNGACAACAGTTCTTCCATAATCTGCTGTTCTTTGGGGTCACAAATGAGTTACACCAGCATAAATCCCTCGCTGGGATCACAAGTCCCTACCCAGGACACTTGCTCCAGTGTAGGTTTCTCTCTCCAAGGGCCACAAATCTCCAGCAAGACTCTGTTTCATCTTAGGCCTCCCACGGAGTTACAGCTTCCTCCGTGCACTCCTCTGCTCTGGCACAGGCTCCTTCATGAGCTGCAAGAGAGTCTCCTCATTCCAAATAATCTTCCACAGATGGCAGGGTTTTAGTTTTTAAGTCTTTTCCCCTGCTGGAGGGGGAGAGGGGCCCCCACACCAGGCCTCTCCTCCCCACTCCTGCTACACTGCCCTTGGAGGCTCCATTGCTGTCTCTTGTTCTCCTCCACTCTCCTCCGGGCTGGAATTTCTTCTGCACAATTCATCTTCTCTTCCATTTTCTTAAATATGTCATTTGCAGAGGCATTACTAAAACTTGTGATTGGCTTTGCTCCAGAAATCTACCTGGAATTAACTATTTTTCAACCCCAGGGTGGGGGAGGGAGAGAAGGGGGTGGTAAACCCATGACATAATTCACCCTATAGGCTGAAGCAAGATCCCACACGACAGACTGCTGCATTCATTTTTCTAGACTGCCAAAACTGAGAAGCTTTGAAGGTTGGAAACAGTAATGGAAACACCCTGTCTATTCTTAGAGCTGCGTGTAAACATCAACACTGTGCCAGTGACCTTTTAGAACCACCACTGGAGAGTTCAGAACCAATGCAATGGTTGCACTTGTCTGAGAGCCATTAAAAACAGCAACAGCAGCACAAGTTCCAACTTGGCTAAAGTCATCTCATGGAAGTGGGCAACATATGTTTCAGAGATACATTACCAACTTCTGGGTAGTCATGTGGTTCTCAGAGACTTGAGAGAGAGAGGAAAAAAAGGAAGATTTGGCAGAGAATAGACAAAACTGTTGTCTCTGCACTTACGTGGAAACCAAACTCAATCCCTTCCAGGTATTTGGTTTTATTAAAGCAGAAACTAATAATTCACTGTTCAAAACAGACCTTCCCCTCTGGCTTATCTCCTGTTCTACAGATCCTTCTTGGAGCTCACATATTAGATATTTCCTCTCGAGACAGCAAAGACTACTTTTCATATATCTGGATGGATTAAAAAAGTCTCTTGACTCAGTGAACCAGTGATACACACTTAGAATTTCCTCCATGAAAAGACAACTGCTAACAGGCAAGGGTGTTTAATGCAATAACTGCCAGCCTTTTAGACATTTTACACAAAAACTTAGGAATCAGCTTCCTTCTTGACCTCTACATTCAACCTGAATAAATGCATTAGAATATTTGCAAGGCAAAGTAACTATTGCAGTCCATTTTTCTAAGCAATCTGAGATAATGAACATGAATTTATCAGCCTACATTATGCCTCTCTACTACAGAGTTCCCATTAGGAAATACATAGTAAACACCAAAGTAAAATACAGTAACCAATTTTTTAATTGTAAATTGTTACAATGTTGTCAAAAATGGTTGAAGCTATTAATAATGATCATTTGGTAAAATTAGAAAATATGGTTGTTTTCTCTGCATTTAGAACTAAAAATACCTGCAAGTGTACGAACAACTTGTGATAACTGGAAGTGTTATTTAATTAATGGATAACAAACATTACCTAACAACTTCTAATTTGACTTGAAAACTTCCTGCTTTCACAGATGCTTCCTCTGAACTGTAAAAATTATATGTAAATTACCCTTTCTAAATCCCAGAGAAATATATAAATGATTAATGAGTACATATTTACTATTCCTTTCCACGTGAAATGAGTAGTGCTATTTTTCAGTCCATGTTTCTCTTGTATAGTTTTAGCTGGAATTTGTTCAATAGAAATATTTGCTGCAGGGAACCAATTTTATGACCTTTAGGTTACATTTATACAAATAGGTCTGGAGATTGAACTAGTGTAGTCTTTACGCTCACCAAGACCTCAGATTTTCTTTAGTCTTCTAAGATTTCAGTTCCAATGTTTTTCATCTACCTTTATACCAGGAATTCAAAACCAGCAGCAAATTCATTTTGAAAAGGCTGAAGGACAGTTTTCAGAGAGTAACAGACAGTGGTCCCCCCTTCCTAGTGAGAATGATAATTAAGCAAGTGCCAGAGATATGTTCATATTATCACAATGACATAGTCATTCCTTACTCTGATTTGAATAGAGGAGGAAAGATCTGAATTCCTTTTTCAATAGGCCAAACAATCTAAAATAGGTAGGGTTTTAGCCTAAAGTAAAAACATCAAAGAAAACTGCGTAACTTAAAACAAGTAACTCCTGATTTAATGACATTTTTCAAACTCCAAGACGGCACCTGTTTTCAAATCAAATTCTTAATCAACTTATATATTTACTTAAAGTTCCTGATTCTGATGTTGTATGAAAATATTTGTGTGCATGAATAAACTTGTTGCTCATTATAATGATGACATTTAATTATCATTTGCTGTTTCAGAAGCTGTGCATACTGTCCATAGAAATCCAGTAGAAAAGAACTACCAGCTGCTTCAACCCACGTCCTACAGATGCAGAACTATAAAACAGTATTTGAATTTCACTCCAGAATTTTTAAGTAGTATTCTGATCATGGGAACACCACAATACTATTTGGGAGAAGCAGGGATATTGCTAGATTTTGTGAGAAGTGAAGTATCCCTGCCAAAATAGTCTTAAGTAAAATACATATTTTCCTATTATACAGGTGAACAACATTTATAGGAATGGAATGAATAATTAAGATCCTTTTTTTCCTTCATGTTACACAGGGAAAGCAGTGAGTTCTCACTAATTCACTAATCACTGCAGGGAATACCACTGGCAGTAGCACTAATTTCCTTGGCAACTCCAAAAAATGGCAGGACAGGTTTGAAAGTTTTCCACAGAAAAATTCACGCATCATCATTTGTAAGATCCTCAAAACACGGTTTAATAACTCATAATTAACTACATTTTTTTGAGAAATTCTCACTGCTGTTTTTCAGGTTCCGCTCATTACTATTTACCAAAAAAACCCAAGAACACCACAGAAAAACCCCCACCCAACCATACAACTATGTTTTGTCTTGAGCTAAAAATCTGGCACAATTTCCTAGCGCCGGTTAGAAAGACAATTATTACAGAGGTAAATGCAGGGAATAGAGTTCGAACATTAACTCTTCCTTTCAGTAACATCATTTTATTACCTAATCCACTAACTTGTACAATCTGTATTCCAGATACTATCAGTGAGCAAATTATTTTAGAGAGGAACTTTTTTCCATGGGCTTGTTGTATTTAATGGTTGAGAAAAACCCCCCTCTTGTTTTGATACCTAAGCCACAGGAGGAGCGACAGCAGTTAGTAAGTAACATAGTAGTTTTATTATGCAAGGCTACTCTCTTTCTTCACCTGACAGTTATTTTTCATAGTTATGACCACTTATCGAGATGAAACACCCCCTCTAATTACTTGGTTTAGATCTAACCTCACATTTTTGTTCAATGGTAGTTAGTGACAGTTCAGCTGTCATTTTGTGATCTACATTAGCTCCCTGCCACTATATCACAGAACTGATTCATGCCTCTGTAGGGATGAGAGGAGGGGGTTGGCAGCTCCTACATATTTATCAAAAATTTTCACTCGCATTTTAACATTTCTAATAATTTTTTTTTTTTTAATGAGCTATGGAAATATGTTTTGGCCTGAATTATTTGCCAAACTGTTATTATTTAGAGGGATTAATAATTACTACCTTCTCAAATTTGTTTTTCCTTCCACCAACCATATTGCCATGGTTCTTTTACATCTTTTTATGCTACCAATCGTTATGAAAGCATATGATAAAAATTGATCTTAGGGCATGACTCATAACTTCAGGTTACTCAATTTCTGAGAACATAATCCAAGTATGAGCCATATGTAACAATATTCAGACTACAGTTTAGTTTAGGACTTATGAAAAATTAATGTACCACAGCTATGAAAACAGTGTGTCACTGCCTTCAGCTGTCAAGTTACATAATTACAAAATATTCTTAATTATGTGCTTTTTACTTTTAAATAAATAATGAAAAAATTAATAAGGGAAACACTGATATACAATTTAGATTCTGAGTTGATTCCGCTTTAATGGTAGTGGTGTTTGTAACAAGCTCTCCACATTGTGTTTGTGGATTGACATAATTCAGTTACCACAAACTGCGAACTCCTGTTAGAATAAACATGATGCAGTCTTTCTTTGAAGACTTGAAGGGTTACAAAGATTTGGGTGCTATGGTCTGTCCATATTAGCATGTAGTGAGACACAGAAGGAGGAGACATGTAAAGCAAAGCAGTTGCAGTGAGGATTCAGAATCCACACTGTGCAAGTGCCCATGAATGTTTTTCATAGGAGTAGTTCTCTTTCACTCCCATGAACTTAAACACCCATCAGTGGTTGAAAAACAGTAGATGAGCACATGGAAAATATTCTCCAGATAAATTACACCCAAAACAAATGGATTTCATGCACTCCAGGACTGCTGTGTAATACAAAGGAAGGAGCAGTAAGAGGGAACAATCAGTAGAGACACCCAAAAAACACGCTCTTGCTGTGCAGTGACAGGTTAACACAGATGCATCAGTGGGTTCCCTTCAAGTAATTGAACAGAAGAAGTAAAGGTGCCAGGGAAGAGGCATAACCTAGGGAAAATTAACACATCATTTATGAGATCTCTTACTGTTGTGGCTCAATGTAAAACAGCTATGGATTTAAAACAGACTGACATCTCTCATCCATGGATTCTACTTCTGCAGTCCCCAAAGCATGACTCCCAAGTACTAAATTTAATCTGTCAAGAATTTTGAGGGGACTATTCCTTGAGTCAATAAATCCTATGAGAAGAAAAATATCATTGAGTTGGAAAGGGTGCTACTTCTCATATACAACTTACAAATCCACTAGAAGGCAAAATCAATTCCTCATAAAGAAGAGTTTAAGGAGTATCACAGAATTTTTTGGGTTGGATAGGACCTTAAAGATCACCTCATTCCAACCCACCTGCCACGAAAAGGGACACCTTCCACTAGACCAGATTGCTCAAAACCCTATCCAGTCTGGTCATAAACATGGGATGGGGCATCCACAGCTTCTCTGGTCAACCTGTTCCAGTGCCTCAACACCCTCAAAGTAAAGAATTTTTTCCTTATATCTCATCTAAGCCTACCCTCTTTCAGTTTAAAGCCACTACCCCTTGACTAACCACTACACACCCTTAAGTACCTCTCCATTTCTCTTATAGCTCCCTTTAAGTACTGGAAGGCTGCTGGAACCCCAGCTCTCTCAGTTTGTCCTCACAGGGAAGGTGCTCCAGCCCTTTGATCATCTTTGTGGCGTCCTCTCAACTCTCTCCAATATACTCACATCCTTCCCAGTATGGGGGACCAGAGCTGGACACAGCACTCCAGGTACGGTCTCACCAGAGTGGAGTAGAGGGGAAGAATCCCCTCTCTGAACCTGCTGCCCACATTGCTTATGATGCAGCCCAGGACATGTTTGGCTTTGTGGGCTGCAAGTGCACATTGCCAAGTTTCATCCACCAAAACCCTCAAGTTCTTCTCCTAAGGTTTGCTCTCAATCCATTACCTTCCCAGCCTGTATTTGTTCTTGGGATTGCCCAGACCCAGGTGCAGGACCTTGCACTTGGCCTTTTGAACTTCATGAGGTTTGCATGGGCAATTCTTAGAATTCAAAGTGAATTTGAAAAGCTGTGAGCTACTGATGAAAAACAGTTTGACCCAGCCTGTGCTATCTAGACGTTGCTAAAAGATTAAAACTCACATAACTATTAAAATATGCTTTAGAATTGTTTAATATACATTTGAAAGTACACTTCTGCATCCTATACCACCTCCACTGTTACAGGTTTTTTCCTTTGCCTTTGCGATTTATTAGACTGCCACAGGCTGGTCCAGACAAGACGAAATGAAATAAAAATATGTTAATGCTTTCATAAAAGAAAAAATGAATAAATTCCTGAGCAGACAATGATCACAAGAGGGTACTTTCTCCCTTTATCCCTGAACTAATTTTTAGCTGATCTCTTTTAATGGAGTTAACAGTCTTGGTTGGGGGGAAATGCAACCTGAAATTTGCACTGGTAGAAGGGGAGCCAAAGCTGTCAAGTCTCCAACACCACTCTTCCTTGCATCATGCCGTTCAAAATAGAACTTTGAATGATTTTCTACAATGATAGAACAGGAAATTACACCTCACAAATATGAAATTTCTTCACTAGAATTAATTCCAGCACAGTGCTATGGAAATCTTATATAGCAGAGTCCATGGAGTTTTTAGTGACTGTGGGGAAATGTTCCCTATAGGCCAGCAGTGCCAACTGCTGCAACTGGTTCTCAGGGTGGATTGAAAGGCAAAGGACACTGACAGAAGACATGTACTTAGAACGTAGATTGGTTGCTTTCATTATGACAGCCGGCAAAAAAAAGAGTCTGAGTCTGGGTAGTGACTGATGAAGTTGTGAGGTAAAGTTGGGGGTGTTCATTACAAGCAGCATGAGGACTGACTGGGTTATTTCAGTGTTAACAATGCCTGATTATATCCCCCCTCTGAAACACAGGCTTAACATCTAAGCACCTGTAAGGGCTTCCCTGTTTACCAAGCTTTAACAATCAAGGCAGGCAGGAATCCTTCACCACTGGAATATATCCTTAGAACCTATCCAGGCTTCACCGATTGATCTATTTTCTATTAACATACACAGGACTTAGAAAATAAACCTCCAGCTGGATAATCTCCCTTTGTTTCAGTAAAGTTATTCTTATTTCTGGAATGGTGAGCAGTGGATTTCAGAGTGTTCAGGGCCTGGATTAGAAAAAATATCCAGATCAGCAAGCTATATGCTTGATAACATGAATAATTTCAAATGAAAATCAGAAATCATGTCCCAGTCTGTCCAGGCCGGAAAAAAAAAAAGGCAAACAAACATGAAAACATCCATCCTTCCACCCTCCACCCCAAAAAACAAACAAACAAAGAAACAAAAAACACATGGGGAGAAAAATGAGAAATAAATCTACCTTAAAGTTTAACTGAACACTGAACAGAACCACCATCCACCCCCTTTCTTGGAAATACAAGCATGTGGAATTACCACAATGAAAGTTAAAATCAATATTTAATTCTGCTGTTTTCAAAGTAATGACAGCATGAATGTATCCAACACGGGAGATACCTTGAGTGCTAATGGTCAAGGAGAAAAGCTGAGAAGTGGAACTGCTTCTCTGTCCCAAAACCTCTAAAAGCAACAATATAAAACAGTATTGGCACTATTAAGGAGCAAATTTGAGGCAATTTTTTCCTTTTTACTATAATTTTCTTCACAGAAAAAAATGAATACACATATAAAAAGAAAATGAGACCACATAATTTTTCTTATTCAAACACTGTTTTGACCTTTAAAGCATTGTACCAAACCATGCAATTTGTGGCAGGCATTCTAGTGGTCACATGGACCAAAACAATTAAATCAATTTAGAGATGGGTGTGTTTCAAATTAGAGGAATTACTGGGTTTCTATTTTTAAAAAACTAGGAAAAAATCTATTATCTTTTAAATTCAAGAAGCCACTTCCTTCAATTTATGGATCAAATTCTGAGCTCTTTACTGAAATGTTTATTCATCTACTTCCCCGAAACCTTTACAATCAACTGAAGAGTAAAGACTACATTAGGATTTAAATCTAAACTTCCAGTAAGATGAATTCTTCCATAAAACAAGGATATTTCCTTTACTGACATACAGTGATTAAAATAACTGAAATTAGACTAGAGTTTAAAATTAATTTTTTCAATATGGAACACTTATGCAATATTTTTATTTCCATTAAATAGCTTAAACATAATCTGGTTTATTAGCAAAGTACAAGCTCAGATGATTTTTGCTTTGACAAGTCAAAGAGTTTTAACAAGACTCGAGCAGCGTAAAATTGGGTTTGATGCATTTAAGGAAGCAATCTCCACTTTGAATTTTAGGTTGAGAGAAAGAACACATCCAAAAATGATAAGTAGTGAGGTGGGTCTTGACAATGTAAAAATGCAAATATTCTATTAAAAACTTGAGCTAAACCAAATTGTCTCTAAGTCTTCCAGATACATATCTGCAGATATGCTTTGATATTGAAATTTTGCACCTTAAGGATGTTAAGATACAGAAGTAACAGTGCAAGCCAAAGGTAAACATAACTGGAAAATGCTGTGTTGTTCCAATTCGAGATCATGAGTCTAATCATAATTAAGCATTATACGAAAGACAGATGAAAGCACCGAACATTCTGAGCATACTAAACGAGCAAAGGGACACAATGCCTTGTCAGAGTCATACGAGTCTGGGATGGGGGCAGTACGGACCTAACTGGGGTATTTCTTTTCAACTGATTTTATGCACTTAAAGCAGAAAAAAGGAACTCTGTCCCAACACCAAGACCTGAGCTACAGTCAACTGCATGGTGCTGCCAGGTGGACCAACTTGTTTCTTCAAAATTCTCTGCACTTTCCAACAGAGTACTCCTTTTACAGCATCAACCAGGGGCCAGTGCCTCAGGACACCCATAAGGGTCAGAACACGTCCAAAGCCACGAACGCAGCTTGAATCTTGACACACGCATCTGAGCACCGCTTTTCAAACAGCTATCCCCCTGTCACAGGCATTGCATTACAGACAGACACTCATTTATGAAGTACAAAGGGCTGAGTTGGCCTAAAGCACTTCTAAACCTCAAACACAAAACTGGAATCTGCAAGCAAATACATTCATCAAAGTCTCATTAATGTCTATAGCACTCACGGTGTCCAGGTGATCCCATACTGCCCGCGGTCCCTGGGATGCCCACCAGCCCCACCTCCCTGGGGACTCCCCTGCAGTCTGTGGCCTGGTAGTCACTAGTGGTCACATGTCTACCCTTAAAAAAAGCAAGATGTTACACCTTGCTCATTTGAAAACCCTGTCCTGCCAACTTTACCTCTGCTGCAGCCAATTTCTGATGGTTCAGAAGTCTGATGACTTCTGATGACTTCTCAGTTGTGTGAGACAGCAACAGTACTTTTGTAAAGCTGAGGATAAATTTGTACTGGGTTTGATGATGAGCTACAGCTATAACTACCATCAAAAACTGGTATTATTAGTATTTTAAATTAAATATTGCTAATCCCTTTCTTTCCAAAGGCCAGGAAGGAAGAAGACTCCAAGGTCAAAAAGAGATCAATGTACTCATTAAATCTGACTCACTGACATAGCAGATGCACAAGGTGTCTGTCTATGCTTCTAAAATATTTATCAGCCTTTGAAGCAATTTCAAGGCCCGAGCTTTACAAGACACTCTGTACTGTTTTCACCAGTAATATCTTCAAGGTTTTACCGTTCTCATTACTAGAACACTCCACACAAGATTAAATAATTCTCAGATTTAAATTTTTGGCCGCTAGCGCCTCATGCGTGTTGGTCAGCAAAACTGAGACATCTTCACTATGTTTTCAATATTCTTTAGTGAATGATCACATTCCTTCTCCATTTTTTCTTTGGCAAACTAAGTTGATGGAGCTACTTAGCATTCATATGACTAGGCCTGCTTTTCCAGTCCCCCATGCTTTTAGTAGATTTCTTTGATTTTCTTCCAGTATTTCAGTATAATTTTTAACCTTCAAGAACCAGGTCTGATCATTCAAATAGCAGTACCTATGGTGTTATTTGCTTTCTGTTCATATTAAACCATTTTTCAGCAGTGAAGGAGTGTATTGGTTCTTTTTCCTGGTGTCACACTGAGTCTCCAGTGAGACATTAGCTAGGATAATTCCAGTCACTTACATTAGAGACAGAAAGCCCCCCCTCTCCAAAATGAAGTGCCTGGCATGTAATCAGGAAATTCAGTAATCACAATTCCATAATAGCATCCACGTGTATTATTTTTTAGTCAAAAATATTTATGTCATCTTCAAAATTCATCAATAAAAAAGTTTTTTATGACATTTTCTATACCCACTTCTTTACCCTCCTCATCTTTCTGGAAAAAAATTACCCGAATTATCCCCATTCAGGTCAAGAATTTCAGTTCTCTGAACATTGTAGAAGTATTTTGAACCTTACTGTGACTTTTGAAAGTTTTCACACTGGATTAGATTAAAATTTATAGGAAGAGTTAAAATGCACCTTGAGAATTTATTATATACAATAGGAGTCAATAATATACTTCAAATCAAGCTTTCCTTTTTACCACTTTAACAGTGTTTTTCAGATCAGAAAATCATACAAGACAATCATGATCCTGTGGGACAAAACCCTATACTAATTTTTTCAAGGCCTCAAATCACACTTTCAGTCTAACTTTTATGTTTCTTACCAGCACCAGACACCTCCCAGTATGCTCACCCAACACCAAGACTTCAAAAACATTATTATCTGTTTCTCAGACCTACAGAAGTTCACAGTCAGGATACCACACTTGAAGGAAAGAAGAGCAAACTAGAAGTGACACATGAACATGATACTCAAATATTTTGAGAAATGCTTACTAGTTTGGATTTGTTCCCCCCTTACAAACACATGTAAAGTCAACTTAGGAGACTCATCTCCCTTCCCAGCATCTGTGGCTGGAAGAGGTGTTCCCCTAGTACTTGTATCACATATTTTAATTTGCAAAAACGTTTCTGCAGAGAAATACCATACCAGACATTTCTATTCACAGAACCTGTTACCACCACCCATTATTAAAGCCATTTCTTAGCTGCTTAGAATTTGTGCAGAAAGCAGGATGTCCAGATGATAAAGCAAATATGCATCTATAGAAGATATGAACAATATCAGTTCTGAAAACAAAAACTTTACAGAGTATAATTCAAAGATAAATACAATTACAAATCGATGAAAACCAGAAACAGTATTAATTAGTCAAACATACTAAACAATTATTTTACCTTTACATACTTAAGGGACTTAAAACATACAACTTAATATGATTTAATTGTTCTTCTAAAATGACTAACATAATTAAATTATTTTTGAGTGAAAGTATGAATTCATCTAGTAATACCAACATGATTAAATGCATCCCAGTTATTAATGAAATTTAAATGACAATAACAATTTGTCATGCATAAGGATGGAAGGTACCAAAGTAGCCTAATTCTGTTGTGGACTGTACAGAAACTGAAGTTTTTACAGAATTCAGCCTTATTTGGTATCCAAAATTAGAAGCAGATGTCAGCAGAATACAAGTATAATTATTCAAGCAGGATAAAGAAGGCACTTTGATTCAAGCATTCATTTTAGTTCATATCACTGAGCTTAAATGAGGTCTTACTAAGTGTTGAATTTTATTACTCAAACAGTTATTGTGTGTGGTCACTTAATAAAATTGATTAATCCTCTGTGATAGCAGCCAGAACAACAAAAAAAATTACCTTTTTTTTCTTGTGCAGTAGGAAAAAATTGTAAACATTTAGAGTAACCTTACCAGAGCTCTGCATCTCACGTCTATCGTTTTTTCCGGTGGTGCGGGTGTGCTGTTAATCTTTAGGGAGAACCACACTTGGCAATTTGAAGAACATTCTCCTATGTTAAAAAGAGGAAAATGCCTTATGAGGTGATCAATCCTAGCAGCCTTCAAATCAATGAGAAATGCCAGTCACTGTTCATACTGAGACAAAGCAAATCATGAACTGATTTAATCACTGTCAACGAACTGCACTACCCAATCCCTCCTTGTCCAGATTCAAAATAGTAACAAAATCAATATGTACACAATGGAATGGAAATAGCACTTTGGCAAATTAATTTCCTAGACTATCACATTTTTCTCTGAATTTTGAATATTACTGATTTGCATCTAACATTTCATATCAGATTGACAGTACTTTTATAATTTTACATTATATCTGGCAAAACTGAATCAAAATTAATTCCTCTAATATAAGCTTTGGTATATCAGAGAAATTAAGTTCTGTTCAACTACATAGGACTGTTGCTGTGCAATTGCAGTCAAGCCATCTGTGCTTTGCTAAAACATATCTTCCAGATAGACTTTGGGTCTTGATTTGAAGATATCCACTAACAGTTTGTTCTGGTGGCTAATTACTGGCACTGGAAGACATTTAAATATGAGTCTAATTTCTGATTTCCATTAGATTTGCTTCAACGTCCAGCCAACTATTTTTAATGACTTTTTTTCTGATAGATTAAAAAGATCTGGCATTAAGTATCTAGCATTTTCCTGTATTTAGAACATAGTTGTGAGTGTTAATAAAATTATCTCTTCAGTCTTGTTCAGAGAGGTGAAAGAAGTTGAGCCCAAAGTCTCTCATCAGATGGCCTGATCTTCACAACACAAATACTTCCCCTGGTAAGTTTTTTTCCAAGTATAAGCGGCTGTTCAGAACCTTTCAATAATGCATACCCAAGAACTACTTGCACTATTGCTGTTTGTCAGTATATGCATGAGATGAAAATGGCCTTAATCCTCCTACTCACACTTCCCTGAATTATACACTAGAGAGCTACATTAGCACTCCTGTTTTACCACAGCATTAGTCTTGGGAGCTCCTATTGGTTTCCTTTCCTGCTGTGACCCCAGCTCTTCTCAGAGTCACTGCTTTCCTTGTTGCAGTTCCTCATTCTATGTATATGACTTTATTTCTAAACCCTATTTCCAATAAAACTGTGTCTGACTGGATTTAATTGTATTATTTCCTTAAAATTTTCACCAAATACATCCTGTATTAACTTACCCATTTTGTTCAGGCTAACTTGATATGCATAAAATCTACTGGGTTTTAATATCAGCAGAATACCAGCCCTCCACTGTCTGGAATATCCTCAGTATCTTACAATCTATAAAAATTATGATCAGTGAGGTAAAGGCATCTTCTGAATGTCCATCAAAGGATTCTGGCACTGAGTTTAATCAATTTCAAAACATAAAAAAATAGTATACAGAAGAGAGATGACTTCTGCAAGAAGTGAGGATCACCTTACACCAAAACAGAACATATTACCTGGAAGCTGAAACAAAAGTTCTGAAGTAAAGACGAAAAGAAAATCAATGAGTGACCATAAATTGGGTCAACACATCCTTCAAGAATGCAGTCAAACTGGAGGAAAAGCTATAAAATTCAAGTATGAAAGGAAAATGCCAAGAGTAAAGTTCCATTTACCCAGGATATGTGATTCAACTGCAGGACAGGGGGATTTATTAAAGTATAGCAACACATTCTCAAATTAATGTTCTGTACAGTTAAGGAAAGTAGAAAAGAGCATAAACTGCTATTTGAACAGAAAATTGACAAGGCTGCCACCTTATCCTCAAACCTCCAAGAACGCAAAAAAAACCCCAAAACCAAATCAAACCAAACGAAACAAACAAAAAGCTGAAACAAGATAAAAAAAAAAAAAATCCCCCACCAAAAAACAAAACAACCCTACCCTCTTGAGTGACAACTAGCTAACAATTTAAAAAAGTAGAAGTAAAATCTTTTCAAACACATCTGAAGTTGGTAGCCTGCCAAACTCAGAAGGGCTAATACATGATCAGGGTGGGAAAGGAATGCTCAAGTAAGATAAGGTTGCAGCAGAAAATCTAAATTAATTCTTTGCAGTAGAGTTTGTTACAGTGGAGTTCAGAGACTTCCTAAACCCACTCTGGAGTTTGTTTTGAAAGGAATGGTCAGAGGGAGTCTCCCAAATTAAGGTTTCAGCAGAAAAGGTTTTGGAGCAGTCTGATAAAGAGGAAAGTAACAAATCACGTTGGCAGGAGAGTGTCTGCCCAACTGTTCTGGTCTAGTGGAAGGTGTCCCTGTCCACTGAAGGGGTACTGGAACAAGCTGATCTCTAAGGTCCCTTCCAACCCAAAGCACTCTATGATTCTATGCCTATGAATTCAAAAGAACCTCATGTATTGAAGTGTGGGGGTGCAAACCAGCATGTGCCTCCTTTTGTAAGTCAACTTCGGGTACAAAGAAATGAAAAGGCAGAGAGTGTGCTGCCAATTTTCAGACAGGTCTCTGGCATGAACTGAGAAATTACAGATGTGAGTTTGTTTATGCAGTCCAAAGAAAATCATTAAGCTTCACAATACAGGAGAGAAGCCACAACACACAAAACTATTTGAATTCTTTTGTCAAATTCATCAGCTGTGATAAGGTAGATGTGGTTCACACAGTACCCTGATTATCCAAAAATCTATTTCTAAGATTGCTTTCTGAAGGCTTCTAAGGAAACCAAGTTGCAGAGGAGGGAACATCAGAAGATGGGATTAAAATACAGAAACAAAAGAACAGGAAAAAATTGCTACTTCTCACCATGAGGAGAGAGAAAGAATGAAATGTAATGAAAAGCCTTGGTTTAGGTATGAAAACTCTTCAAACACTGTTTCTCCTCCCTAGGACAGATATTTTAATTATCATAGTCTGTCTCTAAATAACTGACCACTGGCAGTGTATCTCCAGTGTTCCAGGAGGTACTTTCACTTTATCCCTCAATGCACAACCACAAGTTTTGTGGAACTGCATCATTACTTGTCATTACAATATTGCCTTCTAGCAATTAATACATCTATACTGCAACTAAGATATTTTTCCATATAGACTTAGAGCCTGCTTTGTTCTCTCTGACCACAGATTTCTCCTCCATACTCATAACTTTCCCGACTCACATTTCTGTACTTCATAATTGCAGTAATATAAAATTCATAATCTACTTGCCTTTTCTCTTTTTCCTTTGATATATAAATTCATTTATTCTGTTCAATTTACTTAAGAATACTTGAACTTCCGACATCTCTCAAAAACAAAGTTTTCAGGCACTCTTGCATTCTTTTTAGTTTTTACTTCAATTATGAAAACGGGGGTTTTTTTTGTGTTACAAACCCTTATTTTCTTTTTTTGTATTTTACATGCATTTAAAAGTTTAGATTCATCTCTCTTTAAATTCTTCTCAATTTTGAAAACTCAAGTATTTTTTCTGGAGACCATAAATAAACTACAGTGCTCACCCATTACCTTTCTGTAAAACTCTTATCATGTTTGGGAGGGAACGCCCTGTACTCATTTTTCAATGATATTCCATGTATTACATTTTAGATCACGATATTACTGGCATAACACCCTCACCAGGCATTTACCTAAAAACTGTAAAATACTTTAAACAGAAACACTTTGCTTAACATTTGGTTCAAACCTGGCAATTCTCTGATGAAGGAGCATCTTTTTTATTCTTCCAGCTGAACTCTTCACCAAGCATTTCTGAAAATATTGTTTAGTACTAAGCCTTGAAGTTGTACAAACTGTGATGTTCTGTCAACTTTTACTCAGTGGAATGTTTGTTTTGTTGCCCACTTACACTGTTAAGAGCATAAAACTGAGGGCTTAATCCTCACTTAGATACCAAGTAGATTTTATAGAGGAGTCCCACCTCGTGTCTTTATCCATAAAATGTATTTGAAAGGGCCAGCTCAAAGGCAATTTACTGCAAGTATTCTCATTCTCAAGTAATTACAACCTTATTTTACTTTGAATTTCTTCTCTTCCTAAGGAAACCTACAGGACAGAAGCTAGTTCTTACTCTCAGGAATATTCAGAAGTCACTTCCAAACCTATAAAAATCTACTGAAGCTTTAGCTCCCTGAAAACAAACAAACAAACAAAAAAGAACTTAAGTAGATTAAATTAACAACAAATGATTTTGAAATTTCCTTTAGTTGTATCTCAATGTTTCTGTTTCAAATCTGAAAAACAACTTGCATGGCTGAAAACAGGTCTAGTATTAAAAATTCATTTGCTAATGTATAGAGCAGAAGGTCACGAGTTTGGGGATTTCCTTCACTGTTTTTTCTTAGGGTTTTTCACGGAGTTTTATTTTACCAGATAGCAGATGCTGGGAAAACAAGGCTGAAACAACACAGGCAACAGAGATAAACTCAACACATTCACGCTGAAACACAGAGATGGCTCATTCTCTACTCACAGAACAAGGTTATATCTGTTTATTTCTGTTTTCTGCACACGTTTAAGAAACAGGCAGAAAAAAAAGTTGGCACTCTTTTTTTTTCTCTCTACTTTTGTAAACTTCCACTGACATTTTTAAGGCACTTGAAGTCTTTTCTTAGGCCTGAGCACTGTACTTTGATGTCTTGTGAGATAAACTACACTTGATTTTAAACCTGTATCTCTTATCTTCTCACTCTGGGGCTTCGATGACAAATAAAAATCCTTAGCCTGCTTTATGCAACCATCAGGTCATGATCTTGTCAGATCTCATAAAACAAACAAAACAAATTGCAGTCAATACTTCAGACAGAAATCACCACTAAAAAGGAACAAGCAAAAATCTTTTAAACATAAGAATGCATCTGCTTCAATATTTAATCTTTGCTGTCTTCTCTTCTAGGCTGTCCCTTGGTCAGTGGGCTTTTGCCCTGACTAGTCAGGGTCAAGCAAATGTCAATGATGGCTCGAGCAAACCAGCATCTTCCACATCTTAGCTACTGCACATTCAAACAGCACCACTATAAAAAAGCTTACTTAGTTTTAGTTTTTAGAACTTTCCCTGATTATTTGGTAATTTTTGTTTTAAATATGTAATCACTGGAAGTGTAGAAAGCTGTCTTCTTCTTAATTCATGTAGTTACCCTGAGCTGGGGGGAATGACAAAATCAAAAATGAGATATATTTCTGTATCCAATACTTAATAACAAGTCAATTTATTTAACTGATATTTATCGATTTCTTTAACTAATATTTATCTATAGTAATTACATTTGTGAATAGACAGTTCTGTATTTAAAACACAGGACTATTAAATTACAATTTACATGAAAATTAAACTTGAACCCTCCACAAACATTTCAGGTGAAAATTTCAAACTTCCCTTCCAAACCTCATTCCAATTTATATGAAATGTCAAAATCATCAGCTTTTTTTCCAGAGAGTTGAACACCGTTTTGTAATCCAATCAGTCTGGCATCTTGTCCTGCTTCTCTTCAGGGATGCAAATAAACTGTTTCTCCTGTGCCTGATCTCTTCATTTTATTGTGCAATTTTAAAAAATGCTATAAAATCCTGCTTAACAAATCAATGTTGTAAGCCATACACTTTTAATTTTGTACTTTGCATCATGTCCTGAAGAGTTATCAGTTGCAAAATCCCATTCCCTTTACTCACAAGATGCTTTTCTCTACTCCCTTGGATGAGAATACATTACGACCACATCAGCCACAAGCTGAAATTTCTGATCTCTCTGTCCCCTTTCCTTGTTCTTTCCCTAAAATTACTTTTCATCCTGTGTCTGCTACACCAGCCATTAAATGTGCTGTCAAGCACCAGCAGTTATAAATAGAAAAGATTCTTCTCTCCTGATTGGGACAGAGCTGCCTGTCATTCAGCTGAATGACACATCACTGATGATGAAGGAAGATTTGGCTTGATCTCCTGAAAAACTGTACAATTCTAGGGTGTTTTTTGGGGGGGTTGGGAGTGTGCAGGGTGTGTGGATATGGACACAGTGGGGAAACTGGAATTGTAGCGCTAAATAACATTAATTTATTTGAAAGACTTTATCCTAATTTTACTGATTAGGATCAGTTAAATCCTAATTTTTCTGATTTCTCATATTGGCACCAGAATTATGATTATTTAAAAAAAAAAAAAAAGCTGAATTTAAGTTATATTTTCAAATTTACTTTCAGTTCTTTCCACAGCATTTTTTATCAAATATTTGCAGAGTTAATATAGCAATACAAAAAGAAAAAAAGGTAGATTCAATGCCAAGTATAAATAAATAACTCTTAGGTGTGTCTTTAGGGTATGTTTTTAACAATAACAGGCGAAGAAATAACAAAGCATGATTTCTT
The DNA here is from genome assembly GCA_013399855.1 of Oxyruncus cristatus. Classification (NCBI taxonomy): domain Eukaryota; kingdom Metazoa; phylum Chordata; class Aves; order Passeriformes; family Cotingidae; genus Oxyruncus; species Oxyruncus cristatus. Next base: position 147,340 of record VXAY01004624.1, read on the forward strand.
GATTCTCAAAAAAAGACTTTCCATGTTGGTAGTTATCCACATTCTCGTTGAGTGGGCATCCTTAATGCTGTTCTCAAAGGTACATTGCTTTACTTTACAGAACGTAAAATATAAATTAAAAAAGACATTTTGTCCAGTTCCCTACAACATATAACCATGTAATAGCTTTCAATACATAAAGAGCTCGGTCATGCTAGTGCAGGAGAAACCAAAATTTAGTCTGCTCACACGCAAACACGATGTCCATGAGTAACCAACACCCTGTAACATCATCTCTGAAGGACAAGAGCTGTTGTTCGGGAAAAATTATCAGTTAATAAGTCTATGTCATATTTATTTAGTTTTTCCTTTTTGATTCAGAATAAATAATTTTATATAAATTACGTGAAACAGACTAGTTATTAAGCAGATGTGATTATTTATGTTCCTTATTTTTCAAACTTGACTGGCTGCAGCCATCTAAGAACTACACTGAATAGACCTGACATTTCTTTTGCAAACTTTTCCTGAATTTAAGTCTCTCTCCCAGGACAAATTCAAAGATGTTTTTCCTCTAATTTCATTTTTTAAAGAATTTTAGTGGATTACTTCTGGCTTACTTACTTCATAAACCTCCAAGGTTATTCCACATACAAAACTAGACATATAAACTCTTTACAATATGGTTTTGGATACTTCTTTTAACACTGTCACTAGGTAAATCTAATTGGTTCATATGTCCCAGGTGAAAATTGCAATTTTTTTTTTTTTTTGTATAGGTAGACTCCACTGAAAACAATTTATAAGTTAAATCCTGTTTTAACTGATTCTAGATAGCTCTCTCCATTTTATCTGCACCCGATTTTTGGGGAAAGTTGTAAAACAGTAACACATAAGGAAAATATTGCAACCCTATTACATTAAAAGCTCAAAAGGATGCAAAAAGGTAGATATTTATATTCATTTTTCCTACATGAAGAATAGCTTGTCCTTGGAAAGACAATGTTTCTACACTTTCTTCTTCAGAAGAAGTTATTAATTCAGGGTTGTTACCTTTAGGTTGTTACCTTATAACCCTTCCTCACCTAAGGGTTATACTTCTTCAATAAAGGCAATCAATATGCACAGCTTTAAAAATGCTTCTGCATAACATGGCATGATAAACTTTGCTCTCAGCTGCCATTTTATGTACATGAACATATCAGAGTAACCCTAACATTTCAATGAATATTTATTTACTGTATTCCATATAACGTCGCTTGAAAAAGTATTCTAATATTCCTCAGTCTTTAATCTTGTTCTTAAAGGATATGATGTTACAATTCCCCTAGAGTAACTTTCATAAATTTAATGTGCCTTACATCTTGTATCAAACCTAAGTCATGCAGAGGAACAGTACTTCAAATGACATTGAAGATTGCATTACTTGGTATACATAAATTGGAACCAATGTATGAAAGTGGTGCCCTTCAAAATGCTGCAATTTAAAATGAAAGGATGATGCTTTCATGTGTAACTATGTACTTAATATTGATTTAATTCAAAATTTTCAAGTTAATATAATACCTAGAGGCAGTATTGGTGAAGAAGGGCGCTCTACAAAAGGAAAGTCTGCAAGACGAATTCAAGTTCCTTTTCTTCGGGACTTGTCCTAAAATAGATAATGACTGTATCTCCACAGCCTTTTCCACTGGGGAAAATTTGGAAACAGAAATTCAAACAATATTCTAAAATGCAAAATCAAAACCACATTTAGGCCCTTGGAATTAGCTACTACAGCGTTCAGTAGCACACAAAGCTCTGAAAAAGTGTCTGACCTTTCATAAGACAGAAATCCAGAACTTCTCTTTTTTCCTTCTGCCTTCAAAACCATCCTTTCAAATGAAGATCACCACCTGATGGTGTAACTCAGACACCACTAGCCCATGAAAGATATTCTCTTTCCCTAAACTTTCTTCAAAACTGTAAGGAGAAGAGAGAATTTTAACACCACAGACAGCTTTTTTCAAGGAAATGGATGACTAATGCTGTTGACATCTTCCATTTTTGAAGCTCACTCTTCCATACTATTAATATCACCACAGCATGATGATCTAACACCATTTTTCAGCTAGACACCTTTACTCCACAGGCATTTTCTCATCTCCATCTCCCAGGTAACAGCTTCAAAAAAAAATCATCCAGCAGATCTGCTATGTCCATGAGATTTGGAAGGAAGAATATATCCCTTTACCTCAGAATATTCCTGACGTCCTTCATAAACTCTCAATACCTGAATATGATCATGTCACAGCTCTCCCTTATCCCTTGTAGTCGGATAAATAAAATGTAAATATGGCAAATATGGCTATTCCCCTTCTACAGGGGCTTTTTTCACTCTCCATTTGGGTTGTGCTCTACACTTATCCAGGGAATGTACCTTTCCCAAAATGTAGCCCAGCCTGCTATCAGCTGTCTGTTGGTGACACACAGATCTGCTGGTACACAGGACACAACTCAGGGTCTCATTCACACGTTAAACTCTTTCTGATGAAATCACGGAATCATGGCATGGGGAATAAACTCAAAGCATATGACAGTATGCCACCCAGACACCAAGCGCTCATGACATTAGTAAATACAGACCTGAAACAAGAAATAATAAAACCAAAATCAACAATAACACAGGTAATACATTTGGCATTAGAATCTATCTCCCCTCACCTTTTTGAGTTTTACAGGCAGCATGTCATATGTGAACATAAAGTATGCAAGGCTTAAGGAAATTCCATGTGCTGAACAGAAATTAAGAGGACATTTTAGCAACACAAGAGTCAAAATGTCACCATTATGGGTTTTTCTTGGTGGGGGGAAAGGGGACAGGTTAGGGAAGGGAATATTCTACTTTATTAATAGTTGAGGAATAAATTCTGGAGGAATAAGTTCAAAGGACTGTCACAAAGCTTACCAACGTAGGTCCAACATAGCAATTAAATGTCTTACTGTGCCTTCTTTAGTAAGGGCATGAAGCCACACACTGAAAAGAACCTCAGACTTTCAGAATAAGCCACTGAATACTCACTGAAGAGGTGGGATGACAGGGACATTCATGAGATGAAATAATCTACTACATAGGCAATCTGTCATCAATAGACCATGGAAAATAAACGTGGTAGGTTTCAAGTATGATGGTCTGTATGTTTGGGAGTGACCTGCACCTCACACATATTATGCCACTCGGCTTTCTCAAAACTCTGCCTTTAAGCTACTATCTCATTTTTTGACTGCTGGCTCTATTATTCTTCATTTAGATGATTGCCATGTCTCAGCTGGTTAGCTCAAAATCAGACTGTCATCATAAGAATATTTGTGCTAATTACAGGAAGATGATACTTTTTCAATTACTACATTATGGTTTTAGAAGTCTGAATAGCAAGGGAGAAGAACTAGAACTTTCATATGAATAAGTTTTATATAATTGGAGATTATATAGTGAAGTGATTGTTTAGAATACTAACACACTTTTAAAATACTGTTTAACTTCTAATGGGAAGATAAATTACATTTGCTTTAAGACTTATTTGATCAGTATAATCACCTAGTTCAAAGGCCTGGCAAAGAAAGAAGCTGAGGTTAAGTGGAGGAGATACTTAGGATAATCTAGTCTAAGAGTAGAATAAGGACATAATTCCAAAGGGCAGAGTGGCAGGAATAACTCAAGAAATAAAAAAAAATAAAATAATTTAAAAAACTAAATCACAAAATAGTAATTGTTATGCAATTATGAAAAGATTTATGAAAACACAGAAAAACTAGTACAACCAGTATGAATTTGAAGTTCAGAAAACAACTACTGCTAAATAAATATTATTATTTTTTCTTTTCCTTCAGGAAGATATTAAGGAAACACAATGCTTACAATCTGCATGCACTCCAAAGATAGTAACCTCTCTGTCTCTGATGGAAAGAGCAACAAATGGTGGACTTCGAAACACGCAAAAAGTATCAGTGAAATTTTACAATGGTAAGGGTAGGGAAGAACTAGGACAGATTACCTAGGTCATGCCATTTTTATTAGTAAATAACTGAAGAATATCCTAGAGGAATGGTTGTAAAAATCCTCTAGGAAATAAGTTATATCTACCAGGTTACACCTGACACACTCTCACGTTCCACAAAATGCCTCAAATCACCTTCATCCACAGCCACAATCTGTAGCTCACATGAAATTGAATTGTTGGCACTTTGTATTCACCGGTTTAGCACAGTCCCAGCTCTGTGTTTGTTAACAAACAAGTTATGTACTCACCTTCCCTGCTTCCTCTTACTTCACACAACTTTTAAAATGACTCAAATTCTTAAAAGGTTTTCCCTAAAGAACTACTGTTTTTTCTCCGTTTGCCATATCTGCCTTTATTTCTGTTGCACATTTTAAGAGGGTATAAACTGTGACTTATGCTGGGAAATCACTTGCCAGGTGAACAGCTTGGGTAGCTGTGTGACACAGACATTTTAACACGTCTGAAAAAGCAAGAGCCAGCTCAGAAGTTGTACATGCACAGTCATGGTTGATGTACCCTTGGCACAGTACAGTAAGTTATATCCAGATGATTTCCAGTCATGAAATTCCTTAAAATTACACTGAAGTGTTTTCTTCTTCCATGTCCAAATGAAAAAAAAAAACAAAACCAAATAAAATTAATTATAAATTTATACATTTAATAGTTATATTGCTCCAAAGAGAGAAAACCTAATCGTTAATAATTTGGGTTTTTTTTCTTTTTTTTCTTTTTTCCTTTTTTTTTTAATAGGTAATGTCAAATTACATAATTTCCCTTCATAAATTTAACTTTTTGGCTTCTAAGAACTCTTTAACATAGAACATTTAACGTCAAAGGGCTGTAGTCAGAAAAATTAAAATACGAAATCAGTATGATTTTAGAATTGTTAAAAATCTTTTACCTAAAAAAACCCCATACCATAATGTGTAATTAATTCCTGTTTTCAACTCTTGTTTCCAGTCAAACACAATTTTTTAATAAAATATAAATGTACATTAGCAAAATATATAGATTACATAAGAGTACCTTAGTTAAACATAATATACTGTGAAAAGTTGGAAAAGCCCAAAAGACAACAGTAAAGCAGCATGTATTCTTCAGTCCCAGAAGTCTGTTCACAAATATACCACTTATTTATCATGATAAATATTTATTGCAAAGGCTTAGCAAACCTTTCATTTTTAAGTCTTAGCAGCTGAGGCCTGTTAAAGGTCCCTAACAGCCCTCCAGGTGTTATGCTCTCTAGATGTAATATGCTGTGGTGAAATATATTTCATATTCTTTATTATGAAATTCCAACTCATATTTTATTATTGTCAACATAACATATTAAAAATAAGCTGCCTGAAGACAAAGGTATCCCAATTTTCACTAGTGTTGTGTCACAAAAGCAAATAACTGCTCTTATGAGTTCCTGGGTATATAAGGAGAACAAGCCTTTCCTTTGAGAGGTAAATACCATCAAAATTGTATTGTAGGAATTACCTTGGAATTTAGAAGCTATAGCAAAATCAATGGCATTATTTCCCTGAAAGTTTTATATCAGCCAGCTTGGAATTCAGCGGCTTCAAAAAAGACCCAAGAAAAGGCGAGCACAACACATCTTCATTTTTAATATAGAACTTAATTAATATTCAAAGAGTTTACCACTTTTAGCTACCAGAAAACCAATTTGACAGTATTTCCTGGAATAAATTTCTAACTGAACCTTTAAATTTGAGATAAATTTCATTTTATTACGTGAACCTACATGAGACTCAGTGAGAAGGTAGCTCACTTCCAGACAGAGTTGACTCTTAAATTCTCCACCATACTCAGGCAGCCTCAGCATATGCAGTTTCCTTATAAAAACATGCTAAATACTAAGGCTAGGAATCCATCTTACCTCAGTAAAGATAAACCAGAATTACAAAAAGCATACTCATTGCCCATAATGAATGATTCCTGGCTGCCATTCATTAGAAAAAAATTTATTCTGTATTTACTGAACAAAAATACTTTTTTTAAAAATACAGTTGGCATTCTAAAAATACAAAATCAACTGAAAGCATTTTATCAACCCTAATATAATATTACTGCAGTGTTTCATAGAAACACAGCTAGGCAAATGCAAAGGCATTAAATCTGACAAGTGTCCCTTTTATTTTTATTTTTTTTTTCAGAATAACCCTTTTACTTTAAAAGGAACCTTTTAATCAAGTTCATTGGAATTTGGATAACTTTCCATCCTCAGCTCTGCCACAGAGCAGGCATTTCATCTCGTTCTCCTAAGGTAAGGCAAAACGGCAACACAAAGCAACACCACTCACACAGAAAAGGCAACATTACTCTGGGATAAAAAATATGTCTTCCCTGGAGAAGATATTAATATGGATTTCTGCTGATCAACCAGGTCATTTTAGGAAAACTATGTTTATTTCTCTACACACCCATAAAATAGAAAATGACTTATATGAAATAGAATCCTGAGCATGATGATGAAGTGAGCAGATTTTCATTAGATTTCAGAAAACCTATTGTAGAGCTGTGTGAGCAATTTATGTTTTCAATAAAAAAAGAAATTATGAAGTAAAATTCCATTAATCTTCAAGTAGAGGAGTTTTATGTTCATGTAATTCCATGTAAATAAAACCAACCCTTCATTAATTTCATGAATATTGTCTGCCATGTTTACAGATGCTGAACTTAATCAGGTTGTTTTTACTAACTTCTCAATATATTGCTGGATAAATAAGGTGTAGATAACCACTAAATCCAGAGAATTTAGTGAAAGCAATCCCCTAATTCTTCCTAAAATTCAACAATAATTAGCATATATATCACACTATGAAAGAAGTATTCTTCCTAAATAGCACAAGTTTACTTTACTATCTTACCAAACATACTAATCATATTTTTATACTTCATTCTAATCTAAAAAAACTTCTTGCACACATACTACTCTTGCTCTCTGATGACAACGTATAAAATACCATCTCTCTTTTGCCACAGTGGGAAACAGTAGTTCCCTAATACCTATAATTTCATAATTATGCCAAAAGCAATTAGGACTCCACAGTACCCACAGAGAAAGAAAAGGAAATATTTTGACAGAGACAGTAGAGACCATAACAAATAAAGCACTGCAACCAACAAGAAATATCTATTGCCTACTAAGTAAAAATGTCAGTGGTCCTTTGCTGGTTAGTTCAACAAACCTACCTCATAACTGAATGTATGGGAATGCAAGAATGTTCAATGTCTGGGATAAATTAAAAAGCCAGAATAAAATAAATTAAAAGCCAGAATTCTGTATGGGCAATTTGTTTTACAGCTGCTATGGAAGTAAAAGTCCTTAGCAAAGTCCAGCAGCAGGCTACCAAGTGGACAACAGGATCTGAGATAGGTGAGAATTTCATCCATGAAGAAACAACGAGGTAAACTGGGAGTTTTACTAACAAAAAATATTACTTACACAATCACAGGCAGTCTTCAGGAACAACGTAGTTATAGCTTCAAAGTCAGACAATGAACGTAGTACACAATGCAAACTTGTCCAGTTATGAAAATACAGCAGTACTTGTAATATAATACTAATAACAAAAACACATGGGTGGGGAAGGGGGTGCCCAATGGTAAAAAAAAAAAAGTAAATTAGATTGGAAGGAGAAATATGCTTTATTTTCTCCCATTTGCAATTATGCTCCCTGTCATCCTAAAACCAGAATTTGGACTCAACCTAACATTTTAGTTAATATTTTGGAATTGCGTATTTTTCAGAAACTTGCAGTAAATAAATAAACAAAAACATTGCTCTGGATTTTGTGAATCTATTTATAAAGTAGCTAAACTGTTGGATTGCCCTACCAGGCTCTGAGGATGTATATTCAATTCTTTCCTCTGCTTGAACTACTGAACATACAACTTGAAGGAAACTGTTCTCACCCTTAAGACACTTTCATGGATGTTGCAGTGATTGGAATGTGTCATATTATTTAGATCCATGCAACAGATTCAAGTAATTATTCAGATAGAAAAAAACCCACACCACACTGTAAAAGACTTCTTTGAAAAAAAATAAAATCACATATTTGATTTGTACTCTACTTCTTTTGAACTTTCCTATGTATTAGGCTATAAAGTTTGACTTTTTCCTGTTTTCTGGCTCAGTGAATACTTTCACAGGTCACAGCAATTGAAGCAGCATGACAGAGGAGACTGACAGGGACTCTCCCTCTATCCTCTCCTCACATCATTATCTTCAGCCCCAGACACGCCTATACAACTGTGAGGAGCTAGTAAATATTAGTGCTCTTTTTCATTACCATTATGTGCTCTCTGCGCGTTTATAATTCATTACTAGCTAAAGGGTAAAAGAATAACTGTTTGTAAGCATGATAAGGTAGGAAAGGCAAAATGATGACTTAGATAAAGGGCATGTCAAACACTCAAACGTAGTAACAAGGACACAGGCTGTAAAGAAACTACTGTTGCTCATTTTCTATTTGCTTTCAAAAATTTTATGTTTTTGTATCTCTCGGAATGTGTTCTGTCACACACTACTAGGAAGGGTTCATACCTCAACCTGTCATGTGAGCCCTATAATGAGCCCCTCTCATTATTTCTGCTAGGGATTTAGTTTTTCAGAATATTTTTTTTGTTAAAAATGGGCTACTAATTGGCAAAATTCCATACATACACATTTGAAGTCTGCCAGACACGACAGAATGATGTGTTTCTCAGTAATATAGTTTATAGCATATATAGACTTTCAGAAAATGCACAGTGCAAATCACAGACACCTTAATTAGGTAATAAAATTTAATCTGTTTATATGCAAATGCAACCCTACATGCCATGATATCCAAAAATATACAGATGTACAGGTTTACAAGAGGAGCGACTAATTTGTGGTTAGTGCAGATGCAACATTACTTGCCTTCTCAGCACAGCAATATTAAAACACCTGCTGCATGAAGGATGATGCAACCTAAAGTTCAGCAGCAGCCTTACACTGTGAGCAGTTACAAATTGCTTTTGTTTTTAATTTTAAATGGGCTACCATGCTTTTTTTGCACACATACCATGCCCCACAAAATTCCGCAGGTCCTTGAAGCATCGCTACATCTGAGTGGTTTCAAAACAACACGTTAGTTTATTAGGGGAATCAAGCTGTTCTGAGTCTCAAAAGGGCACAAGGAAAATGCATGACATCTAGCAGACTGTAGTGCTGCAGAAGGGCACCTACTGAGAAAGCCAGCAATAATTGAACCATCTTTTTGACAAAGGAAAAAAGCATAAAACAGTCTAATCCTTAATGTTCCACGTATGCCAAAACCATCCCCAAAAGCTTTTACGTACTAACATAAGTACAGCTGCAAACGCCAAAATATCATTAAAAAAAAAAAAAAAAGAAAAAAGCAAGCTGTGGTTGGTATTTTAAATTTTCAAATATGCATGCAGTTTACATAGGGATTATTTTCTTTGGGTAGTTCTTCTGAATCTTCATTTTTCCCCTGAAGAGGGAGACTCAAAACAAACTAATCTGAAGGTGGAGAACACCATGCTTGAACATACAGTGTGTATACTTGGCTGAAAAATAGCTTAACTACACAATCAACATTTACAGGGTAGATGACTCAAAATTATTTTTAAGAACAGCCTTGTTAGAAAGACAGTAATTCCAGAAGTAAATATTCATGTTATTTATATCAGTTATATCTTCACTATATTAAAGATATGTGAATCATAATACTTCACTAACACTGAATAAATCCTATCATTTGCGATCTTTGAAAAACATTATATTGAATAATTATTTTAAAGCCTTATTTTAAATTTTGGGTACCCTGAATGCTGTTTTCCTCTTCATCACCTTTAACAGTTGCTAGAACAAAGCCATTATTTCATTATCTTCCTTATGTGAGTACCCCAGTGTGCTACCACAGGTGTTCAGCTCTCAGGGATTGATTTAAAGCCTGGAAGTCCAGGAGAACACGTGCAAGTATCATTACCTTTCCTCAAAGAACCCACTCAAAAGCGTATTTTAAACACAGTGGGAAAGACTAAATTGTCTGAGATGTATCATAAGTACTACAATGAGAACTTGGGCTTGAAAATATCGCCTGTCATTGAAGGCCTGGTTGAAGGATAAATTAGTTTTAAAAAGATAATTAAAATAGGCTTTGCCAAAATGAGTGTCTGACCTAAACATTTTGACTGCACATTTTCATTATGGCCTACTCAGAAACAATGTATCTTTTTGATGTTATGCCTTTCAAGTACACAGAAATTCAACAACTTGGCAATGGCATGAAAATCTAAATGCGTTCCATAAGACAAACACAATGGAAACTATAATCTTTTGATAAAGGGAATGCCTGGGGCAGCCACAATAAGACAACAGCACATGCAAAACTCCTATGTTGTACAAACAAACATCCTGCATCTGTAGTGCTCACAGAGCGCTCTGTCAGACATCACCGCTGGCAGGAACACTAAAAAGCTGTTGCTGAAATGCCAGCTCTGTGCTGAGACTTGCTGCTGGAAAACAGAGAGGGTGAAGGATGCTGGGAGAGGAGATTTCAGTTGCAATGCAAGCCTTAGCCATTGCAGCAACCACACCAACTCCACACTCCTGTCTCTTCCTTATAGGGGATCAGATTCCTGAGGATGCCTGGGCTGGTCTAGCAGAAGCTGAGCCAAACACCCTTCTTGTTGCCCACAGGCTACACAGCGAAGAGCACAACACAGGGGCAATTGTCCAAGGGCAGTTCACTTCAAGAAGTTACCATGAACCCCAAAGTAGAGTATAAAAATTTCCTCTACTTTGAGAGAAGAATTCAACAAGTATAGGAGGCTTCACAGCATTTAGTGAGACTGTGAAACAAACACCTATTAATGGCTAATATTTATTTATGATTTTAGCACTTTATTATACAGGAATATCTAAAGATAAATCTCACATGAAAAACAAGCTGGATCCTACTGTCAGTCTTAGCAAACACTTAGCCTTGTTTTACTTCTGGCTCCCATGAGAAAAAGACCCCTAGGACCTCTTCTCTTCAAAGACAGAAATACATTTGGGAAAGAACTAAAACCCCACGTCAGTTTAGAAAGGGGCAAGGCCCTGTCACTACATCTGTTCTGCAGACATTTTTCTGTTTGGGTTTTGGTTTGTTTTCTTTTTTTTCCCCTCTGGTACAAGGCATCATAAATAGGATTCATCATGAGGAATCACTGTGCTATTCACTGCAAGGACTTAAATACATCTGAAGGAGAAAAAAAAAATCACTAACAACTTTCAGAATCATTAGCATTTTGGATGAGCATAATGAGTAATCTTGATAGAAATTATAAAAAGAATATATAAAAGCTATCCTAGAAATCATTATGTTCTGTTACAGTCATACCTAAAATGTAATTTGAAGTAGAAAAAAAATAACAAAAAGGTAAATAAACACATATACACCTACATAATGTGTAGGTGTGTGTGTACATAAAGATTATATTGAATGTTAAGGTGTGTATAGCAAGGTAGTATTTTCTAGCATGCTTAAAAGGAACAATTTTCACTGACTGACAGCAAGACAAAAAAGTTTGGTGTACTTGTGTTTATCACTAGAGACTTTTTCCTAACCTTATTCAGCTATGGACAACCTCATGCTTGTTTCAGCGGATGTTGATTCATGTTTGCATATTCATTTTTTGTACATCTCAGGTCCACTGTTTTTTGCCACAGCCACAGTAGCCCTTGGGATTCTCAGCCCTGGGATGCACTTCTTCAGTGTGTGATGCCTCTGGTCAAAAGCAAGGGGTTTGCATTCTACTAAGAGTGTGCACCTTGCAACTAATAATTCCTAAATCTTGGAAATATCCATCAATCATTCTACTACGAAAATTCATACAATAATTAATTTTTATGTAAAAATGCCGTAAAAAAATAGAGGTGTAAAACAAAAATGTGTAGGATAAAGTTAAGACTCTGTTAGTTCCTCTTTGAAGTAAGTTCAGAAGAAGACTATCACGTATGTTAGATCAGATCTTGTAACATTCCATCTCTATTTAGCTGTTTCCAGCAGGTACTTCTCCCAACTGCAGACATTATAGTACAAATGAATTGTTGTGATGACAAATAATGCTCTTTTACAATGACTAGAAGCACTTGGTTGATTTAAAGGTGAGATCAAAGCTTGCTCTTCCTTGGATGTGGACACTGTAAGGGTGTATCTTCTGTACTGAAGAAGTAATTCTATTGTTACATGACACTATTAGGGAAGAGTCATTTCACATTTAAGTCCACTTAGGAAAGCAATCCTATCGATGCCCTAAACACTGCTAGCAGTCATGAGTTAGTGCAGCATACTAGAAACATGTAGGTTACAATAAGGCAAAGATAATCACCTGGCCCCTCTCAATAAGTTATTACACTAATGTCTCATTGCATAAATTTATTGTATTTTAATGTACTAAACATGTTTGAAAAACATTTTAAATGTACAGATAGAGCAGTCAATGTCATATTATTATTGGGGACCCAAAACAAGCAAAAGACTTATCAGTAATAGTAATAGTAAACTGTGAATTTACATTGGCTTTTCTACCTAAGAGCAATGCCCTCAATTCATATTGGTGACAGGGACAATACTGAGAAATCCATTCACTTAAGCTATTTTCTTACTTAACTTTCTATTTTCAGTTACTTTCAATTACAGCCTTCACTAGTTTTGGACTGATGATTCCTAAATTTGCCTCATAAGAAAAAATGTTTAATTTAAACAATAGAGATTCAAAGATTATCTCCAGTATTTCCATGTACTTGGCATCACTCCTTATATTTGTTTTATGATTCATTCCTCTTAATATGTTGAAGTCTATACTTCTCATCTCTACTGCATTGTCTGCATATATCACCTGAATTCAATATTTGTTAAAACCCTTCTTCTGTAAACTTGCAATGATATGCTGTATGAGTTTTAATGCCAACCAACTTCCCTGTTGCTGTACGTGAACACTGAGACAAAAAAGCTCATTGTAGGAGGCAAATGCAGGAAAATATTCTTGGACCTTGAAAAGAGCGAACGCGAAATACTGATCATTTTATTTCTTGCTAACTGGCTTCTTATTGACTTCCTCTTATTTCTAGCTCTTCTTACACCAGAATTTTAAAAAACAGTACGGTTCAACACTACTAATGTTCCCATTAAACAGACTAAACTGAAGAACTGAATCTGTACTGTCCTCATGAAATTCTTAAAATACAGTTTACTTTTATTTTCTTCTTTGGCTTTCAAAATCCTCTATTTAGTATTTCTAGACTTCTTCTCAATCCCTGTTCCTGTATTTGTCAAGCATTGAGTTGCCTTTTGCTTTTTTAATTATAATTTATCACTATCTGTTGCAACGGTCTTATCTGTATCACAAGCAAAGGGAAAACCTTAGACCTTTGGTCACCTTATTTTCTTTTTTATTTTCTGTCACGTTATTAAAACAACATCTAGCCATGTGCTGCTACATTACTCTCTTTCACTTCTGTCCTAAACTCACATTGTATTATCAACCGTTTGCACAAAAATAACATTTTGAAAGATCTGGTTTTATACGAGAGCTACATAATCACAAAACTAACTTTATTACCTTTTGTTAATTTTAACTAGAGCTGTTACAAAGAAGTAAACTGCAGACCACAAAGAAACTACACCCGTAGCTTGAACTGTATAAAAAAAAAAGTGTTTCAAAATCCACATGAAATATTTAGCAAAGAGGAACGTGGTAAAAAATCTGGTAGATCAGAGAGACAACGCATACTCATTCACAGGGCTCTGGCTTGTGAGGAAGAAAAGGGTGTGTTTTTTTAAGTAGTCCCCAACATTAAGCTACTGGTGTGGTCAGGGAGAGTCACTTCACTTCCCTGGGCTTCTGTCTCCTTCCTGCCTCTGCCCTGTCTATACAGATTGTAAATTCTTGGGATCGCTTCATATCAGAGAGAAAAGAGGAAACCCTGAGTATCTACACAGAATTAAATACAGATATTAATAGACTATAAAAGAACAGACTTTCTGATAACCACACTGAATTAACTCAAATTCCTATTTACTGATAACAAAATTAGCTTCTAATTCCTTTTAGATCTAGATCAATTCTAGTCTTTATCTAGAAAATACAGTGATAAAGAAGAGAAACAGATCTCCAATTGCAAGCTCTTATCAATTTCCTATATCTAAATATTGGCTAAAACAACTCCTTTTTCAGTGTAAAACTTTCCTCAATAGCTCTGCTTGCGAGAAATATGCTTTGGTCACTTAACACAATACTTGATAATTTAAATACGTACCTAATTAGACACTAAAAGCACAAAAAGCACAGTTCTATAGGCAAAGTTTTACTTGCAAATATAAATAAGAAAGTGGAAAGAAAATAAGAAAGCAAAGAAAAAACCTACCTTTGTCTATTTGGTGTGCATATTCGCAATCACAAAAGTATTCCTCTGGAACAATTAAAATCTCACAAGTAATGCAAGAACTGTTTAGAATAAACTAGTTGGTGACAATCTGAAACCAACCAGGTATATTTTCTCTTCTTGATTTTACTGGAACTGGCCAAAGCATCATCTATGACTGATGGTTAAAAGGAAGTTTTTTCCACAGTGGAATGAACTGGAGCAATATGAATTTCAGAAATGCTCTGCTTTGACATCAGCACTATTTATATTATTGGATAGTTATAAAGAAAGCATTAAAAAAATTCTCCTCTCAAACAGCATGCAACAGTTAGTGACATTGCCAAAAAAAAAAAAAAAAAAGAGGAAAAGAAAAACCAAGCTCAGCTTAACATTTCATAAAAATGCTCCAAAAAACATAACAGGAGAATTTCATATATTTCTGGAATAAACATTTGACTTAACACTGTTTGTAGGCACGTGGCGTGGCATACTAAATATTAATTTAATTTAAAACAAATTATGATATAATTTTATAAAAAGTGACAATGAATTTATCCATAATAATGAACATACCAATGTTTGCTGCATCAAGAGTTTGTGGTGTCTCTGTTGGCAATTTCTGAAGGGTCTGTTCACCATCTGTCTTCTCTGGTAAGCTGCTGCATTGAGACTGCTGTTGGTCTTCGTCTTCAGCAACAAATGAAATTACTCCTAAAACAAATAGATACCAGGTGTTATATTATCCAGGCATTAGCTTTAAAAAAAAAAACAGACTGCCAGACATGCACAAGTATTTCCTCAGTTCAAAAGTAATAAAAAAATGAAGTAAACCTTCCACTCCAGGTGTCAGCCATCCAGTTATAATTTATGGTATTTAAAAGTACATCTTGAGTGAGTACAAGGAAATAAACCATTTTTTCTCCCAAAAGTGTTTTTCTACTTACCTGAACAGATCTGTAATGAGTACCTGGAAAAAATCAGTAATAAGAAATACAAGCAAACCCACTTCATAAAAATTATAAAATATGGCGGTCAATAACATCCCTTTTTTTCCAGCTCAAATTCCTACTCATAATCTGGATCCTTTCTGGGGTTTTACTGTATTGTTTTGTTTTGTTTTAATCGGAGTGTCTCATTCTAATGCTATAAGACAACTAATGGAATAGCAAGAATATTCCTGTGGATCTGGTTTTGTACTGTATGTTAAGTTGTAGACAAGTATTTCAGGAAGACAAAATACAGAGAGACTGTAAACCAAGGATTTTCAAGTTGCCACTTGTTTAAAGTGTATTATTAAGGGCTTGGGAAAACTATTAATAGTGGAACTTTTAAAAATTTGAAATGGAGAATTAATATGAGAGTCACAGAACAAATGTATTTGAAAGCACTTACATTTCATGTTATTTTTTTTTTTTTCTCCAGCTTTGAGTGGATTGGATGTGTGGTAACAGAGCACATGGCAGAGAGGAGGCTGTGCTCCCTGGGAAACTGAATTTAGCACCTTTCTAGCTCAGGGAACAGCTGAAGCTAAACAGCAAGGCTCAGGTGGTACCTGGGAAAGGGAGCAGCAGTGAGGGGGGAGATGGCACCACACAGGTCACAACACTTGGCTCAGGAAGCTGCTGTGACTTTGGCAGCCAGGACCTGATCAAGCCTCCTGAACATGCACCTGTCCACACCAGTCTCATTTACAGTTCTCCAGGATTACCTTTTTTCCCCCCAGACTTCTGCAAAAAGCTGCATGAAACTAAACGATCTTTAAGGTCCCTTCCAATCCAAACCACTCTATGACTCTTTTCATTTTAGGAGGTTTCAACCTTAATCAAATGCCCTCATGATTACTTCTGATAGTACCACTGTGCTAGAATGATGTTACTCTTAAAAGAAAAAAAAAGGAAAATAGAACATAACTAAGTCAAATGTTACCAGGAAGCCTTGAAAAACACAAAATTTGTTCATGATACTCTCATTGGTAGCTACTACAGGTGGCAATTCCAAAATGACAAGCCCTGAAAAATTATTTCTTCTCAGAAGTATTAAATTATATAATTACAGGGAAGAATCTCTTTTTCTTTGACAGACAGTAACAGGGTAGCACATGTATATACACCAAAGTTGAAAACAAAACCAAAAAAATGGAAATAGGTTTGTATTTAAATCCAGAGGAACTACATATGTTTAAATTTAAAAACATTAGAATCCCAGATTTTCTTCCCTCTGTTAAGAAAACTCTATAAAAGTACAAATAAGTGAAACTAAGAATAAAAGAAAAAATAATTAAAACCAAAGCAAAGCATTTTAAATGAAAAGGTATACAAATTCTTAAAATTCCTCCCAATATATAAGCCAGAAATTGGGTCCAAATAGGCAGAAGAATGACTGCAATTTGAGGATATTATTGATTTTTTTTTTTTTTTTAAATCTTGAAAGATAAGGTAGATGTATAATAATAAAAAAAAATCCAAACATTATGGAAAGCTCAGGGGAATGAAATCTGAAGAAAATACTAAGGTATATAAATATTGATGTAAGAGGACATATTTAATGGCACTAATAGTTAATGGATCTTAGGATAAATATTGACTAATTAATCTGACTTTATGTCTCAATATATAATCCTAGTAGGTCAATTGAAGCACAATATTAGAAGAAAGAAGCAAAGTGCAAGAGAGAATTCATTAATTTTAAATATCATCCTTACCATCAATATGTTTGAAAGATATGAACAATTATAAGAAGCTGAGTAAAAACATGCAAAATTATACCTTTAAAGTTGATACAAAAGACTTGGCTAAATGCTGATAATCAATACATTCGTAAATTCTAAAGACTTCTTACAGTAAATAATACTTTGTTAGATTTAATTTTAAAATTTTAGTATTTTTTCCTTATAGTTCTTCCATGCAGTGACAATGGGGGATTTTCTTTACCAATTGTCTGTATTTCAGAAGCCTGTACTGTGCATATGTGTGTGTGGGAGGAAGAGGGGCAGAATACGAGTGATCACAGTTTTGAGGAAGGAAATGGTAAACCAAACACTGCCTTTTTTTCCCTGCCCTGCTCTCAAAAGCATCAAAATAATGGGCTGAGCCACTCTGAATACTTACTTCTTATTTGCAGCAAATACTGGAATGCTTGAAAAGTTCCAAAAGCATAAACTGCTAATGCTCAAGAACATTCCAAGAGCTCACAGAAGAACTATGGTAACTAAAAACTACTTGAATTGCTAAACTGCTGTGCTGATAATCCAGCAGTGGCACGATCAAAAAATCAGTGAAGAATGGCAGTATAATCGCTGACACTCAACTTTCCTTCTTTATGGAAAACAGATCTCAAACAAACAGAATTAATAGCAACGAGGTTATAATCTTGATCTATAAAGGTGACTGGATTGATGTAGTGAATTCAGATCTCTGCAAGGCTCTCAATTAAATCTGTCGAAGTATTTCAATAAGAAATAATGAGTTTTACTACAGATGGCACACAGTTTATAACTCAGTTTATCTGCTTAATCTTAAAGTATTCATAAATCGTCTTTTGTAATTTTCATGGGCACCAAAGTATCTATTACTGGCTCAAAGCTGTTTGAATTTTTTATTAGGGAAAAAAAAAGGAAATCATTGTTGGCAAGAACTGTAAATAACAAAAGAAAAAAGTGTGTTAATTTCAAGTCAAATACAAAATGCAGAATCCTTACCAGTGAGGACAGTACATAGTATTGCTTGAGTCTATAAATTAATGCAGAATATTTTCCTAGGAAGTATTCCCAAGCAGAATACTCTTCTGGTTTGAGAGTTAATAGTGCAACCCAGAGAGCACTAGTGGAGATCAAGACAGCAGATGATACACAAATATATTAATTTATTCAAATTATGGGCTACAAAAATATTCCTGTCAAAAGATGTTTTGCAGGACTGGATAAAAGAGTTTTATACAATGAAGAAGAATAAAAAGTACTTAGCGCTCTATGAAGTAATACACAATACACTCAAAATGTCAGAATATGCATCAAAAATGAATGATTTAAAATAACAAATAAAAAAAGCAAAATTACTTTTTTTTTTTTTCATAAGGTTCTGCTGAGCTTGGCTTCTGTGTTATTAAAGGGCTTTGACGCAGGAAATTCTGGTCTTTCTGCTGTGAACCCTCTGTCACCCTGCAGAACCACTGTTGCTTACACTGACTTCCTCAAAGCCAGAGGTATCTCATGTTTCCTTATTGACGCCACAAAACCACCAATAAATGATCACTTGTTCATGCACAGCTGCCCTCAGATGTTTGGGGGTTTTCTTCTTGTGTCCAGTTGCGCAGTTCTGGCTCCCGTGTCACACGTTACACAACAACGTCACTTGCCAAAATGTCATGGCTGACGATTTTCCAAGCACACACTCAAAGCCAAACAAAACTTCTTGTACATCCCAGAGATACAGTTCCCACTGATTCAACTGGCCGCAGAATTATGCCATCATCAACTATTTTAGACAACAACAATTTTCAGCTGCCCTTTAGCATGTATGTAAGACACTAAACTTGCATATAAAGGATACTAAACTTGCCAAAGCAATAATACAAGTATTCCTAGAATTATACTGAAAATGAGTAATTAAAATTTACATAGATTGAGGAGGTTTTCTTTTTGCTGATACATCATTCCTTTAAAAGCTTTCTTGGTCAAAACATCATTGCAAATTTTCTAGCTTTACTATTCAGTGTTTAAACATTTCATATAACTACAGCCTATGTATTAATACCAAAGCCTTGGTTTACATTGCTTCAGATAAGATGCATCCCTTTAAAAGGAGGCAGGCTGATTTATTTCCCAATAAATTTGTAATTGCAACACCACATGTTAGACTGACTCATTGGCTATATACTAGAATACTCCATCCATGAATACAATTAAGAAAGCAAGAAATACTCAACCTTTTCCTTTCTGTATAATTTAAATGGAATATTTTAAATATATGTATCATACATGATTATTTTCTGCTGCAGAGAGATGATAAAGGTCCACAATATCTTAATATTTTAACCGGAAACAAGAACAGAAGGCTATATGGAATTCATCACACAAATCTGAAAAGATATAGAAATGTTTGGATTGTGGTTTAAATATATCAACATGAACTTAATAAAGTCTTGGGAGTAGGACGAGGTTTTTTATCTTTCCCTGTTTTGTTGGTTTTGGTGTTTGTTTCTTTTTTTCTGGCCAACAAAATCTATGCATAGTTGCTGCCATAAAAAAGTTCCACAGAAAACATAAGATAAACTAAAAAGATGAGTGTAATTTATGTATGCTATAGCTTTGGCCAATTTTTCTTCTTGCAGTTTTTCTACTGACAAAAAAAAAGAATATTTACTGCGGGTTAGAACAAACTTTATAATCTCTATTTTGCATAGGAAAACCTCTATAATGAGACATATAAATTCTAAAGAGTTCCTGTAAATACTACTTACTACTTGTTGGTATACTGGGAATAATGAATTGCTCCCTGCATAAATGAAAAAAATTCAGAATCAGCTCGAAGACTCACACGTAGGAGAAAAGAGCAAGTGGCAAATCCCGCTGTCAACTATGATTCATATACTGGGTTTTTTTAGCATTTAATAAAGAGGTGAATTGTTTTATTTACAATTCTCACTGTCTCTTCTTAATATGCCAAAGAAAATACAATCTGAAAGGGCACAGGAGCATGTAGCTCCAACTGCACTAGGATAGATGGAAAATGTATGCCGGGAATCACCCTGCCAGGTGGTGGCACATATTAATAGAGGGGCTCTCCCCCAGTGAACTCCAGTGATCCAGCAGAACCATTCAGGGTAATCAAGCAACCAGAATAGCCTTTTAACTTTGTCAGTATTAATAATAAATTAGATTCAATTTGTCAGGGTGTCACAGGTGAAGAGGAAGTGCTCAAAGCAAAGGTCCAGGCAGGTGCTGGAAATAAAGCAAAAGCTACCAGAAACCAGAGAGATGGTCTTCCTCCCTTATGTGTTTTTTATGATTCCATTGAAATTAGAGGAATCAGTAGGTCAATTTGCAGAACTCCAGCAAAAAAAAATGAAATGGACAATATTTTTATTTTTTTTTTTTAACACTGGTAATGAAAGGAAAATATTGTTAAACAAATAAGTTCAATCCACTCATTTACAGGCCAGACTGTATTGGCATGGTCTTCACCATCTCACTGAAATTGTCCTACAGCTGCATCTCACAGGCCATAGCCTGGAACATACTGCCCTTTTTCCTCAATTTAAGCTTCAAAAGCTCCAACTAGCATGGAAAATCTACTTACTAAATACAGGTATAGTTAAAAAACTAATGAAAGGCGATACACAAAATTAGAAAGCTCCTTTTCAAAAGCTAGCTTTTTTAATGGATAAAAGGGCACTGAATATAACAGGTGTGTAGTTTTTCTGCACAAGAAATATTCAAGCATTATGAGCTTTGGCCTATTCTGGAAAAATTCTGATCTATTCTGTGGAAAGCAGAAACAAAAATTTGAGAAAAGATAAAGCAACCTGTAGAAGATGCTTTATCAAGCCTGAAGGAAATGGCTCTACTGCTTAGAAAAGAGATTGCTAAAGAATTTTACCTAATGACAGAATCTTGTGTGAGGTGTTTATTAGCTATAATTTCTGTGTTAAAGCTGTCATGCAGCTACAAACCAGATGAAGCATATAATATTAGCCCTTTATTGGAATGGACTTTTGAAAAGAACTGGGCCCACTTTTAGCTTAGCAACCATAAAACAGCAAGACAGAAAGCAAAAGAAGTATAATTTTGCAGCTATATAATTTTGCAGCTAAAAGGACTTTGAAAAATGCAGACCATTTGCTCAATACAACTTACACAGTAAAAGTTCTTTTATTAGAATTTATTTTAATATGACAAAAATAGTACTAGAACACCAAGTCGAAAACGCTTTATACTTACAAGTTAGAAAGTTCTAAACTTAAAATTATCCATTGCTACTATGACAGAGTCTTCAGCTAGACATCTAAATAGTTGCTCTTTTTTTCTTGCAAGATAAAACCTACTCACTCTGTGCACAGCTTTTGAGAATTGCTTTTAATTTTTAATCATTCAAAACGTTGGTGCCATGGATTATTTACTTCCTTCTAAACAAATTCACCAAACTGAATAAAGAATACCTTTCTTGGGGGAAAAAAAAAAAAAAAACCACCAACCAGTTATATTTTTGCCTGTAGCATTTTAAACCTAGAAAGGACTAAGATTCCTGAGTCCTAACTAATTCCCACTTGGATCACTTACATCTAATCTGGAATCCTCAAGCTTTAGGCTGGCTGTTGAAAAACCCTGAAAGTGCCAAAAGTGTATATCAGCTTTGACCTGAAAATTCTGCTTTGGAGAACAAATATGACTTCCCAGACTCACACAGAGTAAAGCAGACAGACTTCCATTCTCCTTTAAGTCACAAAGTAAGCACTTCCTAACAGGTTACCTTAGATAGGACAACTGGTAGTTAGGTTTATTTCAAACCTCACATCAGACAGCAAATTCAGCTGCTGCCTTTCAAACCTGTCACAGTGGCCTCTCTCTTGGCTCCACCCCTCTTCCCTCTACAGCAGCTGAATGATTAGAGAGTGTGCCCAGATTTCTGTGACATAACCAAAACTGTCTCTGCTCCAGAGAAACGATGAACATGATTTCCTGAGGTAGTGATTAAAGCAAGCAATGAGCCAGGGGGTGGATTGTAGATAACTGGGCCCTGTCCTTTTCAAAGCCTAACTTTAGCCTTCTGTGAAGTTATTTTAAAGTGTAAAAATAAATGAACTTTCCTGAGAAAAAGAGCATGTTCCCAGCATTTGAACCAGTAACTTTCTGTCGGGTTAGAGAGACTGACTGTTCTCTCTTTTTTCACTCAGGGAACATATAATACTTTAAAACATAATGGAAACCATTGTAATAGAAGTCAGGGGAATGACGGAACATAGGAGATGTAGATCTGAACATGCCATCAATGTTCCTTTGAAGGCATGGCTTTTATCACTTGGTATTAATTTGCTGTATGATAGATCCCTTGGAGCCTCCTCTACTGAAACTTTCAGTATATATAAAAGAACTGGGGATTTTCTAAGGCAGAAGAAGAGTCTATTCCTAAATCTTTAATGTTTAAAAAAAAAAGGCATAAGTTAAAATTAAGTATATCCTCAATATTTCCTGCTGCACATTTTTGATGATCACAATTTCATTGAAAGCTGACTCCTATTCATATAAAGTGATTTTTTTTCTCAGGGCTACAAATCAGGGCACTGAAGTCTTCCTATGGCACTAGGCCAAGCTTTGCTACAAGTATTAACTTCTTTGCACAAATCACCTGTGAACTGAGATGGCATTATTACTTACATTTTACACATCAGATACTAAAAACAAAATGGCTAAAAGAGCAAAGTAGTTTGGCATCCTCAGGGACAAGACTTAATAGCTTTTTAATGCTCAGAAAACAGCTGTCATTAATCTCAATTGTCTTAGAAAGTAGCAGAATCAAGTGCTTGGAGTTAGGAACTCACAAAATGAACACTATATACAGTAAGAATTTTGGATTAAGAGATTTATGCATTATCAGAAAACCTTTTGTTTAAGAAGTTGCTCAAGTCTAACTTTCCCGAGTGCTATTCATTTACTTTAGGACGGCCTCTTCTGTTTCCATAATTCCCTCCCAAATACTCTTGTACTTCGCTCTGCTGAGAGTTACTACAAGGAAGAGAAAGACTGATGGTACAGCCTCGTTCTCAAAATTGTGCTTTTAATATGACAAGGTAAAGAATGAACACCGTGGAATTGCAGAACTGTTACTAAGCATTTAAAAATTTTGAAATCTGAATTGTTAAAAGAATTTTTTTTCAGGACAAAACATTAACTATGATATTCTAGCATAAATAAATAAACCAAGCAAGAGTTTTGCTGTTGTATCTTAAGAATACCATCATAAACATAGACAGACACAAATTATATACAATTAATTTTAGCTATCCCAAGCCTCCACACATCTTAAAGAAGGAACTGAGTTCACTACATTCTGTTTATGTATTCTTGCCTTAAGATCGACAGATTGAACATTAATTAGGGAAAAAAATCCAAATCTGGTCTCTGCCTTTAAATCTTTGGTTCTAGTAATGCTAAAATAACTACAGGTATTCATCAGGTTTTGGAAAATTAAATTTTGACCCAAGAACTTGGTGATAATTCAAAATCATTACTTCCTATTGAGCCAATTTTTATGAGACCAATTAAATGCATAAGACTGTACATATGCTGGTAATTTCGAAGAACCCAACCACGTATTTAGCAGTAAGATACCTTTCAAAATAAAAATATGAGCCAGCTTAAAAACCAGTATCACCAGTAATTATAGCCTTACTTCCAGAAGAAAGGTTATGCAGAACAAATGTAAGCATCAGATGCAAACAGATTTAATCTGCTAATTTATAGGGATATTTTATATATTTGAGTTCTGAATTGTACCTTGATAGGTTCCTCGTCTCCACGGAGATACACTCAAAGCATAAGCAACTGTGTCATCTGGGTTGACAGTAAGAACAGGTGCACCACTCACCACTGAAAGATCTGAATATACCTGGTGAAGAGAATTCACAAAGAGGAAAAGTCATCAAAAGCAAGTTATTGTTGCAAGAACACTATAGACACAATATCCAGTCACTTGCTTTGAAAAGTAAGTATTCTGTCAGTAAGTCCTGGCCTTTATGGACATGAGAGAACACATACTGTAGGAGAAATGCGGGCATATACAGATCATATCAAGCACAAATTCTGAAGTCATTACCCAATGCAATTAAAAGTAAATTGCTCAGACCATGGAACTACTTACATATACACAGATGTGCACAGTCAGGGCCTTAATATTTTTCATACAAAGACATTCAGCAGTAGTGATCCATCTAACCAGACAGAGCAAAGCAAAATCTGCAGTGTCATTTTAACATCATTTGCTAGACCTCAAGTGATATTAAACTGTGCTTTTTGATATGTCACATTTTGTAAATGACACACATATGTGACATACATAGTAACTGTGAACAATGAAAAGACCAATACAATTTTCATATGCTGAATTTTAGATTTTGTAAACTATAAAGCTCACTGCAACAATATATGCTGAGAGTATTTTTTAATTGTCTCTCATTTCTTTCTCCCTTTTTACAGAAAGGCTCTGTGATCAGCTGCTCATGGAAGAGGCATTGAAGTCTGAGGCATCACCAAGCACAGCTGGTGATTCCATGCTGGAGTCACGGGTGGTACAAACAGCAGCAGCAGGTGAACTGTGTGAATGGTTCTGCTCACACCCTCTCTTCTGTTACCTCTGCCCCTGGGTGAAGCAAACTCCTGCTGAGGGACAGCATTTTAAATTGACTCTGCAATTTCTGCAGTCTGCTACAGGTGACAATTTTCCACTGAGGCATGGAGGCCTTTTAAAAAAAGGATGTCATGTAGTACTATAGCATGCTGCCATTTCTTTTTACATTAAAAAAAAAATGGTCTCTGTGTTGTTTAGGTGAATTTTGAGCAGAATCACAAGTCAAATCAGACAAGATTGAATTTTTTTTTCCAGTTCATTAAGTCATTTCATTAACGACAACAGCTAGCCTGTCAAGCATCCAGTTGGAGATCTGCGTTCTGCAAAGATTTCTTTTGCAACAAAACCAGCCTTAGATGCACAGATCATATTCATGTTACCAAAAGTTACTTTTTTTTTAAATAAATATGTTTGCTTAATATTTTCCGCAGAAAAAAACCAAAAATCATCTTGTCTTCTGAAAAAGACAATCATTACCTATAATGCATTCCCTCTCTGTGGCATTTATGTTAATATAATCCCCTGTTCAGGTGCAAGTACAATCTGGAACTTCTATTCCAAATAACAGAGAAAAAAACTGTAAGGCAAAAGTTTTCCTCTTCTCCAATAAATCTGCATTTCAAACTGGATATTCAAAGTCCAATAACCAAAAAGTATAGGAAAAAAGACTACTTGTCAAGAGAAAAAAACAAAACAAAACAAAACAACAACAACAACAAAAAAACGGGGGGAAAGGGGTGGGTAAAGAAAAAGGAAAAAGAAGAAAAATAAAAAGGTTAAAAATGAGACCAGTGAAAAGCTTTGTTGAATTGGAAGTTGAAATAAAAATGGAAAACCAAAAAATCTATTGTTAACAAAGAGAAAGCATAAGAAAGGAGGGGCTGTTACACACTGAAGATGGGGAAATTTCATTTAATAAAAGATAAACAATAAATTATTTATGATTCTACATTTATGGACTATTCCATTTCAGTTTACAGAGAATGTATACAACAGTAAAGGCTAAGTACCTAAAAATACAGCTAGGATAACAGAAATGGCAGCAAATTATTATGGATAGAAATAAGATTCTATCAGAGAGACAGAACCAAAAGTAGGATAAATGTGATTAATTTAAATTGGCTGAAAAGCACAAGAGCAGGGTAATACACTTTTCATCAAAGACTGGACATAACTGACTAGTTTCTACCAAAGATGTCAAAGTAAAAGGAACACTACTGGCATAGTTGACTGCAGACATTAAACACCTATGGATTGCTGTTGAGTAAATATGGACTGAAAGTTTGATGATTTTCAGCCAGTGAAGTTTTGGAAACCTTTTCTGAGAACTGAACTAACAGAAGCTCATTTATTTTAAAATTAAGTTGTTAACTTAAGGAAGTGACTGTACAAACAAATAGGAAAATATTGAGTGGAAGCAATGAAGCAATTTCAGTATATACACAGCCACTGTTTCAGTGTTTGATCCAGATGCCGATATCAAGAGACACGAAGGAATTCTCCCTTCCCTCCCCTGCATCAGATTGAACCTTTTGGGTTCACTAAATCTTGTACATAACTAATGCTGACTGCAGTCTGCTGTCACCTCTCCCACTGCAGTCATTAAACTCACTCGTATTCCTTATGCTGTTCACTGTTCCCACTGACATGAACGCTCACCCTCTTATCATTAATTAATCACTCCCATTCATTTGGCAACCCTAGTTGTCTCTACTATGGAAGTTACTCACACCTTAGCCAACCTCCAAACGGTGGTCACAACATTATTGCCTACCTCCAACATCTTGACAAGGTCTGTGCTTGTAACAGACATCACTCATTTACCTTTTATGTGTTCCTTAATTTGAACTTTGTCTTGCTCTAATGGCCATGTGATTTATGAGCTCTGTTACTGGGACTAATTAAATGATCAACCTCAGATGACAAATGGATACTAAAAGTGCAAGCCCACACTTGCACATGCACACAAGGGAATTTATCCAAGTACCACAATTCATACCAAGAATCCTATTGGAAGAGAAGTGTTCAAAGACATTTGAGATTCCAATATGACATAATGTTGTGTGACATCTGTCTGCTTAACTGTAGATATATTACACATGTATTTATACAAAAACAATACATCCAAGAACACTCAGAAAGTGAAAAAGTTGGAGAATTTAAAAGTATACATAGGAAAAAGTCCAGAAATTGCAGATTTTTATAACAATAACTTATTGCAAAGATTTTATAAATGTAGAGGAAAGCTTGGAGTGAAGCAAGGAAAGAATTTATATACAGTGAGCTTTAAGTCAACTTTCTTTTGAATATTAGAGAGATAGGTATTGCTTATTAGGATGCATTTTTATGAAGATTGTATGTAAAAAAATGACACAACTTTAGTCTCAGATGTAGCATTATATAATTGTACATCCTATAATAATCTACCATGTTCCCAAAGGTATCTTACTGTGCCTAACAAAATCTTCAACAGATCATTATTCTTAGGCAAATACATTTTGAGGTAAGAAAACAGGGCATAAATTGGGGCGCTTCTATCAACAACAACAAAAATAACATCCTGATTTATAGGCTCTCCAGAATGAGTCAAGATATGGAATTACTTTTACCAGGTAGTGGGACAGGCAGCCTCTTAGCCTCTGTCTTAATGTGCAAGGCCACTTGTCCTGACCACTAACCTATTTCAAGAATAGGACCTCAGACCTTACAATTCCTTTAACTGATCAAACAATTTCATAACTAGCCATCACAAAAAACACCTGCCAACAACTACAGTTACTCTTAAATTCTCTAGGCCTTTATATTATTCATTATTGCTACAAAGAATTCTTTTTCTTTAATGAAGCCTTTTACAGAAGTTCTGGTAGATACCATGGAAGCCAAAAGGATTGAAATTGGAAGGAAAGACAAAAAAAGAAGGATTATGGAATACACAGATTTACTTGGGGTTAAAGAATATAAACTTGGTGACCTTCAGCAATCAGGTTTCTGGAGTTGCACAGAATTTACTCTCAGAAAATATCAGATACATTACCAAACAAGACTTAGCCTGAACAGGGACAACCCTCATTAAAGTTTTATATTACATAATTTTATTATTTTGAGGCATCTTTTACGAATACCCAACCTTCACGTCATTCTTTCACTGACATCATAAAGATCCAAAATCCATATATAGAGGAAAGAGAGATAAATGCATTAGAGAACAGGGGATTTCATATTTTTTCATTATGTATTTATTCTACAATAGTTTCATAAATTCCTAACAGTTTGTATAACCTAATACATGAAAAGCAATTTAACTGTGCCTTGAGATTCCTCTGGAGGGTTTACTTTACCAGCATCTATTTTGAACAGCATTGAGAAAAACAGTTGCGCAGCTTTATATTTTTGTTGCACAACCAAGCCTTGAAAGAATTAGGCACCTTTACAGTTAAAGTTACTACCCAAGGTATAATTAGACAGAAAATTATTTATTTATATCCAGCAGAGTCTTACATTAAAAAAAAAATAAACAAAATTGAATACAAAATTTTGTCATGAGACTGACAGATTGAATTTTCACAGAAATGTTTTACACTGCGTCCTCTTGTAGGATGATTTGAATCTAATTTTACAGACACTAACTCCATTTCAGTTGCAGTCACTAACCTTACATTAATTCAGCACCAGAGAAGGATATGCTCTCTGGTTGATGTTATATATGCACAGATTCTTTGTGATGGGGTTTTTTTTCATATCCAGGAGTAAGTTAATCATCTGTTGTGATGGGGTTTTTTTTCATATCCAGGAGTAAGTTAATCATGAGAAAGTCTATTTGTTGTAGGATCCCCTGGAACCAGCCATGAAGAACACAGTGGCAGCAGTCCCCTAAGGTTTAACACATCAATCAGTTTAAAATAGATCATAAAAACGTTCACATTTTTTTCAAGGGAATTTATGGAAATTGTCTTTTTCATCACGGAAAGCTTTGTGGGCACTGAAAGTGTTCTGCTTAGAATTTTTTAAGGTACAGTGATGGAGTCATGCAGGTGACCTCCACTGAATTCCAATGGCACATCTTCTCTCCCCAACTCTAGGCACTCACTAAGGTTGCACAGACAATCAAACCACATATACAAAAATTATTGCAGCCCCAGACAGAAACCTTCTATATATGACTGAAACGGAAAAAAGCATTATTCAGAGGGAAGAGAGCTTTCCTTATGCAGTAAAGGAAAGACTTATTTCCCTCTTCCTCTTCCCAAACTTACTTTCATTTTAAATAGTCACTTTTGCAGTAGTACCCGCATTTTGGTTTAGGCTATTAGATAAATACAGCATATACTGAGAAACAGAATAGCATATATACAATGTAATTTATTTTTTAATGAAATTAGGGTTTTGTAAAGTTTATAATTTAATATATGCAGTTATTAAAATGGAATAGTGAAGTTAAATTTATACCTCAAAGGCAAAATTACCCAACTATTAATTCAGTTAATTACTTATTCCTAGGGATTCATCATGCAGTAAGTTGTTTATGGACATGCCCATAAATTATTATGTTTGTCAGCCATTGGAACATCTTATACCATTCTTGATATAGGTTGAGCTTTATTACTTCAGTAAATGAAATTCTTATGGCTTTTTTTAATATCATGTATGTCCCAGTTTATCTATAACAAATTACCTTGCATAATGGATATACTCCATCAATGTGGGGTGTACGGGGCAAATCAACCAATTTAATAATGAAGATGTTTACTAGCCAACAAAATTACAAAAGATCCCACCAAAAACATTTCCAAAGCTATTACTTTTTGGATTATCTTTGCTCTGTCTCTGCCAAGACTGACAAGATTTCCTCTACCTAATCATCAATTTAGCTCAAGGACAATAGAGGAAAATTTCAAAGATACTGGATTAAACAGGAGGAGTTGTTACTACTGGGCTGTCAGCAACTGCCCTCAAGGGAAACACTGACAAAGACAAATCCAGTCTGTTGTGCTCTGCTTCACAACAGACTACCCAGACATTACAGTAATCAGGCAGCATGGAATGAACATCACCAACAAAATAACTATCATTTCTTTCTCCTGTTGCCCTTTGTGCTATACACATCCGAGAAATAAAGTTTATTCTGCTTTTCCAACAAGGTTTTTGGTCACAGTTCCCCCTTAGAAGAGGTTTTTCTGCATTCTCCTGATAAATATCCATACTGGTGACCATGTTCTAGATTTTGTGATTAAATCCCAATTTATAGACAAACCCTTCTGGAAATAAAAGCAAGCAAATTAACTTTGCTCACTACAATAGCACAAGACACTACATGACATCTGCTGGAGAGTGCTGGAAGTGATTAATATTGTTTGCTTTGTTGAGGGGACAGTTTCCAGACACCAGTAGGTTTTGTAACGTTGCCCTTTCCAGCAATTCCAGCCCACCTTGCTTCAACTGTTGTGTAACTGCTTCTGGGTAAAAACCTACCATAGAGAAAATACATTATTCACACTGATTAATTTAGTACATGCATACAAGCATGAAATAGCTGACCTTAGTACTTCCCTCCCAAAAGTCCCAGAGCAAAAAGAGCTCACAGAGTTGGACTGTCAAGTGGCATTTTATAGAGGGAAAAAAAATGCAAAAAAAATCCCCCAAAACCCCTACCACCACAAAACCAACCCAAACCAGATTTCAGGATCCAGACAACACCCTCAAGGAGGTCAAAGTTCAATCAATCCCAGCTCACCCTGGCTTAGCTACAGCTGTCGTAAACTCATTTAATGCAATGTTTCTGAAAACACATACAGTGAATGACTTTAATGTATTCATTTTGAAGTTTCTTATTTCTGTGCCTTTCACTTTTGTTGGCACAAAAAATATTGAGTTCACACAAAATGGGAAAAAGGGAAAATAGTTCTGTTGCCAACTTTCAAAAATATTCACTTCTTTCAGAGATAAAAGTATAAACGTATTAGAAATGTAAATGCATTCACATCTAAAACACTAAGATTGTTGAAAAGAAAAATGTCAAAGGTGGTGACACCCAAAAAATACATTTCTCTCTTTGTTTTGGGAGATAATAATCAGTCAAAAAATAGGAATATGAAGCTGGACCTTTGTATGAGACACAAAGTTTATTAAATGTAGATTCACCAGTGAACACCTGGAGACTAGTAAGAGTTTAAGGAAGGATTTTCACATTGCCATGAATTACCATCAGCCAGTAGAAAACTGCTGCTGATATATAAATTATCTCCCTTCATAAAATAAGGTGAGGCCACTCTTTACCACTACCTTTCCTTTTGAGTAAAGCAGCATTTGGTGCTACTGGCACTAAGGCAGAGAACAAAGGATCACTCAGTTTGCAAGTCTACATCAGTTAACGAGTCAGATTTTATATTTACACATGCTTGCAACCTTTAGCACACTCCCTGCATTGCTTTAATAGATTGAGCCCTTCTGGCAAGCAGTACACATCAATAATATCTAGATGCCATCTACTCTAGATTGAAATGCTGTGATAGAGTCACAAATATGGATTTTCTTGAGCAAGGTCCAAGATGTTCCTGCTCAAGAACCTTCTCTGTAGCTGAAAAGAAAAGCAGAAGTCATCTTCTTTGCCCTAATGTACACTCTGCCTCTGCAGGTATATGACATGAGATCCAATACATAGATAAGAAAGGAAGGAATACTAATGAAATACTTTTATCACTTTCAAATTAAACACGCAGACAAAACAGTGGGAAAATCATGGAGTTACAGTACTACAACACTTTTTAAATAGGAAAATGTGCTTGTGTAAATACAGTTAGAAAATATATTTAATTGAAAATATGAAAAATAACCAGGACTATATTTAATAGTAAAAAAATCTTCTTGAGCAGGGAAATGAACAAAACTGTATTTTCTAAGAATTCGTATTGATCTCCCCAGTGACCCAGTGCCATTCAACAACCCCAGTTATTGCCTCTGAATGTTCTTTCCCATCAGCAAACACACAAAGTATTCCCAACTTCCTCCAACATTGCTGGATTAACAGCTCGGTAATAGACAGTAACTGCCGTAATTTCTTCCATGAAATGCAAGCACTTACTGGCCAGGCCCCTGGGCCATTAGCAGTAAATATAGAGAGAGTTCATGCTCCAATCCTTCCCTCAGCAGGTTAGTAATTTTTGTCCTTTTCCTGTTTATTAATTTATCAATGAACATATTAATCATTATTAATAATTATTAATGATTTTAACAATTATTCATGTTTATTTATTAATATTCAAAGTTTTACTACAATTTTATAAACCCAGCAATTCTAAAGCCTCTGATTTGAAAAATGATGGAGTTGGCCAATGTTTTCAAACCACTGGAGGAGGCAGGGAGGAAATATGAGCAAATGAACAGAGAGCAATTGTAGAAGTGTTGTTCCCTGAGGGACCACACTAAAACACAAATAAATCTTTTATTCCAGGAAACATACAGTAAAATCATACACTAGCTTACAAATTTCCTGACTATAAACATATCCATGTACTATAAACTATGGAAATTTTTCTCCCGTATACATGAAAGTTATTAGGATATTAGCAGTTACAATAATAATTGCTACAGTAATACATAATGTACAGGTCCTTGGACCCAAAAATATTCATCACATTATCAAAAAAAATTACCTTGTATGTTAACTTGTTCTTCGTATAATTGTGCACCCATAAAATTTTATGAGTGACCTTTCCCACTACGCAATCTATCACAATACAACCCTGTGGCAGAGGTTTCTTCCCTATTCCCTTAAGACTGAAGATGTTTTCAGTGCCAGCTGTAACATTTCGTAGAATAAGCCTCCCCTATGAAAAAGAAAGGAGAAAGAAAAAAAGTTTCAGCACTGTACAAGTTCCCTTTGGCTGCCAAAGCAACTCTTTTAGTTTATTAATCTTAAATCTAGGGGGAAAAGCGTGCTTACAAGAAAGTGCTCCTATTGACTTTTCTAGTTCTTAAGTAAATTCCATTGCTAAACAGAGAACAGAACCAAAAAAAACCCCCAAAGCTTTTTAGTTTTTCTAAATTATGAAATGTAACAATATAAAGTCCCCATATTTCTAAATTCTATACTTCTTGGCTTCTTCTTGAAAAACAAATATCCAAGAAAATATGTTCTCATGCCTCCTTGTTTCTCACATAATATTGAACTTCACTCATTGAGCATTTCCACCTGTCCTTCACCTGGGCTGAGGGAACTGGGAATGTTGAGCCTGGAGGAAAGGAACTCAAGGGGAACTCATTGCTCTCTACAACTACCTGAAAGGAGACTGTAGTGAGGTGGAGGTGGGTCTCTTCTCTGTGTCTCAAGTGAAAGGTCGAAAGGAAATGGCCTTAAGTTGTGCCAGGGGAAGTTCAGATTAGATATTAGAAAAAAGGTTTTACTGAAAGCACCATTAGGAATTAGAATCAGCTGACCAGGGAGGTGATGGAGTCACCTTCTGTGTTCAAGAGGCATCTGATTGTGGCACCTGGGATGTGGTTTAAGGGTGACTGTGGTGCTGGGTTGTCAGCTGGACTAGATAATACTGGAGGTCTCTTAAAACCTTGATGATTTTGTGATTCAGCTAAAATGTTCTTCATAATCATTTGCCATCAAAGGATTCAAGGCGTTTGGCTTTTAATAATTTTAGAATACTGGATTCCTAAACTACATTGCATTCGGTTGGTAATGAAAGCAGAATGGTTACTTACATTTCACAGGATATTTTGGGGATTTTTTGTCTTTGGCAATTCACACATTTCAATAGCAACCTGCAGCCGAAATCTCTCAGCTCTTATACAGGCAAAACCACAAATACTGCTTCTTGCTAAATGTGTCCTAACCTTTGCTCTGCTCTTCATTTTAGCATTCAGAATAATGATTACTCTGATGGCAAAAGCAGCTGTGAAGTGGTGCTTTAACTTGCAAAAGAAATTATTTTACTAAAATAAGTACTCATCACATAAACTCGTTTGTGATGTATGCACGCAATGAAAAATACTCAATGTTACTACTTTATTACTTAGGCCACAAACTACAATTTAATATGAATATTTAAATTCAGACTAGCACAATGTATATTTTTGTGGTAAAAGTTCAGAATCTTTACAGAATAATTGTAGGATTTAAGGACTTAATAGAAATGAGTGGAAATGAAGGTTTTAATAGAAAGGTAAATAAAGAAGAGGTGATAAATCTATCATGCCTAATCTTAAGTTTTGCAAAGTTGGTTCTTTTGGGTTGTTACTTCAACTAGTAGGAAATCTGTCCATTTCTTTCTCTCTAGCAGATGCTTTAATATTAGTAACTGTCTAAACACTTTTATAATATGAATACTGATGGTAATTTTATTGACAGAAGCCTCCTTTTCAAGTGTTGAAACTAATTTCCCTCTTACCGTTGTTACATACTCAGCAACAGGATTGAACGTGAGAGGATACAGAACTGTTTCACCTACACCAACATTTATTACAGGAGGGCCATGAAACCCCTCTCCTTCCAACTTTGCTTCAAGTTTCCAGTCCACACTGGAAGTATTATTCTGAAATAAAAGCAAAATGTAAATTAGATTATGCATTTAAATTTTTTAATGTGCGTTTCAGCTTTCACTTGCAGTTATCACCACATCAGAGTACAGTCTTCATTTGCTCTAAGTACTGGCTCAGAGCACCTTTGGGGAGAATAAAAACAATGTATTTTAAAAATGAATCAAACTAATAATAAATCTCTTACTCCAGGCTGCCAGAAATACAGCACCCATATTATCAGTAGCAATACTGTCAGCAGGATACTCATTAGAAAAATATGAGCATAACCTAGCTAATGGTCAAGATGGAATTTTTAAGTATCATCATAAACATTTAGAAGTATCTTTATGGTGCTGTTTAATGCTAGCCAAAATTCTGTTCCTTCTCCATCTGTAAAAAAATCTTCATGTACCTCTTTGAAGTGCTGATGTGGTGTGCTGGCCTATATTGCCTCATTTGGCAACTGACTTTATTACAGGATCAGTCTTGCTAATAAATTAAGAACTCCATCTCCAAAGGAGTATTTACAGTCCTGTGTTCTCAGAATCTGGTCTTTCAAGAGACTAAACTACCCTAAAGAATGCCTGTCCTGAGGAGTTTGAAAGCCTATCTAAGAAACATGTTTATCTTGCATCCAGATGTATCACAAGACTGCTTGGTTATGGTAGAAAGTGAGATTTGTAATACATGCTTGAAGGTTGCATAAAAATAGTCAAAGTAAATTAATGCTGCTCAGACTCCTACTATTTGAAAGAACCAGACAACCAAAAATCCAACTGGAAAAAAAGAAAGGTTAACATCCATCTGAAAGAGAAAATAAACTGCCATTCATAAATCAATATACATGCCCTGTCAAATAGAGAAGATTAATCTGATATGATCTATGAAAAGAGAGAATACTCCTTTGACCCATAATGGTCTTCATACATGGAAAATTGTATATAAACATCAGAGATAAACAGTGGATTTGAGGGACTAGAGATGATACTTCAGTCCTTTTTTACTTCTTTGAAAGTGCCTCAAGCTCAGCAGACTCAGTCTCAGAAACCAAGAACCTGTGGTCATCAGAACCAACCCATGGAATGACACAAGACCTGCAGTATCATATATATAAGGTTTGATTTATATCTAACAGTTTTAGTTGTTTAGAGGTAAATTTCCCAGTGGTTGAGCTCATACGCCTTTTTGGAATTTTGAGGTTTGTGTAGTGCCTCAGTCTTTCAAAATACTTTATCACCCTGGTTTCCAAGTCTGTAATAACCACAATTACATATCTCTTGTAGAAAACACAAAAGAAAAAAAGCAATTGATTGATATCCTCATGCCAAGGACAAAACAAAAGTGAAAAGAAGGTATCAAAAGCTTATTTTTACTCTCATGGGTTTTTTCTCCACAATATCAGGAACAGCTTTATCCTTTTGAAAACCAGCTTGACCAGCTTTAAAACTGGCAGGTCATCACTCAGCTAGTTTAGCACTTTAAAAGGTGGGATAGGTGAAAAACATCATCATGATTGTTCCTAGGTAAGAAAAAGAGGAAGACAGTGAAAATTTGGGGGCTTCAGTTGTTTTATTTTTAATTATTTCTAATGCCATTGGCATCAGATGCTTCCTTTATCCACATTAATGATGATTACACCAAGATGTAGCACAAGTAATTCTTCTTAATCTCTAACACAAAAACTTCTAGTGAAATTTAGTTGACAAACATGGCCACTTGGAAATTCTTATGTAATAAATCCTTCTAATATAGCATGAATTTGTCTAAAAGTATCTTCTAAAGAAAGATATTAAGGTTAACTGCAAACATTAGAAACTTAGAAGAAAATATATATTAAATTCTGCTCCCTTGTACTTGTTCATTCACAAACAGTTTTAATAACTTAATCATCTAATTCTTACAGGATCTCTGCTTAATGGAAAATCTTATCCAAAGCCTGTTAAAACAATAAGAAATAGAACTAATGCTAAGGAAGTTAGAATCTTCTCACAGGATGGTAGGTGGTTCAATCCAAGGTACATAAAAAGGCCCCATGTATTGGACCTATACCTGGAGAGGCTGAAAGTGATAGATGGAACAATTATATTCATCTCACACTTGAGAGAATTACAGAAACTTCAGATGTTCAGCCTTCACTCCCATACACAAAAAAACCAACCAACCAACCAAACAAGAAAACTCCAATCACAGATCTCAGATTCAACTGCATTCTTATTCTGCTTCTGTCACTAACTCACTGTGTGGCTTTAAGCAAACCACTTGACAATATTATCTGCTCCATTTAAAAAGTGTGCCACCTATGTCCACTCATGTCTGCAAAAAGTGCTTTGAACACTAAATATTTGGTTCATGAAACTAAATGCGGCAGATTGACCAATGCCAGCCTCAGTTTCACTATAAGCATCTGTCTTTCTCCACAGAATATTTCAAAGTTGAAACATTTAAATTAAAATCAAAATCTATTTCTTCTATTTTATTCCTCAACATCTCTCCTTTTTTTCCTTCAGGAATAGTGCATTTATTCCCTAGATTAAACAACTAATTTTTTCACTTTTGTTGTGATAACATTATTCAGTAACAGACTAATAATTGTCAGAAGTGAAACAATAGAACTAAGCCCAGACAACTATTAATTGAAGTAAATTATTTTTCCTAACAAGCTTTATATTATCTACAATATGGATTTTGAGAAATAACACTCAAGTCAGTATTTACATGCATTTGTGCATTTCACAACTGTGAATTTTAACAGTATTAACCAGGAATCCATTTTTTTTTTTTTTAAATCCTAAATCATAGTTTAGTTTGTAATAGTAAAGTGGACTTACAATTGGAATATTCTGAATCACTGACTGGTAAGCTGGAGTTAGAAATTCAAGCTCTGCATCAACTTGGTCTTTACTCACTAAACATTCAATCTCATAGACACGAACATCACAGGGGGACTTCAGAAGAATCTGACAGCGATAGGAACCAGCATCCGGAGGAATGAACTTTATAGGAAGCCCAACTGTATCACATCCATCTAAAAAAAGGAAAAAATAAAAAAATCAAACAAAAAAATCCTCAAAATACATGATGATGTTAAGCTTTTCAGAAACATCAAATTCACTATAGCAGAATCTGAAGAGATTCCCAATAGACTTTAGGAGAGTCCCCCCAGCAGTACATCAGCAATTTCCAACAGGCAACGGAATGTTAGGAGTGCTACCATATAAGCAAAGCCACATTTTTGTTTTCCTAAAAAATGGTATATTGAAGCATGTAAACAATATTTGATTTTAGTAGTGCACAGAGAGAAGTGTTTTAAAGGATTTCTTACATCTAGCAGAAAAGTTTAACATTATATGAATTTCTGTAAATATAAACCAATAGTGTATTAGATACTCCACTTGTGTCAACAGTTACCATCAGAGATACCAGTGATAATACAGTATATTTGGACAAGAGTAGCTCCAACAATGACAGGAATTCTGTTAAATGTAGTAGTTCTCAGGATACCCCTTTAGACTTTTTCCGTGCCGAATTTTGGAGAGTTTCTGAAATTGCCAGGGGTGTCCAAGCTGAAACAAAATCATGAAAAGTCACATTTCCCTAACCCACAGCAATAAGGAAAACTCCCCAGCATAATCCCTAGAACAAGGCAGAAGCAATAGAAATGCTGTCCATCTTTGCACAGAGTCAGATCTAATAAGTCTTTGCAAAGGCTTCCCCTGTTCTTGCTCACAGAAAAGATCAGACTCACAGTGTTTTAAGCCCCTCACTAGCCATTGTAGGACTCTTTCTGCCCAGTGACTGGCCAGAAAAAGAGCTCCCGACTCCCAAGAGTCTCTTAGAAACCAGAAACACCACATGGAGACTGCAGCTGTAAAAACTGCACTGTAGTCTTATATGTAACAAAGACAGTTTCTCGTCACTGTTTTCCAAAGTTAGAAACCAATTCCTAAGGCTGGAAAAGAGAATGAGGAAATTCAGATACAATACAATGACAGAAGAGAACCTTACAAATTCAATTCTCTCTGAGGTGGAACAATTCACTTCTCTCTGGGGTGGAACACTTGATAAATTCTTGTGGAATTTTCTCCCTTATTTGGCTTATTTTCTAATGATATGTCTTCATTTGCAATGCTGCTACTTCTGTTCCACAAAGTGGCGCTCCCTCATGTGTTCAGCTTTCACCTCTCAGAAAATGAACTTCCAGCTGAAGTTTTCTTGTGGCCTTATGCCATCA
Source organism: Oxyruncus cristatus (assembly GCA_013399855.1). Lineage (NCBI taxonomy): Eukaryota > Metazoa > Chordata > Aves > Passeriformes > Cotingidae > Oxyruncus > Oxyruncus cristatus. The sequence goes on from VXAY01004624.1 coordinate 185,875, forward strand.
CAACTTTAGGTTTTCCACAAAAATGGCTGAAGTTCAACAGACAAGTTGTACAGACTGACATTATTAACCTTTCAACATTACTAGACTATAAGAAAGATTATACATCGCACCTCAGGTCTAACCCTCTCTGAAATAATTAGTTTGTTCTCTTTTAAAGACAAGATTAATGGCCTGGTAGTTTTTTAATTATTACTTTTTTTTTTTCTATTTTATCATTAAGTTATTATCCCCTATGGCCTATCTTCCACACAAGTGACCTGAGTTTGTCAGTTATGCAAGGAATGAAACTGCCTTTTTCATTCCTTGGTTCATTAGTATAGTCCCTGTCTACAAGAATTATTTCAGGATGTTGAAACAAAATATTTACTTAAAATTTAAACTCCACATTTTAAATACCTGTATTTCAAGATAAAGCAGATGTTTAAACATGTATTCGAAGAAAGGTGATTCAGCATACTGGAAGCTCCAAAATATTTCTGCATGAGTTTTACTTTCTTGCACTAAATGGAAATTGTAATTACTAATAATTAGGGTTATCTTTCCCTGAGTTGGACCCATATTTAAAATGCACACTTTCAAACAGAAATGCCTCCTATAGAAAAATTTAAAAAGAAAAGCCATGGAAAGTACATTCCATATTTATAGTATTTAGTTTGGCCTTACTTTGTCAAAAGTATTGTTTCTTATGCATTTAAAAATACATTGAAGAAAAGGTCAGTTGAATAACTGAAATATTATGCTTAATTACAATGAATGAAAAGGAAAGCAAGTAAATAGATGATGTTTATTTAACATAAGTATTTTCTACACTAAGACGTGGTTTCTGAAGTGACACAGGACTTCCAAATAGAAATTATTACAGAAATCACTTGTCTTTGAATTATTGGTGAAGGTCACTTTTTTTTTCCTGCAAAACATTTTTCATGCTAATTTTTAAATACCACAAAGCAAAACGGGGCTTAAAATTGTCTCAGCGTAGGATGTTTTCTTCTTCCTAAGACTCATAAGATACTCAACAAAGATTAATCAAGGAATACATTTAAAGATTTAATGAAAATAAACGACTGGGTCACAACTTGCCTGACAATTTCTGAGACAAAAATTAGAAACAGTAAGCAATGGGCAGCATTTATGTTGTTTCTGTATAAGAGGAAGCAGAGCCTGCAAGCATTTCTTCACAGCGAAAAGTCAGGCAGAACAATACAGGGTTTTGCTACAGTGATACACAGGATATTTACTGTTTGAAAGGGAGATATTCCACATGAAATCAGCCAACCATTTCATTTTATAGAATTATGTCAGAAAAACACCTTTGGGAAACATTAACTCAATCATATTGGGTTTTTTTCATGAGACAGTTGACAAAGCAGGGGTATTTGGAAAAAAAACAAACAAACAAACAAAACAACTTTTAGTGTTAATAGTACACATTCCCAGAAAACTAAATTACAGCACGTAATGTTCTCTGGCAACTGCCATTTACTTGTGCCATTTACTTATTACAAAAGACAATCTGATCATCATCTGGAATTAACAAAGTCCTTGCCTTCTGGTCTTTAAAAATCTTATAACTCCTCATTTTAGGTCTGCCTGACCTGAATTCAAAGTTAGTCTTTCAACTGCATTAGCCAACAAACGGTACCTTTCAAAGAAAAGTAATGACAGTTGTTTTGGCATTAAAATGTAAGAAGAAACATATTCTCTAAGTTAGTAATAAAACCACTTAGAAGAGTAATCACTGTTCAGTCCTATTGCAAATTGTGGGAGGAGGGCATGAGTAGGAATAGAAATGCTGCTCTTCCATACCACACTCTGTTGCCACAATTTCTCAAGGTAGGAACACATGGGCCTTCAGCAGTTGTCAACTAATTGCACATTATAATTGCTTTTGTTCAACAATGATGGTTCTGTCTATTTAGAAGTTCAAAGCTAAATTTCTCAGTGAACTTATCTCAGCCCCTGACATCATGCATGTGTCACAAATAAGTGGTTAAATTAACCCGAGGACTGAATTTTCGGGTATGGACTCCTAGAAGGTTAAATAAGAAACCATTCTGACTTTTGTTTATATATCAGGTCTTCAAATCAGCTCATCTGAATTAAAACACCACTCTACTCAGTAGTCTTGAAAAAGTAAGCACCCTTTAATATACCTTAATGAATGCTGATAGGTTTTAAAATTTTTGCTATCACTGTGTAATTTATTTGCTGATTTGCTTTCACTTTATCTGAATACAACAGACTTGTAGAAGTTTCTAAAAAACCTACTAACTGTTTATTGGTTCTTTTTTCACTTAAATACAATATATCTAAACAACTAAACAAAAGTTAAATAGACTTTATCAATCAGAAAAGGAAGATCTATTGGGGGAAAGAAAAAAACTATGAAAGCAGGTTTTCCTTAATTGATTTAAAACTGCAAATGGGAGACAGTTTTTTCAGTGCCTTGTCATGAATACTCAGCTGCCATGTTTGTGTGTCACATCCAGAAGCCAGCGAGGAGCTGTGTGTCACCACAACAAAGCACAACAAAGAGATTCTTGGGGGTTGGTTGTTTAACAACCATTGCCCCCTAATATTTCTGAATAATACTCACAGGCACTTTAGAAATAAGCAGGCACAATACCAATGGGCAACTGGAATGCTGCCAAATAAAAAGTTTGCTTAATACAGCTTCAGAACCATTGTAATGCTTTCTTAAGTCATCTGATGAATAGCCCCTACTGAAAAGGATTAGGCAAATTATAAAGAATTACACTGAGGAAATAAAGTACTGCAATAATTCAAACACTCTCAATCTACAATCACAACAAAGTCAGAGCTAAGTTCTCTCCAGAATTTACATACAAAATTTACCAAAAAATTCCAAACTGATTCTTTGTGACTGGAAAGAAGTGGCTGAGAGAGTGGCTGCTTATCTTTAAAAAATAAGCAACAGAGAAGACAGAAGACTAAACAAAATTTCCTACAAAGAGAAGAGCTCAGAACTATTAAAAAGACTGCACTGAATGCATAAGAAAGTATTACATGGAGAGAGAATCAAAGAGCAAATCTCTTATATCCCTCACTGCAAAATAATGTTAATGGAAAATCAGTAATGAAGGCTTTATAGCAAAAAGATATAACAACAGCTAACTAGAGATTTCTGTGGTGTGCTTCCTTTCTTTTTGCAATCTAGAATTCTCTAAGGAAATACATGTTTGTTTGGTCGGTTGAGGTTTTTTTTTTTAAAAAAAGAGAAAAAAAAAGTAAGCCAGTAGCAACAAAAAAGTTAGAAAAATCTGAGTCAATTAACTGTAGGAACAATTATCTAGGAAGTAGAAAATTTCTAACAATTCTTGATAGTTCCATAGAGAAAGCTTTTTCATAATTCACTGAGCAGGAAAGGGAAAAAAAAAAACAGAACTCTTTTTGGACATGCTTTGCAAGTATAACAGCAGGGAGCCAACACTGTCCAATCCTGTAGTAAGAGGCAACAGAACTCTAATATTAGCTTGTGATATGGAATCTAAATTAGACAGCAAGGTGGAACAACGTTTTTTCATTGAAAATGCATTGTGAGCTTTTCTTTCTTCCAGGACAAGTTTAACGCAAAACAGTAAAACCTAGCCATCAAAATAATGTTTTTAATTCTATTTTCTTGCCTAGGTTTTTTATGTTTATTTTTATAAACTGAGAAAATAAACCATACGGCATGGCAAAAAGCATTCTCAGGGCATGCTTGCCTTAGAAAAGTTCATCAACGTACATGATAATAAAATGCAGTAAGTGTATATCAGGACATGCTTGCTTAGGTGCATATCCGTTTGAAAATTAAAATGGATAAAAAATCTCATAGAACTGCATAATTTTTTCATTACTGATAGAATATATTTGTATATTTATCATTACATGGCAACAGCCATTGGTATTTATTATTACAAGGTATAAAATAAAGTATTGATATGCTGGTACCAATGTGCTGCTGAAATGCTTTTGAACATCAATTGCTATCAATCATTTACTCCCATATATTTTCTTTCCCTTAAAATGCTTCCAGTCCAAGGGTATTGCTATCAGGTTTCTGCTAATAGTACAAGTGGTAATCTGAAGTCCTTCAAAGGCAGAAGATTGCAAACAAAACAAAAAAAAAAAGTCTGTAAAAAAGAAAACCAAGTAAGTAGGAAGCCCTTCTTATAAAGCACTCAGATGCTGTAGTATCCATGAACTGTCACGTGCAATTACGTGAGCTGCTCTGTCTCAGGAATTTCGACAGGTTCTTTTTTCCATTACTCAAAGCCATCCCCAGTGTCAACTTAAAAATATTTTAAGGCACAGACTATTCCAGAAAATTCATTAATTTCCTAACTCCAGGATACATTCTTATTTAATACCAGATGGCATGTTACTGGATGTTTATCTTAACCCTACGATTTCATCAAATAATTGTTATATTAAGCCCCTAACCTGACAGTTGGAGCAAAAGTGTGTACCTTAGGAAAGTTTCCACTTTTTTTTTTAAAAGACTGAGTGATAAAAAGATTGTTGCTTCTACTCAGTTTGTGTCAGTATTTAATCAACCTCACATTCACATAATTTTACAGGTATCACAAATTGTTTCATCACAAATCTGTGTCTTATGTAGAAAGTGCTATGCTTTCTCCAAAGAGCATTTCACAGTCTTTACAGACTCTTTTCTCTTTTTAAATACTTACAGGTACCCCGAACAGGACCTTTTTCCCTCAGAGATCACTGCAAGATCAAGGTATTCAATCTTTTGAGACCTTGAAATAATTACTACAGAACTTGGCTGAGCTCATCCTCATTTGTAACCTTTCCTTCTGGAAAGGATAACTGGATGTGATGATCCAGTAATATGCTGCCTTTCATAAAATAGTAATAGCACTTTTCAATACCTGCACTTTATATTTCCAGTTAGGCATTCATGGAGCCTTGGTTTTCAATTTTTTTTTTTAAAAATCCCTTAATGAAAGAGTAAGGGGGCTGAAGTCAGAAAAACACACAGCAGGAAGTAAAGCTGAAAGCTTTGGTTCACACTGTGAGAGAGGTGCTCTGCTGTTCTGCAGATTTCTCAAATATTTTGGGAGACACCACTCTTGAAAACAAAGCCCTTCCTCCCCTTCCAACCTATGCTATTTCATCTTTGATACATAATAGTACTCAGCATAAAATCCATGTTTTTCAAATAAACTCAACTGCCCAGGAAATTGCTCTGCTTAGTTGAAACTTAGTTAAAGATGATCTTTTCTGCTATAAAAACATATGGCACTGACTTTTGTATTGGTTTTCGCAGCTCTACCCCAAATTCCATAGCAATTTCTTTCTTTCCCAACCATAGCAGGTGTTGTGCTGCTGGACAAGACCAGCAAATATACAGCAGATGTTTATACAATCTATTCAACAAAGATAATATAATAGCTCTGACTTGTCAAACATTCTCCTTACTTGCAGGAAGAGCATACTCACTTACACAGATACAGTTTTGTAAAATAAGACTGCATGGCAGGAAATCTTGACACTGACACTCATGCAAGCAGATGTCAGAGTTCACTGATTAAAATCTAAATCACATATGAACATCCTGACTCCAAAAAGCTTCATTTTCCAACTAAGTTTGAAGCCTTTCCTGTCTATATACATGTTCTTCTTCTAGGTAGACTCCAGAGTTCAGTAAATCTTCTGAATCTCAATTCTGACCAGAGAATGAGGTAAAGGATACTTTGATATGTTTTCATCCTTCTTCACCACCACAGTAAATCTATGCATAACAATATAAAAGAGGTCTTCCCAGTGTTTTTCACAATACAAAAAAACCCTGTAGTAAATAAAACTGTTCTCCACTGAATTAGTTATTGCAGCTACTAAGCACAAAAGAAATGCATGCAGTATAATATTTAAATCCTTCTCACTTTTTGCAAGACCAAAACAACTTTTTGCTAATACATAGATATAGTAGAAACAGCTATTCAATAGATACAGCTGGAATGAAAACTATTAAGATAAAGACCTATATCATCATTTTTCAGAACCACATTTTGAAACAGAATCATACTTTAAATAAATCCTTTGTATGAAGGAATAGTAAAAAGGAATGCTACCACTTAATACTTTTTAATCCCACTTGTGCCTCAATACCTGAATGATTCGGACGACCAAATGTAATTTAATTTTATTATATACAGCCAGTTAAATCATAGAACTGAACTCTGAAAGTTAACATAAGGAGCTAAAATAAAACCTGAAAATGTAAACAGTAAAATGAAAGGATAACTTTTTTTGTTGTTGCTGGTATTGGGCAGAGACTGTACAATTTTGCTTTAAAAGATTAAGACTTTATTCATAAAAATCAAGCAACCCTAAGATGCAGGAAAATTTATACAGCAAATGGACCATGGAATACTAGGAAGAAACAACAGAATTACTGATAGAGTTTTTTTAAAGAATAGATTTAAGCTCCCAGGAAACTGCTTTAGAAACACAAATAAATAAATAAATAAATAAAATTAATCCCACTGCCGAGCAAGTATATGAGATAAGGTTTAGAAATCATAGAAAGAAGGAGATAAGGTTGTCCACAGGTCATGAAAAATACGAATCCAAATTTTGAAATGGTGCATATAATTATAAAGAAATATTAGAAATTATTACTAATGTGAAAGTCCACGATGATACACCATGGGCGAATGTTTTTATTTTTCTATCTGATATCATTATGTAAAACACAAAAGAAAAACACTGAAAAGTATCATTCTGACAGTAAGAATGATACATGCCAAATAATGATTTAAAATTTAATTCTTGATTGTTAGCTGTTCTGCACTTTATTTATTGGAACGTATGGCAATGAAATCATAACATCATCTATTTCTAACTACAGACTATAATTTAGTCTACAAAAGAAAAATACTGAGACCAGATCAACACGTCTCTCCCAGGTGACAAGTGACAGGACCAGAGGAAATGGCCTCAAGTTGTACCAGGGGAGGTTTAGATTAGATATTGTAAAAAAATTTCTTCGCTGAAAGGGTGGTCAGGCATTGGAATAGGCTTCCCAGGGAAGTGGTGGAATCACCGTACTTGGAGGAGTTCAAAAAATGAGTAGATCTGTTGCTCAGGGACATGGTTTAGTGGTGAATATGGTGGTGCTGGGTGAACAGTTGGACTCGATGATCTCAGAGTTCTTTTCCAACCTTAATGATTCTGACTCCTTGGGTCACATAACACTAACACACCACAGGGGCTGTGCTTAAATTGCTTGGCAGACACACAGAATTCAAAGTGATCATGAGGCTGCCCTTGCCCTAAGCTTTATTTTTGAGCACTGGAACATTTTTGTTGTTTGCTTTTTTCAAATTCTTTCAGAATTTCCATAAACTCGCAGGCACCAGACCCTTCACTTCCGTACTAGCTCTTCTGCCAATACTGTGTACTGAGGCAACTTATCTCCCTGGTCTTTATGCCTCCAATCTATCTGTAGATCTCATTGGCCATTTGAGCACTAAGAAAGAGCTCTCATGGAGATAAAAACTTTGCATGACTGTCAGTCCTTTTCACTAACAACTGCTTTCCAAAACCAGCCTCTCCCCTGGTTTAACATGCAGACTCTTCCACATATACTACTGCCTGTTTGGTTGCACTAAAATTCATTGTTTATAACTATGTAACAGTTCCAACTAATTTCTTTCACAAAATCTGTGTCATTGCTAACTCAACAAAGTCTTTATATAATCTTCCAAATTACTAAAATGTAGTTTATATATATTTATTGTTCCTAAGGACTCCCTTTCCAATGACTCCCCAGTAATGAACTAACAGCACTTGCTAAATCTTTTAAATCTGGTCAAGGTATTATTTTAGATTCATACAAATACAGTGTATGATTTGGGTTTTGATCAAGATATCACACTGGAAGTAAGGTAAACATATTGTACTCTTTTTATCTATTTGCTCTGCAATACTGCCAAAAATGTAATAAGGTTTTTTAACAAGATCTATTTTACAAGCAAATGTTTCAAGTGGCATTGATTTTTACCTTCTAATTCCCTGTTGGCAGGGTTCTTAAAATATTAGTTGCACACTTCCTGCTACTGCAGTCTAAGAAATTCTGATACAAAGATTGATTTTAGTTAGCTTGCTTTCACAGTTGTTTTTCTTCATAAATCTAAGCACTGTCATTTCTTCAGAGAAGCAGCTACTCCCGCCCTGAGGAAAGCTACCACTATGGCTAAAATACTGCTGCTTCCTCCAATAATGATGTCAAGATTTTCAGATGAGACCAATGGTTTGCCTCCATCCACAGGAACACCACCTGGGGACCTCTGTTACCATGTTAGATTTTCTATAAATATTTCTGTGTTTCCTCATTAGTACAATAAATACTCTGGATCAGCTGGCACTGTCTTTCTTCTGAACCCATCTTTGTTGTCATGCTATCAGCTGGTTATCCCAGCTTCCCTTTTTAGCTGTTCTTAGCTCACCACCTCTCTGAATGCATTACAAAAGCCCTGTTTGGTTTTCTGCATCATCTTGACATTTTTAACCACTCATGTAACTCATCCTAGAAAGAAAAAATATATATCAAAAAGACCGTGTACAATGCAATATGATTTATTTTCTAACTTTACATTGCTTACTCCTCTCTTTCAGATATTTGTATAATATTCTTTGATGGAAAAAGAAGTAGAATGAACTAAGAGCAAAATAACTACTTCCTTACTGCAGTGTAGTTTATTCACTACATTTTTGTAATTAATATTCTAAATTTTTCAGATTTATTCATTCACATTTCAACTTTTGAAATAATTTGAAAAGTTGCTAAGCAACAGTGACCTGCCAGCTAGTCAGTGAACAACCTCTGCTCTGAGATCACGGTGGTGATCTTCTTATGTCATCAGATCTGTGTGTGCAGATTTTCCTCTCTCCCCTCCAGCTGGTATTCCCCTCTTCTTTAATGGAATCCAAAGAATCTCCTACACTCAGGCTCATTATGACTTTTTTTTTTTTAGTTCACCTCTACTTTAATTCCTACAAACACACACTTTTATTTATTTAACTTGGCAACAAAAGAAATTCAACTAGGATTTAAATATTCTGTCACACATTAAATGTTTAAGCCTTCCACCAGTGTTACATCTGTTCTACAGGTTCTACTGACTGCTTGTCCTGTAGTCACTCATCAGTCTTGCTTCTAGTACTGCAATAACTATTTCTGCCATCTTCAAAAAAAACACAACCTAAATGTATTATAGCACAGATACTGTAATTGAATTAGAATGTACCTGTAACAAAAAGACTTGTCTGAACCAAAAAAATAAAGAAATGCTTCATTATTAGTGCAGAAAGAAACAAAACCCACAAGGTATACATCAAGCATGAAAACAAACATACATCATGAAAGCATGACTGATTCCAGTGACACCTGGAGAAGGGAACTGCAGAAACCTGCAGAAGGACCCTATTGATCAAGAAAAGAACGGATGAAACAAAATTATGGGTAGACTCTCTATAATTCAAGTCTGTATTGAATCCACTAAGAAAACTACTACTTTAAGTAGCAAAATCAAAGATTATTTGTGTTGTTATCTGTTACCTGTGGGGCATTACATTAGCCATAATACAAACAGAAATTTTATCATGGGACCATTTAGTTGGAAAAGACCTCTGAGATCACTGAGTCCAATTGTTAACCCACCACTAAACCAGGTCCTTAAGTGCCACATTTCCATATATTTTTAAAATACCATCAGGGATGGTCACTCCACCACTTCCCCGGACAACCTGTTCCAATGCTGCTTTTGGTGAAGGAATTTTTTCTAATATCTGACCCAAACCTCCACTGGTACAACTTGAGACCATTTCCTCTTTTCCTATCAATTGTTACTTGGGAGAAGAGATTGACCCCCACTTGGCTACAACCTGATTTCAGGTAGTTGTAGGGAGCGATAAGCTCCACCCTGAGACTCCTTTTCTCCAGGAGAACAATCCCAGCTCCCTCAGCCACCCAGGTTCTTGTTTGTTTTTTTTTTTTGTTTTGTTTGGGGGTTTTTTGTTAGTTTGTTTGTTTGTTTTTGTTTTTTTTTATTACAAAATGCAACCTAGAGTGCTTTATAGTTTTAATTAAAGCAGTAAAAAAAAAACAACAAATCATCTAGCAAAGGAGGGAATAAGATGTAAGCCAAGCAAAAAAAAAGATACAGCGATTACGATTTTGGTATGAAATTTAAGAGACTAGAAAAATTAGAGATTACAGAGAGTGAGCAAAGATAACAAGATCACTCTGAAGTCTAAGACACAACTATTCATTGATGAGGGTCAGGGAGAAATGAGCTCAAATTCAGGATCTGTGAGACAAACAGAAATTAATTCTCTTTTAGAGCAAGTCTCCTGTCCTTGTGTGCCTTTGGGAAAACCAAGGGCAAGCGGAAAGCTCTGGTTTGAGTTCACATATAGAACTTGGGTAATGACAATAAAGACAAAGTTGAGGATTTGATCAGTAGTAAAGGGGAGAGAAAGATCATTTTCTGGATCTATTTAGGAAAACCTGAAAAATAAAATTATCGTGGCAAAAGAATCCAGCCAAATTCTTCATCTTTGAGACTGTTCTTACCTGTTTTCTGAGATGAAGGGTCTTTTCCTTCCAAATTAACTCTAGTTGATGGCAATACTGGAATAGAGAACTTATCGGGAACTTCAAAAAATTCTTGCATGCTCACTTCTACCCTGTAATCCACGTACTTCAGCTCTGCGGCGTATTTACGAGGTTTCAGAAGTGCACGTTTCTGCAAGTGAAGGAATTATGTATCCATATGGACAATCATCTCATAATACTTTCAGGTTAAGAAATGCAAAATTATACAGGCTTAATTCTAAAACTGAATTGGTAATTAAGCAAGTTAGATAGCAATTTTTGAGTGCTCCTTCCAAATAAAAACTGCCTTAAATTTTTTTTAGACATCATGCATCTGAAACATTTGTTCAAGAAAAATATATTTTGAAATTTACAGTAAGCCCACATCCTCCTCAGAAACCAGTCTGCTAGCACTTATAGGTATATATATTATATATATAGGTATATATTATATTCAGGGGAAGACAAGCAAAGGCGAGAAACATATTTTGTATCAGTTGTAGAAAGACGCTTCTTCTCTTCTAAGTAATAAAAAGAATGAAAAAGAAAAATAATTTTGATGTTTGGCAAGGGATAACTATTAGCTGAATTAAATTTGGTATTTCAGTGTTGACAATATATTTTAGAAATGAGGGCATTTAGAATTAATTTTAGGGACAAGTAAACTCCTCCTCTTGGTAAAAAGCATTGCTAATCAACAGCATGAAACGTATTAGTAAAGGATTAGCACAGTATATTAAGGCAAGGTCAATATAGGCATATGAACCTCTTAATGAACTAAATTTGATTCCTGTGGGATACCATGACAAAAATAATGTAATGATTTAATACACTACTTGCTCAAAATTGCTATTTTCAATCCAATAACACAGTATAATTGCAATGCTCAAGAGTAATTGTAAGTTGAACAAATTTAAAACCTGAAACTAGTCACATATTTTTTACACACAAGTCTTTGAATTCGTGACTGTTGTGAATTATCTTAAAGCAAGCGTAAGAAGGAGATAAATACAGAAATATTCAGGGTTTGCCAAGAAAACTGGTTTATTATCAAAATCTATTGCTTTAAAATAATGCCAGCAAAGAAGGCATCACAGTACATATTTCAGTGGGCTAAGGAATGCAAATCCACTATGGGAATACAAAAATACCATTTAAAAGGTAAGGTGATTATTCTTAAAAATTACTACTAAGGGTAATATGGTCAAATTACTGTTCAAATCAACTAGTCTGGTGGTCTGCTTTCGGTTGGTGGTGGGTTTCTTTATTTCTATTTTCCGTTTTAATACAAAACTCTCATTCCCTTGCTGGATTTAGAAAGCAGGCTTACACTCTGCCATTGCTTTGTTTTGACCATAATCCAAAGCTTCAATAAGGTGTTAAAGTACATGTGGACTTTAGCTTTAGTTGCTAACACCCTTTTTTGGCACAAATAAATATAGAAACATAATTATTCAAGATTCTTGTTTGATGAAGAACAAAAATTTTCCTGTGAGTTCAAAATCTGAACTCACTATTTACTAATTTTTATCACACAAGACCGGGAGTTGACAGAAATTACTTTCTCTCTTGCATACAAAATTAATTAAAAAAACCTAGGTGCAAACGATTCAGTTGGTATATTAATAGCAAGTTCCACTTCTCTCTGACAGGACTGAAATGCCTGTGGGAAAAAGAAATTTCACTATCACTTGTAATGGGAAGTTCCCAACCAAAAAAATGACACCAGTTTAAATTTGACTTGATCTTCTGCATAATCAAATATAAATTTATACCTACACATGATTTTGGTAACTAGATTATTTTCCAACACAGAAATAAAAATCCAACATGCTCACATAGTTTTGGTAAATTTTAATTGACAACAATAATTGTAAGATGACCTTTAGTGGAACACTGAACACATTTAAATTATATCTATCTTGAAGAGATACTATTTAAAAAAATCCCTGAAATACTTTAAGATCCCAGTTCATGCTATCTCATTTTTAAGGATATGTCAGGAAAAAAGCCAGTTGGTTAGTATTACATAGTCTATGAACATTTCAAATATTTCCTGGCAAAAGTAAAGGATGTAAATATTTTGAATGAGAGACCTAGGGGAAAAAGAAAATCCTGCCAGCACACACAAGACCAAACTCTGTTGTCCCATAGGATAATATTTCCAAGAGAAAATGTCTCTCATCTTTAATATTTTTCAGGGCAGTGAGAGTTAAATGGAACTTAATATTTTTCAACTCTCACTATCAATTCAGATCTAAGGTTGCTCTGTTACGACAAGGCAGATTTCAGGTTCTTCTACTTCATCAGTGTGATGGTTCGTGGTATTCCAAGTGTGGAAGTGTTATTACCAGATAAGAACAGAATTTGCATTCAGTTCCCACGCTTAATTATTTTTTAGGAATCATTTTTTGAAAAGGGAATGGAGGGTATATAAAGCATCAGAATTAAACTTGGTATTTTTCAAAGACCTATTGATTTTCCAAGGTATTATCTTTGCACTTTCTAATGCAAAGGATGGCAGATACTGCTACAGAGCACTGAGGCACCTTTCTCTTTCCTTGCATATTACTGTTTCCTAAATCCTAATTTAGCCCCATTTCTTCCTTACAGGAATTACCTTCTAAAACTGTTCCTCATGAATGAGGAACAAGAATTTTATTATCTGTCGAAAAGAATCCTTGTGATCAATCGTGTTTGCCATCTCCCTTAATCCCATATCAAAAGATAAGTGATGTAAAATAAAAGACATTGGTCCCATTCGTAAATTCAATGAATTGAGATCTGACCACAGATCCCTTCATGAAAAGTTCATTCCCACTCAAACGTATCTAATGTTACTTTTTAATTACAGTATCTTCTCTCCTCAAGGTCACAGCGATTCTTTCTCAAAAAAAAAAAAACCCATAAAAATAGTTTAAACTGAGCACACAACTTTTCCATAATCATACTGAAAAAACACAAAAAATCCTTCTTGATTCCTGGGGGACTATGAGGAGCAAAAACTTTAAAGATCACACCCAGACAGGAGGAGGATGAGACTCAGCCACATCAGTCAAACAGCCGAAGCCACAAGTCTACAAGGCCTGTGCACATTTTTCACTGATCGAAACCAAAGCTCATCACCAGCACAGTGGTGTGCTCAGATAAAAATACTCCATGTTGCTTAGTCACATGGACAGCAGGATAGAAAGAAAATGCACTATGTCCTAAGAGCTGGAATATGGTAAATCCGGTGTTCATGCTCAGATGAGCCATGCAATCCAACAGAAGTGAAATGGAGCCTAAGGACAGACTTCTTACAGCTTAACAATGAGGGCACAATGAGGGCAAGCTTTACTTCTGGGATTCTCGTAGAACAGCACTCTCTTCCTTTCCTTTCAAAATGTCTAATTATACAAGGAGCTTACTGGCATCTCTGACTATGAAGAAAGGGTTCTGTTTCTAGCAACTGGCTCCAGCTTGTGCCTTTTTATGTAGATTCAAGAAAAAAAAGGAAAACCAAGGCATGTTATTTTGAACTTCACTGACCGCAGCATCTTTCCCCTCACATTCCCAAGTGAAAGAATTCTCCTTAATGTTATTTCCTTCTTTCTTTTATTCACTTCCCTCTATTTATCACAATTAGCAACTTCAGCCTAAACAAGTTACACTCTTCTTCCACATTCTCTTACCTTTATTTCCAGCTACTCTGTTCCTTCTCTTGTTATCTATGTTCACCGAACTTCCCACTTACAGCTCTCTCTTATTAATCATTAACACAAAGGCTGTTCTGTGAATAATTTGTAATTATTCACAATAATGTCAGACACAACCTTAACAGTGGCTGAGTTCCATCCTATATTATTTTTACTACTACCTAAAAATGTTTTACTAGGAATTAATTAATGAAATAGTCAGGAAGTAACACAGTTACACAGTAATATGAGAAAAATATAATAAAAATCATTATATGTTTTAATAATTCTATTCATTAAGACAATCAAAATAGATCTTTGTTTCTTACAGCAATGAAAGGAAAGGGTAAAAACATAGTACAAAAACAGGTACGACTTTCACCCGGGTGTGTAGATGGGTCAAGCAAAAAATTACAGCAGTTGTGAGTACACACATCCAGTTTAACCCCAAAAGCACAGCCTACCTTTATTACTGTTTTCTATGTGATTTAAGTAAGCATGACTAAAATGTAAACTTTAGAAAGAATGAAAAGCATGCAATTATTTAGTTATTTATTCTTCAATTTGACAGATAAAAAAACTGATCAAGTAGTACTAATGTAAGGGTATTTTCCCTTCTGTCCACCTATTGCCTAACAGAATTATACCTGCAGGAAGAGAGTAGAAAGGGGGAATATGAATCAAAAAGAGAGTAACAGCTTTCCAGATATTCTACATTTATTTCTAACCTACAACATACGTCCCAAAGGAACCTGCAACATACATCCCAAAGGATTTCATGAACCTAAATAATTCACTGAACCACAGAAGCTGAGGATGGGCTTTTTT
>VXAY01004624.1:201024-303128 GCA_013399855.1 Oxyruncus cristatus
TGCCTTTTTTTTTTTTTTTTTTTTGGGGGGGGGGGGCTGTGAGGGGAGAATTTAGACAACTTAAAACCATCCTTCAGCTCCAAATTAGATTGCAGAACACCAGCCTCCACAAAAAATTTCTTCAGTTAATGCCACTGAAATTTCTATGCTGTCCCTTTCAAAGGGACAGTAAGTAAGAATTTGTGACAAAAGGTTACTAGAAAAAAGTTTCATAATTTAGTCTGCATAGTGGTTTACCATATTGAGATACTTTTAATGGGTAAACTCTTTTTTATGTCAGTATATAGCAGAACTTCTCCATTTTATCTCTCATAAGGAAGCCTAAAACTTTCTGTACATGGCGCAAAATACTTATTTCTGCATATTAGTTTCACTTTTCACATGATAATTTATTCAGTGTTAGTATGCACCATTATGTGTTTTATACTATAACTAATCTAATCATTCTCCAGTCTTCTTTGATACATGTGATTTTAGAACTCATGTTACATCTTAGCATACCTAGTGGTACAGAGAGTGTTCCTATTATGTTCTCTAGTGATTCCATCCAGAGCCTCAGCGCAGTGAGACCTTTCATCAGGTATTTTCTAAGTGACTGTGACACTAAGGGACTTCAACTATGAAAAGTCAACAAAATGTTACCAGAGCAGTGGATTACCTATAATCCCAAAGGAAACTGTTTGAGTCTAGGCTACATGATTACAATTCTTGTCCCACTACAAACACATCAAAGATTAAAGTTACTGTGTAATTTTTCTTCATTTAATTTGTCTTATACTAATTTTTAAACTTATCTCTAAACAAAAGGAATAAAATTATTAACATCAAATCACCAGGGAAAACTTTCTTCCTCTTAGCACTGGGAAACATATTTGGGGAACTGTTTAAATGGAAAACTGGAATAACACTGCCACCAGCAAACTGTCTGAGGCCAGGTAACATCAGGTTCACAAGGGAAATTAAAACCTTGATTACAAGACAAGGGAAAGTCTGTCCTGCTCCTTTATGTATTCTCAAAGTCTATTGTTAGAAAAAAAGAAAAGCCCTTTAAGAATTTTCATTTCTCAAACAATATGCATAAGTAAGGATACTAATACAGATAACTATTTGATAGAATACGAAAGCTTTTTTAATCACTAGGTATTTTTCAGAAGCTAACTGAAGTAAAATGTTAGTGCTCTTCTGCAGCCACGTTTTCTTAAAGGGAGCACTTCTTAATAGCTTCAAGTGACAAAGCATTTTCAGAATGAACATGTAAAATATTGCAGTGTCTGAGGGGAATTGGTAACTGACAGATTACAGATGTGTGAAAAAAACACAACTTCACACTATTTCCTGAAACATTTAAAAAAAAAAAAAATCACTCCTACAAATCAGGAACAACTAAATAGTTGCAGTAACACGTGTTTCTCACCTCTACTCTGGACAGCCCTAACAGAGCAGTTGCAACTCGAACACTGCTGCTCTGCAGAGTCCCAGTCATCAACCTTCTCTCATGCTCAATAGCTGACATCTGCTGTTGTGCAGCCACAGCCAGAGCCCTCTCTCTCGACTCATTGATCAATGGAATCCTCAGATTTTCTTCAAGAATCTGACCAAGACCACATTTCAAATATAAAACTGGCTGTGACGCACTTGCATCTGTTAAAAAAACAAACCAAAACTATAACAAACAAAAAAGGCAAAAGAAAACCACACACCCCATTTGCCAGTGCTAGTGGAAATGATTAGAGCATTTAAAATTTCTAATCCCCAGAGGAAAGTCAGAATAAAAAATTCCTTCAATGTTTATTTCCATGATATTAATCTGGCACACGCCATTTACTGCTTATAATATTATAACACCTCTTTATTTGTCAACACAATTGGGACATAAAAATTAACACCGACTGAAATCCAACCCAAAAGTTGCTTTTGATAGCTAATAAAAAATCCCAGATTTTAGTGATACTATTATGACTAAAAAGTTTACAAAAGTCTTTCTTCTACCTACATAACACAGCCATGCTTCTACCCTCTAGATGATGTTACAACCTCTCTCAAAGAAACCACCAGAAATTATTTCAAATAACAGCTACACCATATCTGAAACAGGACTGACAGGAGTTTATCACTGGTTGTTTGAAGACAAAAGTATTGGATTTTCTGTCAAATCACATTACTGCATACAAAACTCATGTGTTTTAAAACTCCAAAAATTCTAGGTAAAGATAACTTGTCCTGGTCTAACAACTTATATTCTGAACAAGAAAGCAGAGATACTTTTAAAAAATATTTATGTAGACTATGCTGAAAATAATATAAGAAAGTTGAAAATCACCAACAGCCAGCTGATGCTCTGAACAGAATGGAATGGAAAACATTAAAAGAAATATTTCACCGTTACAATACAATATATTTTTTTACACTTCATTATAAAAAACTGCTTTTACCACGTGTCTAATTAATTTTAACAAAAATCCACAAAAACAAAGGAATATATACAAAAAAATAATTTGCTCTATGGTACTCTTCTCCCTTCTATTCAATGTACCTTCTAATTTACCATTAGTATGCAAAACATTTGGACTATCCATTGCAGGCCATTCTGAAGGCAAAGGTATATCACCTGTTCCCTCTATCAGATACACAAATTCTCCAATCTGAAACACAAGAACATACACACAGTTCAGAAAGCAACTCACACACAACAGAAGGCAAAATATTAAAAGTAAAGGAAAGATATCCTAATAACGCCCAAAATCTGACTTGTGAAAAAATTTACATATTAAGGAGACCTGTTTTTTAAAACTATGTCAAAATAAAAGAAAATTATAATTTCAGCCATGTTATCATAATAAAGTACCTTTAATTGAGTATGTTACCTCTGAAAAGTCAAGAAATTTCAACGAGCTCAATCCTTTCCAACTCCTTATATAGTTTAACTGAATAAGGACAATGTGACCCATAAATACAGCAAAAAAAAAGTGAATTCTAATTATGTGCTATAGCTACATATAATTTACACATATTCATGAGCTACCTTCACTGCTCTTCACTATTTAGAACCTTTTAAAAAAAAGTTTACAATAATTTTGAGCTAGAAACATTTTTATAGAAAGCAAATAAAAGGCAGAAGTCAAGTCAGGTTAGCATTATGTACAAATTCTCCTTTAAAAATAAATAAATTTAACAAATCTTAATTATTTCATCAAAAATAATCAAAAACCTATAGAAGCTTGAAAGTAAATAAAAACATGACCTAGAAAAAGGAAATACAGTAATTTTTCATAGAGGAAAGGATAAATTAATTAGCAGAGAAATAGCACTCTGAATTATAGATGAAATGAAAAAATTAGGGTGCAAACAAAAGACAAGCTTTTTTAGAAAAATAAAACTCAATGAAAATACTCCAAAATAAAAAGTCCACAATCAGAACATCCCAAACTAAAAAGATATGTAAGTTAGGTACCTATATATCTATCTCAACTAGGCAGGAGATTTAACATATATAACTATTGTTTTGATAACTTCATTTTGTTTACCACAAACTTTTCATAGAAAATTTTAGCTTCTACCGATTGCAACGTAAAGGATCAAATGCCTCTGTGACAACTGATACAATTTGCACAGAAGCTCTTCACTTTATTTCCATAAACCATATTCTCTAAAACTCTGCCCTCAAAACGCATATTCTGTTCATTCCAGATATGAAGGAAATAATTTAAAGAGTCTGGTGCATCTGTGCACTAGTGAATCCAGTGCAATGTTTTCCTTCTAATATTTCTCAACTACATAAGGAAACCCTGAGGTTTTTTCTTTTCTTACTTTTATTTGTAGTTTCATTTGATATTTATGTTAAGGCTCAAAACAGTGCAATTATATTTCTGACCCAGCAGAAGGAAAGCTACTCAACTTTGATGGCATTTTCTCCCCTTCCTTGATTCAAGACTTCACACAAATCTTCCTTGAGGAGGATTAAAGACACCTACAGCGAAATTGGATTCCCATACACACAAACTAATAGCCACTCCTGGGAACCAATTTAAACAGGAATTATTCCTGTTTGACACAGTGATTTGGCTCCAAAAGGACCGTTAACAAGCTCTGAGCACATACAACTAATTTCATGAAGGTGCTGGTTGCTAGGATGCCATTGTACTATCAATTACTTTTCTTGGCATTGCTGACATCAATATGCTTACAGGTAGGAACAAACTTCCCCAATTTCCTCTTTGCTTTGAAGAATTCTTGCTTTTTGATCTCCATAGAATGCAAATCCTGTTTTCCTTCTGCTGATTTTTTTTCCTAGTGCTTTAGAACAGAAAGGGTATTTCACTGTACTTTGAGAGTTTAGCTAGTATAGCCATGGTTTCAATGCTTTGTATTCCCATTTTCTATCAGCTGCAAACAGGAAAGCATCAACATTATGTAGGGTTTACTCTTGATGAAAATAGTTAATAAAATAGCTGTTGACCTACCATTAGCTATTTATCTAATCCCCTTGCTCACTGATATTTCAAAAGCATGTATAGCTACTAGGAATTTGCAGTTGCCTATGCAAGCCAGTAATTAAAAGAAACAGATAGCAAAGTGTTTTCTCAATAAACAATTTCATTTCCTATAAGACATTTAGCTGTGAAAGTCTGGACTGGCACTCTTAAACTATAATTGTTATCAGTGAAATTCCAGGCTGTTCACATTTAAATTAGCTCCCAGAAACAAAGATATAGAAAAAACCCCCACAGTCATGGTAACCAATATATAATGTCTTCTATGAAAAGATCTATGCTAAAAATCTGAAGACTGTCAGTTTCAATTTTCCTTTAAACAACAATGAAACACTGAAACAAATCCTTGAGAAATGTTAAAAATACTCTGTGCTGTCATTTCAAATCTTAGAAAGGTTAACACAAAGATTATTTCAATACGGGTTAAGCAAAATCCTTGAGTAGGCCAAAAACTTGAATCCGTGTGTATTCTTGCTATTATTACAGATCTATAGTTGGTGCAACCATGGATAGAATTCCTAGTCAGATTCAAGTCTCCTGATTTGAATCTCAGTATCTTCTTAGCTGATTGTAATGAAGGAGCAGTCTTACTCTAATAACTATTTTGGTCTACTTGTCAAAAAAGGGTAAGGAAGGTAGGTAACAAGAAACCACAGAAATGCTAAATTAAATTATTTATAAGATTTTATATATAGCACAAGTTCATACTTGAATGATGCAAGTCTCATCATTGTACAAAGTCATTTGACTGTTGTACAACATGGTAGCTGCACTTCTTTGTCAATTAGATAATGGTATGATTAGAAATATTGCAGTCATATACACAATATTTAAGCAAGCCAATTTTTTCCTGTGCCATTATTGTACAGCTCTAAAGTCATCTTAGCTATCTTACAGTTTCATCTTTCTCTAGGAGATTTAATACAATTACTTACAAATTATACAATTATGTGGATGGACTTAATTTTCCTGAGGTCCTACATCTCAAAAATTTTGTACTTTCAGCAGCCTTTAAACGCATTTACTCAGCTAAGCTGAAAGGACAAGGTGTTCCAGAGACAGTTACCATACAGGACTTAACAGCAGCAGCTTCTCTGAGGCATTAATGCTTCCTCCCATGAAAAGGTCAACTAGATCTTTGTTAAGAACAGTGACTAGTAGCTATGTGCCTAAATTTAGGTGTTTCTACGTCACCACTGGAGGCAACACTGGGGCTGACAGAAATGTTTTTTTCCCTTTCCACCTGAAGTAAGACTGTCCTACATCTCTGACCACATCTCTTAGATTAACTTTTCTTCCATTATCATGTCTCAATTTCCCTTCTCTTCACTATAGTTTCCAGGCTCTGTGTATCCATGAGCCTGCTTTTCTCATTAGGGGCATATACTTCTTCTTCTAATAAACAAACAACAAACAGGGGAAATGCCAGTAGCAGAGATTTAAAGAAAGACTATAAATCCCAGCAAGTAAAGGGAGATTCTTCTCAGATTTGCTGCCAGACACCAGTAGGCTGAGGTCTTTCATGTCTAGAGACTGCATCTAGGTATTTCACTGAATAAAACTGATGGACTTAACATTCCTTTAAAAGAAACTTTTACATCCTTCTGATTATCCCTGTTTCTGTCTTTTTCCACCTATCTCCATTATATTGTTTGCTGGGGTGGCTAGAACTGCACACAATACTCAAGAATTGTATATTATGGCTCTTTAGAAAGTTCTACTGAGGTTTCACACGTTGGTGTGTATTCTTTTCCTTATAATTTTTCTTTTTGAATGAAGCTGAGTACTGAATTGATTTTGCATTGAACCATCCACAAAGACTTCCATCCTGTGGCAGCAACATTAATACATCCTCCTTCTGGGTGACTCCTGCTGTCAATATGGTGGGAGCTCATTATCTCGCTGGAGACTTTGACAGAAAATCCCTCCTCTATCTCTGTTCATTTTCAAAAAACTCAAGAGTATGGTACACTCCTTAAGACTTCCAGTCATATGGCCTGTTTTCTTTAAAAAAATGGCCAGTATTTTCAAATAATGAACAGGGTCAGAAAGACAGGCTTGGGCATCATTGCATTAGTCTTGATTTCCTTTATGAACAAGATAAAAAAATTAAGTTAGCCAGGTGGCACAGCCAAAGTCCTGTTTAAACAATTAAAAAACCCCATCAAACACACAAACATTAGACAGTAGCAGAAGTTCCTTGTTTTATAGAAGTGGGAAATATGGAAGCTCAGAACGCGCAGGAGAAAAAGAATGAGTTATTTAGTTTTGGATGCATTGTTACAAATGATGAAAATGCAGCAGAGAGAATGGCAGAGGCATGTAATTGCACAGAGGGAAAGCTGAAACACAGAGGCAGTATTATGAAAGCAAGAAACGGAATGCAAGCCTTGAGATCAGCCACACATAAACAAAGATTACAAAAACAACAGTGTTCTGAAAAGCATTGACAGCTAGAGAGGAAACGCAGCAGACAGGTTAAAGAGGTGAAAAGATGGACTAATGACACAGAAAAAAAGATTGCAACCACAGAAAATAAAGGATTACAGGAACATCAAACAAGATGGATTGCAAGATTTTAAGTTCTAAAATCTGATCAACACCAGATCTTGGTAATTTGATTAAACCAGTTCCAATTAAGTAGGTATGGCTAAACCCAGACTACATCAGTCAAGAAAAAGGTTTGTGGAGTCAGTATTCACGTGCAGTCTGTTCAAAACTGTTACGTGCATCGGTGCAAGAACTGAATGGAACTTGGATTGACAGAAAAATTTAAAAAGAGACAGAGCAAGGAAAATTATTATTCTACTTTGACAGCATACCTGAAATACAGTGACAAATACAGGGAGAAGTACAGAACAGTAAAGACTTCATACTTTCCCTGCCAATGCATTATTCTTTCTCCCACATCAAGACAAATTATGTAAATTCCTTTTTCTTTTACTGAACCTCAGTTGCCTAAAAAAGCCACCAAAATAACATTCCTTGCAGTATTACTTTTATTTGTAATGATTTTACAGTGAAAAATTGCTTGCAGCATTTCATATAACTCCAAATATGGGCAGATAAAAGGGCAGTAAACTTTGGTTTAAATTTCTTAGTCGAAATCTGTAATCTTATGTACATCTCTGAACAACTTCTTAAGCCACTTCTTCCTTTATCAGTTATAGGAATAGTGTATTTTCACAAAAAAAAAAGAAAAAAAAAGTTTACTTTCCAAACATCAGCACATAAATCATGTCTTTATAACTGCACGTGCATGCAAAAGCATTACCTTAAAATAGGTACATAACTAATTTGTATCCTCATAGAATCACAGAATATCCTGAGTCGGAAGGGACTCACAAGGATCGCCAAAGTCCAGCTCCTGGCTCTGCAAGCAACAGCCCCAAGAGTCACACCATGTGCCTGAGAATGTTGTCCAAATGCTTCTTGACCTTTTTCAGGCTTGGTGCTGTGACGACTGCCCTGGGGAGCCTGTTCCAGTGCCCAACCACACTCTAGGTGAAAAAACCTTTTTCTAAAATAGAACCTAAACCTCCCCTGACACAATTTCAGGCCATTCCCTCAGGTCCTGTCTCTGTTCACCACAGAGATGAGATCAGTGCCTGCTCCTCTTCTTCCCCTTATGAGGAAGTTGTAACTGCAATGAGGTCTCCCCTCAGTCTCCTCCAGGTTGAACAGAGCAAGTGCCCTCAGACACTCCTCATACAGCTTCCCCTTGAGGCCCTTCATCATCCTCGTTGCCCTCCTTTGGACACTCTCTAATGGCTTAATATCTTTCTTATACTGTGGTGCCCAAAACTGCCACAATATTCAAGGTGAGGCTGCGCCAGTGCAGAGCAGAGCAGGACAATCCCCTCCCTTGACTGGCTGGTGATGCTTTGCCTGATGCCCCCCAGGACACAGTTGGCCCTCCTGGCTGCCGGGGCACTGCTGACTCATATTCAACTCACCATCGACCAGGACCCCCAGGTCCCTTTCCATGACATTGCTCTCATTTACCTTACTCACATATTTGGCAAACATGACCTGATTCTTACCTGAACAAGCTATCACATGATCAACACTCACAGAACACACGTTCTATTCTTACCTGTTCATTAACCAGAAGGACAGTGCAGTAACGCTTTTCCTGATTAAAGGGAAGGAAGTGAATATCTAAGGCTGCAGAACTTTTTCCTTTCAAGAACAACTTTTCCATTGGACTGAAGAACTCATGCAGGAGGCTGCATTGGACAGCTGTTAAAATAAGTTTATTTAAATGGATGTTTAGATATAACAGCATAGGTTATAATATAAGGTAGCTGCATGAGTTTAAATATAAGGTTACTGTATACAGCATTCTGTCGTAATCAGTATTTAGACACACCTGTAATTAGTAATCAGTGTTTATAATTACAGTTGTGTAAATGAGCTGCAGTATCACATGCTGCATTATTTAAATATATTTTGCTAATTACCTGCGCTCTTATTCTATACAATGAAACAAAACTGGGAAAAACAGACACTTTTCACCATCAAAAATTCCTTAAGGAATTATAGCCTTTAACCAAAGGTCTACTCACATCAGAAAGAAGAGGGTAATCTACTACTATTTGAACAAAAAAATCTCGCTTTCATCAGCAGTAACTACATTACGCTGTAGCCTGAAATCCTCTAGAATGGACAAAATCTACCGAGTGGCAAGTTTGTTTTCTTTGCACTGCTTTCATAGAAGCATTATGCTGATAAAGAATCTAAGGGTTGAATCTGGCAGAGCCTCACTACCTTCTCACTGCATGTTTTTCATCTGCTAAGCATATTTTGAAAATGCAGAACCAGACCATCATTCGCTGGCCAGCTTCCTAGGAAGGTCAGTAGACTTTAAAACATATGTGAAAGTGAAGGCAACTGAAATGAGTGAGACCATGTAGAAGTCTATGCCAAGCTGGCTAAATAAAAAGAACAGGGAAAGGGGAATCCACTTCTCCGAGCAACCTGTTCCAGTGCCTCACCACCCTCACAGTAAGAATTTCTTCCTAATATTTCATCTAAATCTGCCCTCTTTCAGTTTAAAGCCATTACCCCTTGTTCTGTCACTACATGACCCTGTAAAAAAATCCCTCTCCAGATTCTCATGGGCTCCCTTCAGGTAATAAAGGTCAAAATAAGGTCACCCTGGAGCCTACCCTTCTCTAGGCTAATTTTTTGAGTGTGATGCACAATTTTAGGCCAACGTTTTACGAAAACTATAAATAATAGTCAATGAGCACACTTTACATGTCAAAATCTTACTTATGTAGATTTCTACTATAGTGAAATATGAGGTACTGTATAGAGGTTCTTACGGCAAACAAAGTTGTTCTCTTCATTTGAATCTTCAGGCAGTGCATCATTTTTTGAATTTAATATGTTATATTCAGAACTAAAAGGAAAAAAAAAAAATTAAAGCAATACCCTAAAGCCAAACATTTTGATTGTAGATAACTTTTTTCCCTTTTTATGAATAAATACTGGAAAAGCAAAAGTTTCAAGACCAAAAAACTAAACAAACACCACGTTTAGGAACAATTTACCTACCCAATAATGTTAAACAACCCCTCTTCCACTTGAGTTATTATTCATACTTAGAGTAGAGCCAGAACATCCTTCCTTCAATTAATCAGCAAATAATTTTGTAAATTCAAGTTTGAATACAAACTTGCATGTTATTTTTATTTATTTGCATATTTTTTAATTTTTTAAGTCCAACATACACACTGTAATAGTAATAAAGACATCATAACACACCTTATAAAATCAGTGTGACTTTATACAATGTTAACTAACCTAGCCAAGCCCTAGGACAGTAATATATTTAAGAAATTTAATAGGAAAGCCACTTCTTCCATTATTAAAGACATCCTGGTTTTAAAAAAATGAATATCAATATTTACATTAACCCTTATAAAAGCTGAGTGATCTAAATTTAATCCAGCAAGTTCAAGATGCAAATCTAATCCATCAGAAAAAATCCCATTAGAATCCCACAATTGTGTACATCAGGGATTCACAAATTGCAACAAATCAATACTATACAAATTATTTAAAACTTGTGAGCCATTGTTTTTTTTCTTAGAGGAAGCAGAACAACTTCAGAAAAAGTGCAACATAGTGGAATATTTACATATTTTGTGGTAAAAAATAGGGGGCTGATGTTGCCACTATCTGTTACCTACCTGGTGTAAATCATTTCTCTTACAGTGCTGATTTCTAAACTGACTGAATTTGGCATCTTATATTTACCATTGTCAAAATCGATATTTCTTAATATTGGAGTTGAAATTACCTAAAACTGTTTTCCTTTAAATTACTTCTTAGATTTTGTCTTTTTTTTTCTTTTTTTTCCTTTTACTTCACAAGAATTATTGTACAAAAAACCCCACTTGAAATTTGCTTGAGTACACATGGTTTACAATGTTTCTGCTCTTAGAATGAAGATAAATGATTTTCTGTACAAAGGCTAATTTTACTCTTGGCTCTTTGAGTAAGTATTTGGGAACTTCATAGTACACAGTAAGGAATTCAGGATGTGAAATCCCCATGTACACGTGTAGTTCACGATCTTGCAGGGAAACATCAAAACTCATAGGAGAACCTCTACAAGCAATTTCTACCAAAAAAAAAAAAAAATATCTCTTCTTGTTTCAGTTAATTAAGTTCACGTACAAGGTCCATTTCCACAAGGTTATAGCCTTGAAAAGATTGGATAAGGTAAGTCCAGGAACAATAACGCTTGTCCCTCTGTACTATTTTCACACCAAGGCTACAGGAATGACCTATGTTAAATAACACTGCAGTTAATCATTCAAAGAAAACCTAAGGTAACCAAGGATTTCTCTAAGAAAGGGGAAGGGGATGAATCTTAACCTGAACACCTTAACTCTTTTCACTACAATATTGCTTTTCAAGTGTATTTGAAAAGAATAGGTATTCTCAATAAAAAAACAACACAGCTTAGAACTAAATCTTCTCTAAATTCCCACCCCTGCAAAGCCAACTGTGCTCCTGACTGTCATATTTCCTTGGTGTGACTTTATATAGTTTTCTATCCTTCTTCACAAATAATTTCTACCATTGTTGAGAGGAATTAAGACTGTGCACCTACATTTATGGAAGGAGAGTTTTGTTTAATTTACAACAAGCACAGAGCTCAAAGATGCTGAAAGCTACACTGTAATGTATCTCTAAAAAAAATACTGCAAGCTTCAGCTCATGACTCAGGTTTGATATTATCCATGCATAAAAGTCATTCTCCCCTGGCAGTAAAATTTTATGAACAATTATTACATACAGTATTTGATAAGTGTTGGGTCTCTCTTAAAATAAATAGTTAATCTTGCCAGGCTAAGAAAAAAAATCAAAACCTTAAATAAATGGACTTGCAAAATTCTCAGAATATGTTACCCTGGAGGTGTATTTTAATACCTACACTTGAAGGCCATTTTTCAGAAAGAAAAATGATCTCTGAATTATAAGCATGCAACATACTATTTATTCTGTACTTCACAAATAAGTATCTCATATTATAAAGCATAATTTCTCACAATGCTTTATCTTTGAATGAGAATGCTAAGTCATGTTTGCAAAAACAGAGACCACAGCTGAAGAATCACTGTAAAAGTAACAAATAGCTCAAAAGCTGTATGAAAAAATAACATAACAGGAAGTGGAAATACATAACAGCTCTTCACTGGTGTGAACTGTACATTGAATAAGTCCTATTTTCAGAGTTAAACAACAGAGAAACTCATTAGGCTGATTTAACATGGTATTGAACTTCTCTCTATATAAATTCCTTTCTTACATCAATGAACAAAGCACCTGCAGGTAAGAGATGGGAAACAAAACTGTGTTGTGGAAGACATGAACATTGTGCCTCATTCTTCCATAACAAAAGGAAATAGCATCTCATTCAGTAATAAAAGCAAAAGGAATAAAGTTCATGAAGGTATAAGAAGCTTGGTTATACTCAAAGTCTGGTTCAATACATCCCCTTTCAACAGACAGAGAAATAAGGAAATGGATTAGGCAGAACAGCTGAAAGCTGCCATAAAAAAGTCTACACAGTCTCTTTGCTGAACCTGGGTCAGGTGAATTCCCAGTATCAACAGAAAACGTGGAATGAATGGCTTGAGAGCAGCCCTGAGGAGGAGAACTTGGGCATATTGCAGAGTGAAAAAATATGTATGAGCTGGCAATGTGCAGTGGCAGCTCAAAAAGCCAACCCTGTCCAACGGTTGCAGGGCCAGGGAAGGAATTCTCCCCCTCTACTTTGCTCTTGTGAGACCCCACCTGGAGTGCTACCTCCAGCTCTGGGGTCCTCATCACAAGGAAGACATGAACCTGCTAGAGAAGGTCCAGAGAAGGGCCACAAAGTTGGCTGGAGCACCTTTCCTATGAGGACAGCTGGGAGAAGAGAAGGCTCCAGGGAGATCCTACTGTGGTCTTTCAGTATTTAAAGGGGCAGAGGGGGTTGGCGTTGGGCATAAGAAAGATAAAGAGAGACCAAACAACTTAATCTGTCTTTCATTTGGTTCTGTTTGTTTTTTTTTTTTTTTTCACAAACACAACTTGTCCCTTCCAAAGCAAGATTATTTTACTGTGCATTAAATGAACAAAAAGTTCTGCAAGAGTACGGTACAGGTGAGGATTGGTTTATGAGGCCACCTCTCATTTGCTTGGTATAAAAACCTGGTTGAGACAGAGAAATGAGAGGTGTGAATGCATTCGGCTGTGGTTTATTCAATCATGCACTACAAATGACAATCATAGAACAGTTTGGATTGCAAAAGAACTAAAAGTTCATCTAGTTCCTACCCACTTCCACACTTGTGCAGCAGTTTAGTAGCTGTCACCTCTGAGATGTTAGATACCTGTTCCCACACAGTACCACAAAGAGGATGGGCTTGCCATGTTATCAGGTATGACAAAAATCAAGACGAAAAGTAAAATCATTATGCAGTCAACATAGATAGTGTTCATACAATAAGTCATATTAGCTACACATGTGTAATGGTATGCCTTTACTCTTTAGTCCAGGGTCCAAACAAGTCAATAACCCAGTTTTCCATTCAAGAAAATTGCAGGAAAAAAAAAAAAAAAAAAAAAAAATTGCTTTGCTTTATGTATCTGGAGGAGAATTTACTATATGATCTTTATAGTCAATTACAGTTCCAGATTTCATGTATTACTGAGGGGGAAAAAAAGTGCCAGACACCATGGGGAAATCTGAAGTTGACAGAGCAGCAACAGAATCAATGAATTTTAGGAGACAAGAACTTTAGCAGCAAGCAAATGTCTTATTAGAGAGAAGGAATATGAGGAACTGCTTGACAACGCACTGAAAATACTGAAACATTTGAAGACAAAACTCACATCTAAGACATTTGCCAGTTTCCAAATTCTGCAGGACAGTTTCTGATCTCAGAACAAAGAGTAGGATAAAAACTAAAGCAGGAGCTGCCCAAAATAGGCAGCATGGCTTAGAATAGATGAATTTCTATTGTATCAAATAATAACCAGAATTTTAATGACTCCTGATACCATATTTGTAAACCATACCCTATGAAACAACAGGCATTAATGCTGTATCTCATAACCTATATCACACAGAGGTACAATGGAGCTTCATCTCAATAAGAAAGTACAGGTATTCTGTATGACATACCTCTTTCCTTGACAAATGAAACTGCTTAGAACAAAAAGGGTAAGAATAAAATTCAGAAAATTAAAAATGTTTGGAATTCCTGATTCTAACTCTGGTTTAAAAAAAAAAAGGTAAACAACATTAAGAAGTTATATACAGGGCAAAGCTTGATTCGAAATTCATTCATTAATTGTTTCTTTTTTGGTTTAAAATTAAATTTTAATGTAAAAATATTTATCCACATTCACAGTTTGTTTTGAAAATTAGTCTGTGCAATCATGAACCACCCTTGTGACTCATGGACACTGTAATGCAAATGCTAAACTGCTTAGTCACGGTCTTATAATGGGACAATTAGTGAATCATTAGTATATCTTTACCACTTCCTAGTTCTACAGAAGGAAACCTATGAAGGAAAGAATAGCTGTTAAATGTAAGCTTGAACTTTCACTGTCATTTGTTGTTTTGTTTTTTTTTTTCCTAACGGACATCACTCAAAATGCCAACATGCTTTAAAATTATGGCTAGTTTTACACTATAATTCCTGGGCCGTGTGTTGTGCTTCACTCCACCTGGTTCTCCTTCTCCCACAGTGAGCAGACCATGCTGGCATACAGATGTAGACCAAGGATAAAAATTGAAGTGTCAAGGGCTTGGAAAAGCACAGAAAAGTGCGTAACTTGAAAAAATCCAGGCACATGTATCACAGTATACTTCAAAGAAAAAATATGTTGAATGGCTGAAAAAATACTGTCCTTCTCACCACACACCATTCAGCCCCCCATGGACAAAGAGATCTTCCCTGCACCACTGAATGGCACGGAATACTGATAGAGTTTTTGGCTTAGACAGTGCTGTATCCCAGCAAGGATATAATTCCTTGGGGCTCTAGCTGCAGCTTGGGCATTTTTCCAGCCACAGTATGACGAGCCCATGTCACAATGACCAAAGAGCTGTCTCATTTTTGGTATGAATGTCATCATTTTGGGTGTCTGTGATATTGCCAGAGGGGAAAGCTGGTAGGTAAGAGGGTCACCTGCCGAGTAAAGCTTGTTACAGCAAGGTTTAAAGTATGTCTGACACATCTGGAGGCACAGAATGAGGATGCAGAAGGAGCTGTGAGCCCACTTGCACCTGGTCGGATGACTAAGTTGTCATTTGCATGATTTGGTCCTGACATCAATCATGTAGACAGCATTACCTACAGGGCAAACACTGATTTTATGGTAGTTTTATGCTTATGGAGCACTTAGAGCAAAGGGGTCCCATTTTGCAGAAGGTGTTTTCTGGGTTTACCAAAAGAATAAAAATGATTGCAGGCACAATCTTCTTACTGATCAGTCATGAAATGCACATACAGTAGTTTTTTTTAGCACAAATTTCAGAAGTTTGTTCCATTCAAGAAAAAAAAAAAAACTTTGGAAGAAAAAGCACCTAAGTGGCTTCTGTTATCACAGATGACAGAAACATCTAAAAATATAGCAAATCAGTACTGCAGATTTCTAAAGACATAAAATGCCCTCAAATCAATTTCAGTAAGAGTGATGTGTGACTAAAATTACACTATTTAGACTGATTTATGTTCTAGGGATAAATTATGCTGAAATATGCAGGATGATGGAAAAATCCTTTTCTATATCAGTAATGATTACACACTTATTTAATTTAGTAGGGAGCATAATATGAATTACACTCCAGAAAATCATTTTAAGTTAAAATAAGTGTATAATTTTTCTTAATATTGAAATGGTCATTCTTATTCAGTTTTCAAATTTTTCTTTTTCTTTCATATTTTTTTAAAAAGGAAACTGAAAACTGGTCTGCATTTCATGACATGGCTTTGGACCATCCCTATGACTACATTTCAACCTCCAGTATTGATGAGCTGCTAATTTAAGATATTTCCCAATAACCCTTGAATAAGTGTCTCAGGATTTTGAATGTTTATATGAGCTTTCAAAATAACATGATTCAAGTTGTGGGAAGTATTTTAAATTATCATATAAAGAATTAATGAATTATCCAATCTGTTTACAAGGGGGTTTTACAGTACTGTCCTGAGTTTGGCCAGTATAAAGTTCATTTTGGCTAGTATAGAGTTCATTTTCTTCCTAGTAGCTGGTACAGTGCTGTGGTTTAGATTTAGGATGAAAAAAATATTGCTAACACACTGATGTTTTAGTTGATGCTGAGCAGTGCCTACTCTAAATCAAAGTTTTTTTCAGCTTCCCATGCTCTGCCAGTGAGCAGGTGCACAAGCAGCCAGGAGGAAGCATGGCCAGGAATGCTGAACTGAACCAGCCAAAGGGATATTCCATACCACACAACATCATGCTCAGCACATAAACCAGGCAGAGCTGGCCAGGAGCCAACAGTCGCTGCTCAGGGACTGGCTGGGCATCTTCTATGATATTTTCACGTCCTAACCAATAACTCTTTACAACAGGTGGCGCACAACTATACACAAATATGTAATACTAATAGAATTGTACAATTCAATATCTTACAATTAGCAACTGTTATTGGGAACTTACCTAAATGTTTGCTCTTGTTTTACTTTCCTGGCTCGATATACTTCCTCTGGTTGCATGAAACTACGTGTGGATTCCAGCAAAATGACCCTGGAGCATGGCAAGTACACATAATGACCTCATTTTTAACTTGCAGAATGAAGATGAAACACAGTTTACTATAACTTTTAAACACAGGTTTAGTAAGGAAGCTTATTATTTTTAATTGGAGATACTTGAAAAATACTTGTTGCAGTTTAACCCCAGTTTTCCTTTAAAAGAGCTACTTCCTTGGTATCAAAAAATGCATTTCCTGGTGTTACGTGCAAGTAAAAAATACAACCCCTGATGAAACACTAGATTGCTGAAATCACTGGAAACATGATAAAAATAATAATTTATTTTAGATTAATGGCTTAAATGTTGGCCAGATTGATAATTACTTCTGGTAGTTGTCAGGCAGCTTTTGAATGACACACATAGAACTAAATCACTTCATCACTTCATCAATTATTTCCAAGAGAGTTATCCAAATCGTAGGACTGATTACAGGCAACATCACTGACCACCTCAAGGACTTAAGAAAAAAAAACCAGAAGATAAACAAACTCATATGATTCCCACACACAAGGCTTATGCCAGAGGGTATTTCTGGACCTGTGGAAACAGTCCTGTTACAGGATTGTTATTGTTATTTGGATAGACCAATCCTATTCTGTGGGGGAAAGAGAAATTTAATTTGCAACTTAAGCAACATGTATATTCATGTTGCATAAAAAAACAAGTTTAAAATCTTATGGAAGATGATTCTTGGAAATGAATGAGATGAACCAATGCTTAGTTCTGTAGACTAAAGACAAAATAAGGAGTCAGATCACATAAATATATTTTAAAGGGGCACAACACTCTCTTTTGTATTAAGGAAAGCAACTTTTATAACTGCAGTTATTACATCTGTGATGAATACAAATTAAAAATTAGATTAACTGATAGTGATGCAAGCCCCAAGGCAAAAGCATTTTTTTTTTCCTTTTGCATGCTTAATAATTTAAACAGCAGGATAAAACAGATTGGGGGAAAAAATAACCAACAATTAATTAACAGGGCTTGTTTCTCTTTGTAAATCTGCTGGACCTCAGCCAAACACAAAAATACAAGCAAGGTTCATGAACTCGATTTGATTAAAGCTCCAGCTTTATTGCTTACACTGAGATGGATTTCAATTAAGGCTTATTTATTTTCTTTATTCATTATGATAGCTTCCACTTCATAGTACTTGCAACAATTCTGGTAACGTAAATCCCTGTAATTTAACTCCAAGGTCTTAAATTTTTAAGAAGAAGAAGAAAATTATGGAAAAGAGTGGATAAAACAGCATGATCAGATTTGTCTTCACAGCATTGTCTACCTGAATATGCCATCAGTTTTGAAGGGATTAGTAACATTTAGGCTAACTTTCTTCAGCTCATAACATGGGGATTTACACTTCATAACACCCTAAAAGAGAACAAAAAATTATACCAATATGAAGAAGTTGCAAAACTACAAGTAGGAAAATGTTACAAGGAAGAACAGAACCACTGACGACTGGTTCTTTTTAAACATGCACTAAACTTCGCTGCGTTTTAAAAATGCTCCCAAATGGTAACACAAGGCCAAGTTATCATGGTTTTTCCTTTCTTATCATTCCATGTTCCCTATTTTTTCTCTTGCCCCAACCTTTCTTTCTAACATCAGTGTCTATTCCTACAGTATACAGAGAGTCAGGAGAGGAAAAAAAATTAAAAATAAAAAAAAAAGAATAACGTAAACACCATTTGTATCACATGCCTATCTGCTCTGACTATTTCTGGGATATATCTTAACACTACACACTGTCTATAGTTAAAAAGCACAAATAAACCCAGACACATCTAATGAGAATTTGCAATCCTTCTACATATGACAACTGAAATCACTGGCCTGAAGCATATCAACACCTCCATAATGGAATTTCCAATAGCAATCATACGCTGAAAAGATTCCAGATTTATTTTCAGAGCAATCAGTGCAAATTTTTACAATTTATCCGGGATCTAAATGTGATTTATATTGCATCTATATTACGAATCTTATATATTTCTCCAGGGTTTTTTTCTGCACATACATAGACTAATATTGGAAATTCGAAAATTCATAGGTCTAAGGCTAAACCTGATGGCAACTCACATTGCCATTCTTACCTCAGTTCACTGTTGTTTGAAATAACATACGGAATAACAGTATTTTTTGTGACAACACTAGTCATACACACACAAACTTACAGCAGGCTCAATATGCTTGACTTCAGATTTCAGAGAGAATGTCAGTGTGGCAGCATCTATTCCATATGAGGTCAGTAGCAACAGTGCTTCAGCAGGGCGCAGGAAACGAATTGTGAATTCCACATTCATAGATGCCTGTCTCCTAGGGGGAGAAAGGGGGGGGGGAATCACAAAACTGTGACTCAGAAATTACTCAGAAATGTAATTTCAGGAGCACTTTTCAGAGTCTTTGTAAGGTAAGGGGCCCAGAAAAGAAAGTAATTTTTGTCTTCCAAAATCCTTTGTTGTAATACAATCTTCTGCCTAAGAGCACCTTAAAACATTCTAATAAAATAACTATACAGATAAAGAATAATACTGAATCCTTATTGCATTTTATGACTTTAGAATGTAGCTTCATTTTTCTTCCCATACACACTAGCACAGGCAGTTTTCTTTCCTGAGAACATCACCCTAAGCAAACAACCAATTCAATGTATGCCCCTCTATCTGAACAGGTTTTTCTGAGTTAAGCAGTCAGACATCCTGCTATGCAAGTTGTGAGGCAGACCTAGATGTCCTTAATCAAATTCTCATTGAAGACTGAGAAAGAAATTGATAAAAAACCCCTTCAGAATAACTAGTAAAGCTGAGTAATTAAGAGGCAGAAAACACCAAAGTTCACTTATACAAGTGAACTTATACTTAACAGCTCCTCTTTAATAGGAAAATTAGAGAAGGGGAGACTACACAGAATGAGAGTTTAGACTAGTTAAAAGTTTAGCCTTTATTTGCATCAGTACTTCAATTAAGCAAGAACAATAGGACAAGTTTAATGCCTGAAGCTCACACTTTGAAGCTCTCGAAATATCTCTCCGTTTTTGAGATGAATGTCTTAAGAAGGCATGAAGGTCAGAAAAATTAGTGTGTAGGACTGTCTAAAAGTAGTAGAATTTAAATGTATTCTGCCTCTCTACACATATGACCAGAAGAGAGAGCTTTGTCTGAACAGAAAAAGACCTACGTTGTAGGAGTTATAAGAAGAATATGTCAAAATACATACAAAAAGTCAGTTGATTGGTTTATACTTTCATTGTAATGTCATTCTACGTAGTTAATGAAATTTTAAAATTTCCCCCCCAACAAACTGTATGAAAAACATGGTAGAAAGAAAATAACCTATGGTAAAATCTTCACATTTCTTAATTAACTCAGGCTGATATACTTCAAAGAAATTCTTCAATGTAGGAAAATTTTGTATTTATAAACTGCAGATTTGTTAAATGTCTTTCTGGAAGAGATAACAAATACTGAAGTCAAAAGGAAACCTCTCCTCAACCTAAATCAGCCTTCCTCATTAAATAATTAATAGGAACTCTGCAGCCTGACAGAACAGAATTAAAACAGAGGGCAGAGGGAAGTTATGTCTGATTTATTGGTTTTCTGAAAACTGGGAATTCTAAAACAGAGGCAAACAACTGACAATGGTATGTGAAATATGCCTATTATGTATTTTATGTATATATACTTAAACAAGTAAGTGGTGAAGTAGAGGACTTGTAATACCAATCAGCATACCATGCCTTCAATGGAGTCACGTGAATTTACATTTGGTTCACAAACTTGATAATAAAAGCTACTTTTCCAAGTGATTTCAGTGCACACATCTCTTCATGTAAGTTGAACCATCTCAACCACGGCGGGAGTTCTACAAACTTATTTTGATGGTAGTAGTGGCAGGATTTGTCCCTGGATGACAGCTGCTTTCAAGGAAACTTCTGGGAGGCTCTTTACCCAATTCTTATGATGGACTAGAATGGAGAAAAAACTGCCTTGGCACCTGAGAACTGGATGGTGATAAATAGAACACCAATATCTTTAAAAAAATCTTGGGGAAGATCTGAAGTATAACAGACCCTTAAACTTCAAATCTATATTGAATCTATATCAAATTCAGCTCATGGAATTGTTCTATGATCTTGTTCACTCTCATACTATTATAATTAGCTCTGTCCACACCCACTTCATTTGTAGGAATCAAAGATCCTTGATTTCTTTATCAGATCAGCAGGTACCACCATTCAAAAAAGGAGGTGCGTGATTCTATTCATTATACTTTGCTGTAGGAAAAGAAAGAGTTGCTTGAAGGGATGAAATTTGCAGAGTTTAAGGCCAAGAGAAAACATTAGATAACACAACCCACAGTAGTTATATACTGCAGGTCATTATGTGCAAGCCAGTCATTCTTCAGTTGCTTCTGATAACTACCACTTGGGAGAAGCATTTTTCTAAGAAAGCACTCCCATATTATCTGTGGCAAAAGGATGGATTAAGTAACTTTCTGAGGTCACTTCCTGTACTATTTTCAATGTTCTGTGCTTTGCAAAACTCTTACAATTGAAAAATTTGTCATTCAGATAGCATTTTTTACTCAATAGCTAATCACCTTCCCTACCTACAGTCTAAATTTCTACAACTCCAGTTTCAAGGTGTCGCTTTATAAAAAGATTTTTGTTGTACGCTGTTTGTAGTTAAACAGGTCTCTTTCCCAGGAAAATACCGATGAAGTAATTTTCACCATTTTTCTTTGTAAGAAACCCACACTGAGTAACTTCATAGGCACGTCTACACCATATAAGAGAGCTTAGAGATCTTTATGCTATTACTGTTGTGCACTGCAAGTCTATATGGCATCGTGCACTGCCCTAGCGAGTGGGATTGTCAGATCAAGAATTAAGTAATTACATTGCATCTATATGCAAGATATGACACTCAGCTACACTGAGAATATTATTCACATTACTCTAACTTCCAACCCCCCCATGATATTACGATCTAACAAAGAGCTTGCAAGATTCCCACACATCTCACCAACTTCTGGAGTTCTCAAACACTTTCATCAAAGTATTAAGAAAGCTATTAATTACAAACCAACTATTTTTCATTTAGTGATCATGATCGCAAGTAAAGTTAAGTTATGATAAACTCTGCAGAGGCTACCAGTGCATGACTGTCATTTTCACAAGCTTTTATTTGTATGCAATTTTTCAAATATTTGCTGCTATATATAATGCCAAACAGCTCAACAACAAGTTTATGCACATTTACTTGTGTCTTGATTTTATTTTGTTTTGGTTTTGTTATTTGTTGTTTTTCTTAAAGGTGAAGTGAAAAACAGCCATAGCATTGACCTTTCAGAGAAACACATGATATTTTAAAGGATTAAATTTTTATGCTAATTCGTACTTGAAGTAATTGTAAAGAAAATGGAATCAAATCAGCCTCACAGTTTGTTGAAAACATGTAATTATTTGTTGTCTTCTTTGCATATATTTACAACAGGCATGCCATTTAATATTGAAATATTGATCATCCTTAAAGAGCACTGTATTTACGTAGAGTCTTCTTGAATTTGACAATCTATATTTGCACATTTTTTCTTCATCCCAGTTTATTTCCATACAAATGTTGACCTTTGTTTTCCTTTTTACAATCTCTAATCCATTTTATCTGTAAAAGAATGTCTTGCAGATGAACTTAAATACTCCTGACAGCAACAGTCACTGCTACATCCTTCTTGTCTTTACTAGTTAAACAGGGACTAGTGAAAATCCTGTTTCTATTCATAAAGACACATAGACAGAAAGAGCAAAATGAACAAAACCAAAAAGATGGCAATATACCATGAGTATTTCTGTTACCAAAAATATAACAACCTAATGAGTTCCCAAAATTAAGTCTCTCCAGAAATCCTTAGATGGATCTCAGAAACGTAAGATATACAAATAACTACATCTCATCTGACTAGGCAGGGAGGGAGGATGGAGGCAAAAAGAAGCAGTTTAATACTGCTATCAAACCTGTGACATGGTCTCTTAAATTTCTAGCCAACCTTCAGCTAAGAAAAAAGACATGAAATCTCAAAAGAAAAAAAATTTCCCTGCTCATGTATCTGCAATGCATTGATCTAAGAACTGTGAATACAGGTCAGAGGAGGTATTTCAAACTTAGTTGGAGAAAAAAACCAAAATACAACAACAGGGAATCCAAACTGAAAATCAAAGCTTTTGTTACACTGAGAAAAAAAAAGTTTTGGACAGAGATGACTTCTCTAATGATATTATATTCTGCTCCTAAAGCCCTTTTGAGCTAAACTGAAAGTATCCCACTGAAACATAACTCTAGATTTGTTCTAGGCTAAGGAGAAAAATACTGACCTTTATCCTGACTGATTTTGTCCTGCTTGTCATTGAACACATTTCTAGTGTTCTATCACACTTAAATTAGTAGCTTTATATTTCTGTAATGCTAAACCAAATAACAATATTAAAATATCATTACTTACTTAGGGGCAATGGTGACAGTGTTTCCTTTAGGTAATGAGAAATCATCAGCATCTCTTCCTCTGAGAATAGCATTGTATATCAAAGGTTTTTTGCTTGGGTTTTTCAGACGTACCTATTGCAACAACAACAACAAAATCAGCCTATTTTTATTCAATTTTTAGAGTATAGTAGGTGTGTTCTGCATCTAAGTTCCAAAATACAAGGTAAGGATATAAAAAAATATGAAAGTATTTCAAGTAACTAGGTAGATCATTTTTCTTTTGAAATTTTCCCACAGACTGTGCAACTTTAATTTTTCAGAGTATTCTTTTTGCATTCTACACTGCACTCCTATGCCTGTTAATCTCTTTTTCCTCTCTTTGATCTCAGATTTGTCAAATTTGTAGGTTTTTTCCTGTGTTTACAAGCATAGGGAAAAAACAGCAGCAGAAGAGAAATCCCAAGACTGAAGAGATAAAAAGAAGATGCAAGCTTTCATCTTCTGTATTTAGCAGCCAAATGACACAAACTTCTTAATTCTTTTTTTGTGGTATATACACAATATAAACACATATATACATAGAGCATTTTAACTTTGCACTACTACAAATCTAAATTCAATGTTTTCAGTACCTGTTTAACAACAGTTGCATGCAGAGCACCTGTAAATTCTATAGTGTTCTTGGGTACATAGTCAGGGAGACCTTCATACAGGTAGACACACAAAATAAGCATCATGATAGGGTTTGGATCACAGATATCAGTGGCCTAATATTGAAAACAAAAAAAGAAAAAAATAACCAGATATTCAGTTAAAATTTTGCCTGTATAGTTCAGAGATATGAAGATGAAAAACAAAAAAAAAGTTTAAGGTAATTCTCACTATACAAATATTTTCAATCCAACCATAACTGGATAATGCCCACAGCTAATATGAATATGAATCTAGTCAGTGGACAAAATAAAACACTGATTATTGATGACATACTCTGGTGATAAACATGGGCTAAAAATTAAACCCACCTTTTTTTCCCCATATTTCAGCAGAAAGAGACGTTAGTTTCATTAAAACAAAGCATAACAGAAAAAGTAAATAAAATTTGCTGTTTGGAAAACATATGTCTTCACTACCTCTAAAAAAAAAAAAACATGTAAAGTCTTTCAGTTTACTATGAAAAATACCAGCCCAAATGCTCCTATGTACAGTTTTACAACTGTTTACAAAGACAATGTCGCCATCCAACTAACAACTTTATAGTTATTTTTATCACAGATACTAAATTGCTTTAAAAAAGGTAGCAAGTATTCCTGCATCTTAAATATTCGATTTACAGAAAAGTATTTGAATGGCAGCTGCAAAACATGTCAAAGCTTCAGTCCTCAGAGATTCTGGTAAGTCACTAAAGAGAGTGGTAGAACTATTAGTCACACAGACTGAAAAAGGAAGAAAAAAAATTGACTCTTCTGGACTGTCTTTAGTGTGGCAAGAGAGATGTATAGATATATTTGTCATCTTAACTATTCGAGTCAACTTTTACTTTCAAGTTAAGGTTTATTTAAAGTTTTCAAGGCAAAGTTCTCTTGCCCTGTGCCCAGCCAAGCAGCACGTCCTATTTCCAGCAGTTCTCACACAGCTCCCTCTCTAACCTTCTAAAAGCGTGAGTACCTCACTGGGCACTGATCTGAATTTTCCCTGTAACTCTTCATAGTTTCTCAGATAATGTTTATCCCTGTAATTCTGAAGATTAATTTCATATGCTCTTCATGCATAATGCATACAAGCATATGTAATCATAATTCTCATGTTGTATTTGTTTGATTCCACCACTACTGTTTTTTAAGATTCAAACTTTAGGAGGCATTTACTATGCAAAGCAAAAAAGCTTCTTCCCTGCAAAAACCTTTAAATCTGAAGTTTGAAAAGTATTATGATTTTTTCCATGCACTTATCTCAGTAATGGCTATTGAATGTTAATAAATTATTCCAATATAGCTGTGGTTTTACATCTCTACTGTTCACTTTTCCTGCATTTTCATTTAAGATAGCAAAGATGCCAGAGTAGATTATCTGTTGAAGCCTAACTTTCTTTTGCAACCCACTTCTTTCTACTCGTTTCCACTTAAAATAGAATTTATTCCCGTAGAAAATATTATTCTATTTTATCCTGTGCCAAATTAATAAAACTGCCTTTGTGACACTCATCTACTACTCGTGGAACTAAATAAAAGAAAAATAAAAAATGTAGTGTACTTCTTAACAACACTCACGAGAAAATTCACATAGTCTATAAATAGTATATGCTTTAAAAAATGTGTTAGCAAACAACAGCAACTTATAAAGTGTAACAGAGTAATGTCTTAAATTTTATCCATAACAAAGTTGCTTCAAATATGAAAAAGCCTACTCTCTTTTTAAAGCCATTCCTCTTTGTCCTATCAAAGTCCGTCTCCAGCTTCCCTGTAGCCCCTTTAAGAACTGGAAGGTCCTATAATGTCTCCCCAGAGCCTTCTCTTCTCCAGGCTGAACAACCCCAGCTCTCTCAGCCTGTCTCCGCAGGGGAGGTGCTCCAGCCCTCTGACCATCTTCATGGCCTTCTCCAGACCCACTTGACAAAGTCCATGCCTTTCCCTGTTGGAGGCCCCAGAGCTGGATGCAGCACTCCAGGTGCAGTGTCACAAGCAGAGGGACAGAATCCCCTCCCTGGCCCTGCTGTCCCCGCTGCTTTTGATGCAGCCCAGGATGTGATCGCCTTTCTGCTC
Organism: Oxyruncus cristatus; assembly: GCA_013399855.1. Taxonomy (NCBI): domain Eukaryota; kingdom Metazoa; phylum Chordata; class Aves; order Passeriformes; family Cotingidae; genus Oxyruncus; species Oxyruncus cristatus. The sequence goes on from VXAY01004624.1 coordinate 227,062, forward strand.
TGTGAGTGGACATTGCAGGAAATTGGATTTTTCATCCATCCATACCCCAAATTCCTTCTCCATAGGGTCCCTCTCAGTCTACTCATTGCCTGGCCTGTATCCATGTTTGGGATTGCCCTGACTCAGATGCAGAACCTTATATTTGGCCTTGTTGAACTTCACGAGGTTCACACAGAACCACCTCTTTAGTCTGTCAAGGTTCCTTTGTATGACATCTCTTCCCTCTAAAGTATCAACACCACCACTCAGCTTGCTGTCATCCACAAACTTGCTGAGTGCATTCCATTCCACTGACCATGTTCCCAACAAAGATATTAAATAAGACTTGTCCCAGTGCAGATCCCTGAGGGACACCACTCATCGCTGGTTTCCACACAGGCATTGAGCCACTGACTGCAAGTGTTTGAGTGCAGCCATCCTTATCCACCAAGGGGAGCATGTGTCAAATCCACGTTTTTCCATTTTAGAGGCAAGAATGTTGAGTGGGACAGTATCAAATGCTTTGCACAATATTATCAATAAAACTGAATTCCAGCAAAATGTTCTTTATCCAGTGCATCCCCTTTTATATGCAAGCTTAGGAAGATTCAGTCCATTACAACTTCTTCAAGTGTTTTTACTGAATACCCTAGGAAAGATACGTATGAGAAGACAATTTCTACTCTAACAAATAGAAGTGTTTTTCATTTTTATTTTCCCTTTTGTTTTCTGAATTTAAGACCACATATCAATATTAGATTACCTTCTCTGGAGAACCAAGCTATTTGCATTTACATTATAGATTGGTGGAGAGACAGAGTTGCATCTGTTTATTTGCATTATCATACATATTTTAGCCAAATAACTAAGAATTAATAAAGAAATCATTTTCCTTTAAGTTGCTTTTCTCAAGACATTGCTACATTTATCAAGTTAATAGTTCCCTACTGAAGTGCAGGAAACTTAAGGCAAAAAATGTGTTAATCACCTTTAGGAGATGATGACAATAAAAGTACAACTAAAACATTAAGTGACAGCCAGGAAGTTACCTTCCTAATTGCATATAATAATCTTCATATCACCTCAAGAAAAAATACAGTCTCAAAATTCAAAAAATTTTATGTTGCTGCGTTTCTTTCCTCTTCTCCATTTGTTGGTGACAGCATCTTCTTTCTCTCCTTCATTTCAAACTCAAGTCTTGGAATTACTGTCTACCCCTCCTTCTTGCTCATATGGACATGTTATTGCCCAGTTTCTCTGCTTTCTACTTCATAACAATGCTGAATTTCTCCATTTCAGAAGAAAAGACACATTAATTTCCACATTCTTATCACTCTCTGACTTTACTCACAACATGTTACAGCTTGTTTGAAAATATCCTCCCTTTTAGTTGGTTCCAAATATAAATGTAAAAAACTACAAAGTATTGTTGGCCCCTGTTTTAAGTCAATCTGGAACAAATTGATTTCCTCCACTGGTTATTCCCAATCACTGCATCTTCTCTCCTAATCTATCCTTGTCACATTCCATATTGCTGTTATTCACCATCCTATCTTGCAATACTTTATTTTGGACTTTCAATTGGATATTCTTCAAATCAAAGCATTTCAGAACTTAAAAGTATCAAATATAAATAAAAAACCACATAGAAAGACACCACTAATACTCCAGGGTTGAATTGTCAATCACGACTACAAAGTAGAAATAAAGAATTTCCTGCTCAAAGTACTCCATCTTAAATCTATATTTTAATCCTTAAAGAGATTTTGGAGCAGAAGACTTCCAAACAGTTAAATTTCTTTATTATTACAGAATCTTAGATTTTTAGAGTGATCGAAAGTGCCATCTGTTTCAGTTTTAATAGTGTCTCAGCTTGTTTTGTCACCACCATTCTCACATTAATTAATGCAAAACTATCCTGAGAGTTCAGAAGCAGTGACTGCCTGAGTCAAGACCTTAGCCAACGCTATTGGAACATTTTACCCTGTTAAATTTAAGAGACAAGACCATGAGAAAAATCCCAGATTGGGACAGTTCAGCAACAGTATTCATGTATTTTATTTTGCTGCTTTTATTGCTGAAGAACAATTTCATTCAGAAATTTCTACATTAATCTTAGAAAAGGATATAAGAATTCTAGTATATCTATGTAAAATGTACCCTTACAATTAAAATGCAGACCTCAAAGGTCCAAGATCTGTTCCTTTTCCGAGTGTTGACTGATTATATAGCTTTGTTTAAACTCCCAGTCTGTACAGAGGTGGATCTTCCCACCTATAAAAACACCAATATCTAAAAAACATGCTGAACTAATAATACTGCAGTAATGTAGACATTTTAGCCTTAAACCATGCTACATGCATGAGGAGATTGTCCTAGAATTCTGCTTACACATTTAATGTGTTTAATACCTTTTGCATATCCAGCATCCAGACTGCCTTCAGGTGCCCAGCTGCCTGTTTTTCTTAATAAAAGCTGAGGCAAAACTTGCCTTTGTTTCGAGGGTTATACCCAGATTATTTTTATGCTTCATTTTGGTCACAAGTATATGAAACAGTGGATTTTCTTGGTTTAGCCTGTCACAGCAAAGCTGTTTATAACATCATTATCTGTACCAGGAGGTGAGAACAAGACAGTAGCTGATACAAGTGCAAACAACAGGATCAATTTTTCCCTATAAACATAACAAAATAAATGAAAAGGAGAAAAAAAAAAAAGTAATTGAGTTTCTTTTTATACTACTTTGCTCGCACCACAGCTGTGATTCCTAATACTATCAATTCCTTTGGAAAGTTTCCTCATACACTTTCAAATATTATGTCTATTCTACTGTATCTGCTGTCGTCCAGCCAGCCCAATATGCTCCATACCCATCCCAGCCCACCACAGTCCCTGACATTCACTTTGTTTATGATGGAAGCTGCATCATTCCACAAATTCTTAAGAGAATGATGTGACTTGAAACAAGTTTTCACTACTTTTGTTAAGCACAGGATTTTTAATGACTCAGCAAGCAAAGCAGAAAAGGAAAATAAGAGGGAATTCGATAATTATAACAAGTAATAGTTTAGCAACTAACACACGCAACCAGCACATGAAAGATAAGATCATGAATCCCTGTCAGCATGAGAACTTGTGATGCAGTCTGGCCACTGCTATTAACAGGCCATAAGCTTTATACTGAATTTATAGAGCCTCAGCACTGGGGTTTGACAAATCTTCTCTGTCTGAAGGCTTGCTGGCCAGCTTGTAGAACTTTGCTTTACTTGGATCAGCTGTGACAGCAACTTTTTTTAATTGTTCAGGCCTCTGTGACTAATTTGTTTTACTTTTATCTTCACATGGTACTACGAGAACTACCAGACATAAATAACTCACAGATGGACAAGAAATGGATAAAGAAATACAGACTAGAAGCAGGACAAAACTGGGTTTGGGGACAATGAAAAGAACAAAATATCTAACATATCTAAAAGGTCACCATATCTAAAAATGGTCACAATATCTAGAAAATTGACCATAGGTCAATAAAAAAGACAAATGTAAAGCATCTTTACAAAACATATAAAAATTATCCCAAGTGTATTCCTCCCAAAACAGGACATCAGAAGCTAATGACTTAGAGTGTTGCTCTCACCAGCAGTCCAAAGCTCCTGACTTCTGAGTGCATCAAACCTGGGACAGAACACTCACGGGCCTTCATGATTAGACAGATGCAAGTGCCACCAGACATTCAAAAAACATCTTTCACCACTTCTTTTTACATTGAAGTGCATGATGCTTGTTCTGAAATATATTTTTCTAATTTGCCTTCCAATGTCAATAATGAATTCCATTCGGGTTTTCATTTTGTGATTTATGACGCTAAAATCTAAACTGAATTAATCCTATGTTCACATCTATATGTGCTATTACACAAAGCAAGGAATTACAGAAATTACTTGTAATTAAGTGTACGTACATAAAGCAGTATTTTGGTTTTCCTCATAAACTAGCACATCATGGAACAAAACTGTTTCACTAAAATCTCACCTTAATTTGAGGTACAATACTACTATAAAAAAGTAAAAATAAAAATCCAATCTATATAAGAGCTGCTAGTATAAAATCATTTACCTTTATGTCTATATTCAGATTGACGGCATGCATAGCCTTCACAAGTATCAAAGAGTTGTGCAGAAACTGTTGGTAACTTCTTGGGTTAGTATACATCCTTATAAAGTGAGTAGCAATCTAGAGAAGACAGGAAAATCAAACTCTTAATCTTCTTCCACTAAGCAAAGCTACTGATTTTGTATTTTCAGTCCTTCAGTAACCCATACAACCTAAATTTCAAACTGAAATTTCATGTTAAAAATTAACACTGAAATAATCCCCCATGAGTTGCTAAATGTTTTTTCCTTTTTAAAAAAAACCACAGGCCAAGAGTTGCTGTTAAGGAAACTTCCCTGTCTGACCACCCAGGAGCCCCTCTGGGAGTCCTCTGAGCTGGGACCGAAGGCCCATCGCAGCGGCGGCTCCAGTGAGGGGTGCCCTACTTGACTCCCTCCACTCCCCACACTCACATACTCAGATAAGGTTTCCTTATCAGCTTGATCCCTATCCATAGCATAGTCTCAGACACTTGGATCCTTAAAATAGTTTAATCTTGGTGCAACAGCAGAATAACAGCTCAAGCCGGTGCCTCTGAGGAGGGACACTGAACAAGGGAAACCCCGGGCCACCCAAAGCTCAACCTGCAGCGGCACCCCGAGCTGCCTACACTGGATGTATTCCTGAACATTGCAAAGGAAAATCAGGCCTGAACAAGCCCACTGACACTGAAGAACTGTATAAAACTTGCACAATATTAAGAAAATTCCTTACCAAATACGGACAATAAGCTGCCACCTGTGCTGCCAACACCAGACCGTCCATAAGATCTTGGTCAAAATTTACTATCCATCTCCTTGGTGGTACTCCACCTGATGGAGAAACAAAGCAAGATTAATTAATAAGACTCTTCTCCCAGAGAGGCCTAATTTTGTTTTAGATAGATAGATATTGTTCTAGAAAAGTACTTGAAATCACTGAGTAGACGAAAGAACAGAAAAACGAGACATAGATTAACATATAAAATTTCCCAGACATAGTTTTATTCCAGAGCCATGACTGAAAACATGAAAAATCTCACCTAGCATATTGCAACATTATTATTATATTATTATTATATTATTATTCATACACTCTGCTACAGCCTGTAAGAGTATTCATCACAACAGAATGGAAAGCAAGCAAGCTAAAACTTAACCTCATAGATTAGGAACATTTACATGTAAATGTTTTATTTTTGTAGGCGTAATATTAATAGGGTTACTGAAACTCATGAAAATATGCAGGGATCCTTCAAAGCTGCAACATTTAAGCACAAAAAAAGGAAAAGGTTATTGATTTTCTTTAATGTAATATTAAATTATTTGGGACAAATGCAATATAAATTAAATCTGCAGCATAGATCACCACTTCCACAACTGCATTGTAAAGGCCAATGCCTCACAAGGTTATATTTTTTTTGTATTTCTAATGTGTTTATTAAAATAAAACTTATTATTAAGAAAATAAACATAGTGTATTTATAATTTCTTACTCCGAGCATCCATATTTTAAGTATTTAACACAGCATTTAAACAACACTTTGTTCTTAGGAATCATCATAAATCATAGTAAGAAAACAGTTTATTGAAAAATCGCAACCTGAAGCATAAAAAGTTCCTTACATACCAGTAAATAAGTGCTTTAAATCAGTCTATGCCCAAATACCAGTGCTTTCCTCTCTAGATAATGTGCTGTGTTTGAAGAATGAACACATAGAAGCTGACCCTTTTTGAGGAGAACGATCTGGTCACAAACTCTCAAGTACTGACTCATGCAGTTTCTTCCAACTTCTATTGCTAAGACACCTCTGACTCAGGTTTTTGTGTTTCCATTACTGTCTCAGCTCCAAGCTCCCAAATTCAGGAAATACTTTGGACTGCAGCCACCAGCAAAGTTTTCAGATAGACTGGGATCACGCTTTCTCATACAGGACTAATTATATAGGTTCCATTTCACTATTACACTCTACAAAAAAATTAGTTCAGCCTACAACAAAGTCCTGTACCATAACCTAAGCAAAATCTATCATTACTCAATAAAAGAATAGACATTATAGACTACAGATGACTCAGTATCTGAAAAACTTAAAATATCTATCACTTCCCATCAACTAATTGCAGATGCTTCAGCATATTCATACAGCTCTAGCAAGAAGAAACAGGAACAGATGCTGCACAAGCTTAGCAACAAAGGTATGTAAATTCATCTGAGTTTAAGTCTGTGACACTGGTAATGATTTTAGTCTGCCACTTCTTCAGTGTGGTGATGTTTAGGCTTGGTCAAAAATTCCTTATTTTTTTCTATTCATGCTGTGAGTCAATGTAAATATTATTCTAAATATTCATTAAATGTACGCTCAGTAAAAAAGAAAAAAAGGATTTAAAAGAATATTTGAATTAATATTTCATGTTCTGTAAGTTTTCAAATCAAAATTACAGAGTGCATTAAAATTTCACTGTGTCAAAATTACTCTTTTCCTTATTGTTTAACTGAAACAATTTTTTTTCAAGCAGAAAACTGAAAGTTTAAGGATCCCTGATAATTCCAGATTTGAAAGCACAAAAGATGAAGTCTGGCAGGATATATAGCATCCCCACGTTACCTGTAACAGGAACAGATTACAGTAAATATGGGCTACAACAACTAATTGCAACAGTACTAATTTTGACTAAATTCAGACCTCTGTTTTAGAAATATCTACAGTGGGAGACAGTAATTTCATCCCATGTCTTTGGTAACCTGTTTGCAGTTATTTCCAAAGTATTTGATGCAGTCACTGCAAAAAAAAAATACTTTAAAAATAGCAAAATACATTTTAAAAGCTTAGTTGCTCCTAAAAAGTCAGTCTTTCTAATATAAATCCATCATTTTATTCATCATAGTTGGTACTTATCAAAAATCAATAAACTGTCGTCTTTTTTTTTTTATTAATAGAATTCAGACTCTCAGCACACAATACTGGTATTTTTAATAAATCACCATCTCCACATTTTTATTTTTAACTTTGTAAAATTCACTACTTCTACTTTATTAAGTCCAATATTGAATTTTCCTTCTGGTTAGTCACCTAGATTTATTTGCTCAGCCTGGTTACGGAAATGACCAAATCATATGCTTTGAACAAAAAATAAACTTTATTGTTTATTCTACTTTAACTCTTACTTTAAATTTGCTGCCTTTGGTCTTCTGGTGGGAACATTACAAGCACATACAAGCAATACCAGTCGTCCCTATTATCACAGAATCACAGAAGGGTTTGGGTTGGAAGGGACCTTAAAGACCATCTGGTTCCAACCCCCCTGCACAGGCAGGGACCCTGCACACAGTCCCTGTGTAGTTTCCTGTGTCTTCAAATCCTTTCTTTTGAGTTGGTAGAATTGAATGTGTGCCAGCAAAGTGGGTGTGGGAACAAAGCTGGCTTAAAAAGAAAGTTTCTCCTATTTTTAGTCTGGGTCACTCAACCCAGTTTGCATTGCAGCCACGTAAACATGCCAGTGGAAATGAAACATGGTGGCACTGTTGTTCAAAAAGCATTTATTGAACTACAGCTTCATAGTCTGTGTAAGTCGGAGCGTAAAGAAAAAAATCCCACGAGGTGGAATATTTTCCCATTTTAACTAATTAAATACTTCTATAAGCATTTTTGTTGTTTTTCAGTTAATCCTTCTGCTATCAATCAACCTACTTATCTCAAATGCTTCTGAATAAATTATTCAGAAAACATAATGTATTTTTCCTAATTACACCAAATCTAGTAGAACATCTGCCAGCTAACCACTCTACAGTAATTAAGTTTTTAAATATAATTAGTCAATTTTTGTAGAAATAAACAATGGAAATCAGAAGTATTACTCAGGATACCTCATTTTCCCCTAGGCATGTAAATAAATTGAATTTCATTTATATTGGGACTTCTTGATAAAAAAAAATAAATTACTAGTGGATATTAAAGATTCTTGGCCAATGCCATGATGAAAACCTGACTGATGGGTGTTGCAGTTTGAAAATAGATTAAAACACAAACACTAACAGGTAACAGATAACTGTGTGGTTGGGGAACAGGAGAGGAAATTGTCCAAAATTTAACTTCTGAATTCTGAGACAGATTCCTGCTACTTGCTAGCTGCCTCCCATTGGGACTGGTTGCAAATTTTGGTAACAGTAAGACTAAAATGCCACATTCTGAATTCTCCCATCAATGAAGAGGAGTGAGACAGAAGCCCCAGTTAGGCTGGTCAGAAACTGTGCTCTGCACATAAACTATTTAGATTGGGAAACCTGGGGACTTGGAGTCAAGAAAAGAAAGAGGCCAAAAAGAAGCCTTCCCAGAAAGCATCAGTGGTCTTGAAGAGACAACAGGAGATTGGAAAGAAGTGCAGATGTTCATAATTGGAGGAAAGATCTTGGAAGTGGTAAAGACTCTGAAGATCAGAAAGATTGAGAGAGATGCACTGAGACAAATGCCAATGGATGTGGAGAGTGACACCAGACTGGTGTCTATGAGCAGCAGCACAGCATGAACTGACATGACTTTTCCCTGACGTTCCCAGATCAGTATTGGCCTTCCTGGCACAGAGGGAATTTGGGACCTTGTGAACAGAGTGCTGTGCAAAGCAACTCAGTGTGTGAAACTATCAAACAGTGTGAGCTGGTTCTATGATAAACCCCAGTATCCCGACCCAATCACCCATGTTTTGCTCTCTGTCCCACCATGACAATAGGTGAAAATACTTCACAAAAAACAGTAACCAAGCAGGCTTAACTTGGAGTGAATGTGCAGTCACTTATGAGTGAAACATTTACTATGGTTATGGAAACCTAAAAATATACTGCAAGGGGCCTTGAGGTAAGCTATCTAAAATGAGAGTAGTTTCGTTTCAGTTGTTGATCCCACTCAGTGCTGAATGAAGTAACATTCATAGTCAATTCAGTGATTTTGGACTAACTTAATTCCTGAGTGTATTTATTTTTAATAGGATTTTTTTTTAACGTGTAATGGTATCATGGTGCATACATGTAGTACCCAAGCACAACAGCATTGTCCTCATCTTTCTTGCGACAGGTTAAACCAACTTTTGAAGACACACTGCTTTTGTTGTTCGTGTTATAAAGAAAGAAAGAATAAACAAACTCATTTCCAGATAGAAGCAGCAATGTTTTGCCATGGCAGTCTAATTAGTCATCTCCTCTTTTTTTTTTTTCATTTATTTTAAAAGGTCAGATGCATTTAGGTTTTTTTTAAAAAATATGGCCTTTAAAAAGTCCCTACAACACATTTTACATCAATTACTTAATACATAGTGTCACTCCTAATTCATCCTGACTGTAGAAAAATAAGATTTGTCAAAACCAAAATTTATGTAGGAATGAAAAAAGCAAACTATCATCACAGTCATTCTTTGGATTGAATTTGGCCTTATCCTGCTAAAACAGTAGCAAGGCTACAGCGTTTTGCAATGTCTTTTTTTTTATTTTCCATAATCTCTTATTTTTCACCAAAAAAAACCCCAAAAAAACCCAAAACAAACAAACAAACAAATTTTTTGTAGGATATGAAAACTATCGTCCAAATGGGGATAATCCAAGGAATGCCTAGAACAATTTACACGAAAATGACAAACCACCTATTTGCTGGCAGAATAGCTGGCAAGTCATCATAAACTCCACTAGGTAAAATTTGGTCTATTTATTTGGAATGTAGATAATACAATGGATCAAGGAAAAATACTATACATTTTAACTGCATTAGGATTTTTATTCCATTCTCTCTCATAAAGAAACAATGAAAAGTAGTCTAGGAAAAAGGTACTGTCAGGTGGAGCATAAACTTCACTGAAAAACAGTAACCCTATGCCCTGTCCACAAAAAAAGTCCTAGATTTCATACCCTCCAATATTTTCACATGCAATTTAGAAAGCTGCATAAAATTACCTTACTCCAATCTGGAGATAATATCAAGCAGGTTAAAGAATTGTCTTTGGGAAGAAAAACTGGTTGCAAGTAGTCATGAGGGAAGGACTATGATTTAAGATCTTGAACAACTGGAGTAATGGTCTGAAACAAATGGGATGAAATCCAATAATGATGTTGCAGCGTACTACACTTAATTAAGAATAATTCATTACACAGATACTAGATGGAAAATTGGATAGAGGGAAGTTCTGCAGAAAAGAATCCAGAGAAAACATTACGTTACAGAAAAAGCAAATACTTCCCTAAGATGCATAAACAGGAGAGTTCTATCACAAGCTATGTGGACTGATTCTTTTCCTTCTGTTCAGTTCTAGTAAAGTCTCACCTGGCATCAAACCCAGTAATGGGCTCCAACCTTCAAGAAACAGATGGATTACTTAAGAGCATTTACCAGAAAAAACCCAAGCTGAGTACACAGAAAGACTGAAAGAATGGAAATGTTCTACCAAGGAGGGACAGAGGGAGAAACTGAAGTAGAAAATATCAATCTGCAAATATGTATAAAGTTACTAGAAAAGCGAAGTAGATTCATTACACATCATATTTTAGAAGAGAAAGGCTGGACTTAAGCACTAGTAGACAAAAATTTTGGGTTACGTTAGACAAGAGGAAACTCTTTCAAATAGATACGAGTGGGACCTTTTGGGAGGTATCGCCTAAACTGGACCATGGAATCTCCTTTTCTAGAGATTTCTTTCAACAGCCTAGCCAAATACCCATCCAATACACTAGAGACATATTCAGTTTAGTCTTCGTACATGAGAATAAAGCAGATTTTTAATTTTCTCATTCTTCATTTCCTACCTTCTGAGATTTACTGTTGGTTTTTTTCAAGTTTCACTTTTCTTAACCGATCCATCAGGATGCTCTCTGGCTTACTAAAGTAAGTAGTATACTAACTTGGTAAAAAAGTACCTCTTTGAAGAGTGATGGTACTGTTAGTACTCAAAGAAAGACCCCAGAAAATTACTAATTGGATCAAGGGTTCCCAGCAATGTCTGAAGCCATTGTTCCCAATGGTTATGCAGTCACACATTTCACTGTTTCAAAGCGGTTAACACATCTCACTGCTAGCAATGAAAATTAAATATTTAAAACTCTTGCCCCCTCTTCTGAAAACCAGGAAGAAATTATAATCAATCTTATTCTAAATACATAGAGGAAAATATTCTTTAGCAACAGGCCGAGCAAAATCATGATTTTTCTGACAGAACACTGTTTAGCCCTCTCCAAAAAAACCACTACACTTAAACAACTTCACCACAAACACCACATTACTTTTCTTCTGGAAGAAAAAAATGACCACATAAAATTACCCTTAGACTTAAAAGAAAAATTCCATTAGGAAAGGAAAAGAAGTTGTAATGCAAAAGTATGATATATTGGTATTATCTTGATAAGCAGAAGTATGATGTATTGGTATTGCCTGGAAAAGAAGACCAGCGGAAAAAAAAATGGTCTTACACCAAGTTTTAAAACTCTTAAAGGATCAAATTTAGTTCAATCTACTCAGTTGAAGAGCTATTTTATATAAAAAAGTAAGAATACCAATAAATCTTTAAATAAAGTACTGTATTTCTTGTGAAGCTGTTCTGCTGTTTTCACAAGCAATAAAAAAGTTAAATTCTTGCTATCAGTTGCAAAATCAACTGATATATGTCTAAGGAGGCACAAGAAATGCCAATAATAAATCTTCTGTTACATAGCCACAAGCAATTTTTCCAAATTCTGAGTTACTGAAAAAACAGAGGAAAAAATACATAGAGTCAGGCTAACATTCTATAGAAGTTTTCACACAAACCCAATACATTCACATAAGAATGTTGAAGCTGATGGTCTTTAATGATTAAAGGTATGAAATAGGGCTTTATAAGAAATCAATAAATTAGACTGAGTTACTAACTATTGAGTGGTGATAAGACAGCAGTCTATATAAGCAGGCATGACACAGAAGAGGAACTAGACATTGCCAACAAATTTGTGTATTCCACTGAGCTATTTAACAAAGAAAAAACCAAATTACAGAATGAAGCAGCAAGCTCAAAACCAAGTATTTTACACACAAGAGAGATATTAAATCTACTTACTGCTTCAGAATAGTGTGATATTAGAAGTCTGCACAGGTTGAAAATACAATTAAATAAATTCACACAATAAAAATCTAGTACAGCCTCACAGAAGTACCACCTCCATCTGAAATAGCCTTGAATTTCAAATCAGGAAGACTCAGAATACATATAAAGTATTTCCGTACATTTGCACTGCCTCTACTGGAGGCAGAATATCAAGCTAGACAGACCTTTAAATTATCACAGTATGTTCTTTTAATATAAACTACTTCAGTAGTAATGGTTTATAATATTATATAACAAATTCTTGCTCTGGAATCCAAAAATCTCTGGAGGTGGAACAAATCTATAGCTATAATAACACCCATAGTCCTGCCCCAATAGCTTAAATCTGGTACTGAACGATGCAGACATTTACAGAAGAAATATGTATCAATAACCTTTCCTGTAAGTGCTAACATTAGAACCAGTACAAGGTTTGAAAGGATGGTACTGAAGTATACAATCCAGAGCAGTAGAAAGATAAGAGGAAATATACCTTTTAATATTTTTTTCAAGGCTATTATTTATTATTTAAAATTTATTTAAGATAAACAAAGTTAATGTATCTGCCTTCAGAACATACTGAATGTGTGGCTACATTTTTCTTAACATGGAAAACAAGAAATCTTTTATAAGAGACAAAAGGCGAATCACAGTTCTTACTTCAGGCAGGAGGCAACATCTTTCGCTCATCAAAACTGATAATTATTCTTCCAAGAACTCCTGAAACATCAGGGACAGATTGATTTAATACCACTGTCAATTCATAATAATTCTAAGCAGAAAAGTTCGAGAAGCACGACATGGGGCGATGACAGAAAAACAGAGACACTGAGGATATGTTTCATTTATTCCCATCTGTTGCAGAATGTTTCTACCCTGAGGCATGAACATTTATCTTCCTGCTCCTAAAAAAATTTTCCAATAGTCTTTTGCTCTCTGTGCAGTTTTGTTTTATTTTCATTGATTCTTATGCCAAACAATATCTTAAATTGAGAAATTTCTTAGGTTTTTATGCATCACATAAGAACAGTGTTACCTTACAACAGTCTCCATTTTGTTGCTTTTCAACAGAAAGTTTCCATTTATAAAGAGAACTAGTTTTAAAATCACTGGATGGTACTGAAAGCCTCTAGATTAAAATGTCACCTTCAACACTACTTTTTTTTAATTGCATTTATGAATCTTGGGAGGTCCCTTTCCCTCAAGGGTGTGATGTCATATCATGGCATTTCACTTATAGAGCACTTTGATTTAAAATGCAGTAAGTCACAGTGATTCATTACAGCAGACCTGGCTCCCATGCTGGCATCACAATGAATATTACAGTGCCTGCATCACCATTTTTTGTAAAAAAAAAGTTAAATACTGCTCTCAACACATTTCATTGTGAGATCCTTACAATGAGTCAACAGAACCTTTCTCATAGGTTTCTCCTCACAGAACATCTGAGGTTGTATTAATAAATCCCCAGCTATACCAGATTTAACCTACGTATTTGGCACGCCCTGCAGAAGTAAGTAGCATTAATTACACAAATAATCAGAAAGCTTATTTATCCCAATTAGCATACAAACACTGCAAAGCACCTTGTTTGGCTGAAAGCAGAAGAGCTGTCTGGGCATCTCACAGTGTATCGCAAGTAAGGACAAAATTTCTTCCTCAGCCATGGTCTGATTATTCATACTTAAGATCATTCAGGTTTTTGAGGGTCAGCATACATGTACATCCTTATATACAGTTTTGCATATAAGAATACATGTCTACACATACACACACATGTATAAGGATGCATATATGCACATACAAACATATCCACAAATATGTGGAGGCCTAAGAGCTTAGGCTTTTTTTTTTTTTTTTTTTTTTTAAGATCTTTTTAACAGGTTTCTAAAAAAGAACACTTGGAATGTTTTCAATATAGGACTCCAAGGACTATCCTTCCTCACCCTTTTATTTCCCTGAAGCCTCATAATGCCAGACAGTATAAACTGTATAAAAACAGCTTTTTTATACTACCCCAAAATATAAGAAGTTAAATGAAACACAGAGTTCTGATTATTTCTCAACGGTGTATGAACTTTAAACTCAGAAAATAATTATTTTTCCCTTTTTTATTAGATAAAATCCTGATATGATCCTGTGGGTTTTTCAGCTATAGGGTACAAATTATGATGCAAGTCAAACATGGAATATTCAAGCCAACAAAGAAAAGCAAGCAAGACTGAAAAGCTTACTTATTGGACTTCATCTTTACATATTATGTTTCATTCTTATGTTCTACTGTGCAAATCATTAAATGGAACACAGAAAAATTATTCAAAACTTTGCTAATTTATATTTCAGGAAATATTTTCCAGGATTCATCACTCAGGAACAATGTTCTCTTGTGATATTTTGCTGGAAGATAAACTTTTGATAATCATGATAGTAGTTCATTAGATAGTCACAATTCACCTTTTTATTACTTGTGTAAAAAGCAAGATTCATTAATTCATAAAAGCCTGTTTGGCACTGATTTTAACTGAAAAAATCTTATATGATATTACACAAGATTCTTCCCTTCTACCCTTCAAAGATAAAAAGTATTCTTTTGCTCTTGTTTCTCAACTGTGTCTATCAAACTGAGAAACAAGAATCAATGGACTCCATAAATACCCTTCCTAAAAACTGGGGAAAGAAGGGAGAGAGAACAGAGGACAGAGGAAGACAAATTCATGAAAACACAGGAAAGAAAAATGTGTACTTCCTAATTGCTATGCTAGAAACAACCTTAAATAAAAGTTCTACAGAATCTGTTTTAAAACCAGAATTCTACTTAATTCTTATACAGTTTTGTAAAGACATGTAATCTTACTAAAATATTTCCTTCCTCAACCTTTTACCTGCAGGTACCATACTGAATTGATATCAAAATTAGAAAAAAATAAAAATAAAAATCATTGGCAGTGAAGTGAATAAAATGCATCAAAACCAAAACCTTCCTAATTGAAAGTAAGAATCTTGAGAGATGTCAGGCACACCTACATTGGCACTGGTTTAGAATTTTTCTTTGCTTTAAGCAGAATTTTTGTTCTAAGTAGATTTTCCAGTAAAGTGAAGATGTATCTACTCTGGAGACAGCTTTTGCATCTCAGGTGTAGGTTGACTGTTCAGGTATTATTCAGTTTACTGGCTGTCATAGTCTCTAACAATTTTATATTAAACACAGAATTGTCTATTCTTTTCAAAATCTTCCTGGGATACATTAATGAAAATCCCTTATTTCCCAAAACATAATTTAACTTTTTCACCACGGTAAGAATCATAATTAATAAGGAAGAGACATACAGCTTCTCAGGTGGCCACTTAATTCACTAATCTGCAAAATTTCCTACTGTTTAGGGAGTACAGGATTTGAATTACAGCATTCCAATACTCCAGCAACTTTTCAGGAGTTTTTCCTGACTCTCACTTTCTCATGCTATTAGCAGTTAGTCTTTCCGAGAGAAAAGTTGAAAAGAAATGTGAAGATAAGGAACAGTAGAAGGTAACCTGAAAATTTATTACACTCAAATAATTAATGCTTCCTCTGCTATCATTACTATTGCTCGTATCATGCCTTAAGTGGGCACTGAATCTTATATTTCATGTATAATTAAAGTCTCAGCACAATAGGTAAAGCTGCATTTTGCAGTTTTATGGCATTTGGACTCAAGCTTCAACATTCCTTTCTAGTTTGTGGTCAATAAGACATATTACAAGCCTGCCCTTACAAAACATATGCCAAGATGCTTTTAAAATGTAATTATTTTTCAGCAGCAGTAAGGGGAGAAGATGTGGAGATAGTAAACTCCTTGCTAATGTTCTCTCTAAGCTATTCAGATCTTAATTCTTGCAAGAGAACAGTTCTGATGAATGACATAATTATCTTCAACTTTAGAAGGAAGTAATAAAGATGTATATTTGAAACTGCTCTGCACTGCAGTAGCTTAGGCTTGTCTCACTGTCACATTTCACTTTAAGTAGCCTAGGTATCAAAGGAAAGGCAGAGAAATGTGGCCTGGATAGATCTTTATTTAGTGGGAATTGATCATCCAACAGACTGGTTTGAGTTGAAAGCAGATCCACGGTCAAGACATACTGCTAGTCAGGGCTAAGTATTCAAAGCAGAGTCTTTGGATGATAATATGCAGGCACAATGTTAAGAAAAAGTGGCAATTGCTCTCTGATCTGCACTGCAGTAAAAATTGAGAAAAACCCCAAAACTAATCCTTCTCTTAAAATTAGTGATATTAAGCAAATAATAACAAGTAAAATAAAAAACTGAGGATATTTGGGACTGTCAGGTGGGTTTTATGAATACTTACTATACTATGACTGACATTTTTCCTTTTGAGACTTTTAACTTCCTCTGAAAAAGCCTTAATTTAAAGCTAATGTAATTTTAAAATGTCACAATATCTGAGTATAAATTTGATGATTAAACTTAAAGGACCAATAGTATATCAGAACATTAAATGTGCTAAGATGTATAAGCTCTTCTCCAATGTATGAGCTTAAACAACAAATTCAGTCTAATGATCCTGAGGGACCTTACTGGTCACCAACCCTCAGCCAGAATTTGTGCCACTCACTGATCATAACCCCTTAAGCCTGGCAGTTCGGCCTAATTTCATTCCAACTTACTGGCCTCTTAACTAGTCTGCACTTCATCAGGTTTTTTTTATGAGAATGTTAAAGCCATGCCAAAGTTGAGATGAAAACATCCACTGCTTTCCACCTCTTCACTGAGCTGGTCATGTCATCGTGAAAGGTAATCAGGTTAATCAAGCATGATTTGTAAATTAAATCGCCTTTGTAAATTCACGGTGACAACTCACAAGAATGTTTTTATGCTTTGTAAGTTTGGCAATGTTTCCAAAGATTATTTACTCCATCCCAAGAAACAAGATGAGGTTGACTGGCCTGTAGCTTCCCAGATTCTCCTTCTTTCAGATTGGAAAGACATTTCTTCCAAACCTCTCCCACACTTTCCCCCCTATTGTCCTGACCTTTCCAAGGTTACTGAGCATGGCCCCACAGTGACACTGGCCAGCTCCCTCAGCACTTGGTGCATCCTATTGGTTTGCTTGGACTTACGTTTGTCCAGTTTCCTTAAGTGCTGGCTAATCTGATCCCACTCCATCAAGGCTAAGTCTGCCTCGATCCAGATTTTCCCGTTCACCTCATGGGCCTGGAATTGCTCAGTGACAGCCTTGCCAGTAAAGACCAATGTAAAGAAGAATGCACTGAGCATCTCGAGTCTTCCCTGTGCCCTTTGCCATCAGATTCTCTGCCCCATTTAGCCTAGAGAACAGCACAGCAGCAGACACCAATTCATTCTGAGGCAGTAAAAGCAAAGCAAGTAAGAGGAAAGTGAAGGTTAAAACAGAGGATTCAGAGACATATTGAGGCAAGTCATCTGTGGAACAAAACAACATAAGATCACACAGCTAAGAACTTTGGTAATGTAAAGGTATAACAGTAATACTACAAATTTACAATTTTTCAGAATGTTCTCTTTTTTTTTTTTGGTTATTAGATCTTTAGCAAAGTTCATTTATGGAGTTCTGTGAGAGAAATGGAAACAGAAGCAAAATAAAAGGGCATGCTTATGTGCATACACCAAGCTGTTTCTGTGTGCCCTACAGCAAAGAGAATATAGAACTCATGAACCAAAAAACCTATAAAGAAGTTGATATATCAAGGCAGTATCTGTAATTTCTCACATAGAGAAACATATATAGTCTCCTCCTTCTCATTCCAATCTTGCACTTCTCTGAAAGCAGTGAAGTATAATTAAGTGAAATTGTAAGAGATAACTGTAATGCAGATAAATGTCCCCTGGCAGTAACCACAAAAATCATTTTCACCTGTAAGCTAGAGACAAAGCTACAACCACACATCCACAAATGAATACAACCTATCGAGTTATCTGTCCTATCAGAATGATTTAGCAGAAGTTATTACTATTTTCTGAGTACCCCAATATTGTAATTAAATTGTTCTCTTTGGGTGCCAATTTTCAGAAGCCTTAAGAACTAAATAATTGCAAAAAAAACCCTACTTTACAATTGCTGACAATCATATGATGACATTAAAAATAGACTACTCATTTTAATATTGTAATTTGTTACATAATTATATACTCTAAACAACACTTTAAATAATCCTTAAAATTCATTTTTTGTACATATTCCACTTTGACATTTGGAGCTTTTTGGTCCAGATATAGCCATTCTCTCTGTGAGTTGTCATCTGTAGACACAAGACCAAGACTCAGATAACATTCAGGAGAGCAGAGTGCTTGCAACTGTGAGAGAGCTCCACTAAAGCAGGCTCTAGACACAGAAAATAAAAAATAATACATTGCAAATACACCTATCTACTGTAGGGGATGTTACTTTAGCTAGGAAACTCCCTGAGTTAATCATAAGACCAGAACCAAGTTAGGAGCTGACAGCTAGAAAACCATTTCTATTGGATGCAGGGGTATAGACTGACCTTTCAACCTTATCAGCAGAATTATTCAACACATTTGAGAATACCCACTTTAATTTGCTTCTATACAGTAAAATGAGAGAAGCAAAGGGATATTCAAAGCATATGCAAGGTAGAGAATATGCCCAAGTGAGACTTCTGGAAGATGATATGTAAATAGGTTATCCATAATTCAGACAGGTCAGAAATCACTCAAGGTGAAAATGACACTTGAAAACCTTCTCCATACGTGGCTTATGAGCTATTTTGGAGGCCTTCCCTGCTCAACATCAGACTGGCCTTTTTAGGGGTTCACTACCCACTGAAAGTAATGCTGAAGAAGGCAATGAAGTTAGGGTCAAGAAGCAAAAGGGGAAAATCATACAAGGAAACGGAAGTAATAATTACTAGTGGTTGAACAGATTTATCAGATTTGAATACCAGGACTGCCTAGATCAGTCTTAAATGGAAAGGTCATTGTATCTAACCTTATTCAAGCAATCATGAGAGTCAACCTGCTCTTGCAAGTCAGACAAGATTTATAATCTGGAACCTTAGTCTCTATTACCTTGCTAAATGTCACTGGAATAAAGGACACACAAAAATTATTCTAAAGATTCTGAAAAGCTACTGGTCAAACACACCACTACAAGCACAAATACTAACAAATGTGTGTAATTATAAAAAGGAAAATTAAGATGAAGTAATTACTGTTAGCACTTCCTGACATTATTAATGGAAAGTAGAAAGTGAAAAGGTTCACAACACTTCACCGTTTATGCCTAGTTAAAGACTGTAAGATGAAAAAGAACACAGAAGGTCTATCATGAACAGTGCTGGTCAAAGATGCTGATCTTGGAACAGAGAAACACAAGGAAAAGAAATACATATGGGTAGGCAATGACTTATCCCCCAGAACATACTGTCAACACACAGTTGTTATGTATCTCTATGAATAACGATTGTAAAAGTCTACAAAAGGAGTGTTGGAAGGGAGAGCATAGTGAGAGATTTCTCACCTTTTTGACAATCTTTCCACACAATTTTTCGATTCTTCTCATAATTGTTATTCAACCAGGTGAGGACTTTTCGTTCATATGAAGAATATATATTACTGGATAAAGGTTCTGGTTTTATTCTTGGCATGTTCTGCGTGCTTTCCAAGCTGGATGGGTCAGTTTTGCTATGGGAAGAAACACGTCGAAGAACAAACACCTGAAATGATAAAAAAGTGTTTTAAAGGGTGAATTGTAAAAGGAGTTTCAAGTTGAAGGATTAAAAATAAGCATCAAATTCAAACAACAAAAGCTTTTCTAACATAGAAAAGGTTAAAGAGATTAGCATCCACATTAGCATCCACAAACAACCATTACACAACACCAAGGTGTTGAAAGGTCTCCAGGGCAAGATGTACGAGAAGCAGTTGAGATCAATCACTTGGTTTGTTCAGCTCAGAAAAGGCTGAAGAGTGATCTCATCACAGTCTACACGTTCCTCAAGGAGGGCAGCAGAGGAAAAGGGGCTGATCTCCTCTCTCTGGTGACCAGTGATAGGACGCAGGCAAATGCAATGAAGCTGCATGTTCCGTTTGGATATTAGGAAAAGGCTGTGGGTGGTCAGTCACTGGTACAGGCTCCCCAGGGAAGTGGTCATAGCACCAAGTCTGTCAAATCCTACAAAATACAGACTGTGCTAATATAACATTTCCTAGCTGGAACATGTTAACAAACTGTTAAAGTTTTAGAACTAAGAAAACTAAAATGTTCTCACTCTTTTCTTCTCTGATAGAGAGAAATAAAACACTCAAAAGTATTTATTTTTACGGATCTGTTTGGAAAAAAAAAAAGCCAACATGGAATATACCACAAGTCTTTTTCAAAACAAAGTTTTTGGCCATCAGTTCCTCGAAATTTTAGAGTAAATATATCTGCAGTTTACCTTGTATATCTGCAGTAGCACATCTGTCCAAGCTCGTTTGCTGATTGCCTCAAACGTGCTGTCCTCCAGGACGAATATATTCTTGTCACTAAATCTGTCTGAGGTTTTCACATCTCCCATATTCAACTCAGCCTTCAGATAAAGGGATGGGATTTATTTTCCATATTCATTTCAGCAGTTTGGATGGAAATTCACAAGAGGACAATAATGCATCAATGGCATAAATGACTGGGAACGTCTACTATAGTGCAATAGTGACCAACAGTAGAACCAGGTACAGATGGCCACTATCTCAGGAATAAGAACTACAACACAGAATTGACAGGAGTTGAAAGCAGCAATCAGGAAATAGGGGTAACACACAAGATAGAAAAAAGAAAAAAAGAAAAAAGAAAAAAGATAAAAGAAAAAAGAAAAAAGATAAAAGAAAAAAGAAAAAAGATAAAAGAAAAAAGAAAAAAGATAAAAGAAAAAAGAAAAAAGATAAAAGAAAAAAGAAAAAAGATAAAAGAAAAAAGAAAAAAGATAAAAGAAAAAAGAAAAAAGATAAAAGAAAAAAGAAAAAAGATAAAAGAAAAAAGAAAAAAGATAAAAGAAAAAAGAAAAAAGATAAAAGAAAAAAGAAAAAAGATAAAAGAAAAAAGAAAAAAGATAAAAGAAAAAAGAAAAAAGAAAAAAGAAAAAAAGAAAAAAAAACCCACACAACCTACCTTCAGTTCAGGTTTAACTTTTTTCATTTTAATCCATATCTTGTAATCTTCAGGTTCAAGCAGAAATTCTGGCATAACATGAGGAAGATATGCCCCTAGGCTTCTGAAATTGTAAAGCAGGAAAAGTTAATAGGTAGAAAAGATAATTGCTTTTAAGTGAAATGTATAGAGAGAGTATCTAGAGATCTAGATATACACACTCACATACACATACATAATGGAAGTCTTAAAGGTGTAAGTGAAGGTATTTCAAAACTCTGTTAACTGCTAAACTGACCTGCCATCTCTTTTCGAGTTGCTAATAAATGCAATAGGAAAAGTAATTGCAGTAAAAAAAAGGCAACTTCATTAGACTGAATTAAAAAAAACCCTAACTTTCAATTTAAGAAAGACTATTATCTCAAATGACACATTTGAAAGCAAATGTGCTGGAAAGGGGAAAACAATGAAGAATTTTTATTTTTCTCAGGGGAGCAGAGAAGCTTCCTGACTTTTAGGTCAGGAAGATTATCATAGCGTAACCAGGTTTAAAATGTTCTCTGTGTTTTTAACACAGGTAAAGTGAATAAAAATCAAACTAACTTTTCTTGTAATATAACCAGTCTTTCATTCAAATGAAGTGATCCTACTTTTCTGGTACCATACAGTCGAATAAGAATTTACACATTAAAAGTCAAATATCACAGTCTGAAATTTGGATCATGACAACTTATTTCTCTTCCCATAGAATCATATTCTTCTAGTAACAGTTTAATCTCAGATTCCATACTTTACATGGTGACATTATCTTTTCATATTATTGAAATGTCATGTTTCATACAATTATCTAGCATCTTTTAAAAAACAAAAGCATTTCATTCAGGGACCCAAAACCAGTATCAAATTAATAGCCTGGTTCTAAAACCCACCATGTCTGAAAATCCCATTTTCCCTTCCCCCCTAGACTCTGTCTCATGAAATCCCTTTTAATCTTCAGCTCTTCCCGAATCATAAAAAATGGAAGCTATGCAATATTCATCTTTTCAGGTATCCTATCTTCCTTTTGATGTTTTTCCTTGGAAGGTACATGGGAATAGGTGTAATTCACAATTTTCTTTCCAAAAAAATGCTGCGTAACAAGGTTACATGTCATCACAGTAAAGCTCTATATAACCGAATGTTCTCATAATTGGTTGCATTTTGCTACCGAGGAACACTCTTTTAAAAAAAATTCCTTTTCATTCAGGTGGATAGCTAAGCTGATGCCAGTTCTCCAAGATCAATATTTTCACACCGTTAAGACATTTTTCCTCAAGACACTTGACTTGCAAAAACTTAGTTAGTTGTACTGTAAAATACCCAAGCTTTTCCTTTAGTGCTGTGGTAATGCACCAAGGACACCCTTTGAGTGGAGGACAATCAAACTGATACTTGGAACATTTCTTGAAACAGTGAGCAGCATCCACCTGCCTTGACAAGTGGGAAATTTGAAATACAAATTACGCTTTATTTGAACCACACTGGCCAGAAAGTAGTGGTTGGTGGAAGAGAGCCAAGAACTGTCTGCTGACTTTCCACAAATCACAATGGACGTGCAGGGATAGCAGATCGTACCTCAGCTGGCTCTACAAGTCTTACCATCACTATATACAGTCACACCAGCAGTACAGATACTTAATATTTTTGTTCTATGATCTATAAACACCCATGAAAAAATGCAAATATTCTAGATGATCCTAAAATGTACAATTAGGAAAAGTATATCAATAAATCAGAAAGAATGAAGCAATATTAAAGGATTCACACAAACTAGAAGAGGCAGAAAACTAACAGGATGTGGTAACGTTAAGCACATACTGAGCACAAATTTAATTATAGAAGGGTTCAGACTGGAAAAGACCTCCAAGATTATTGAAATACAGATAAGCATAGGAGTCCAGCTAGAACTGCTTTCCTATGAAAACCTCTGTTGTTTTTCTCGGGTTGTTATGGATTACTACTTCATGTCTAATCAACAGACCTCAACAACCTCCACTCTGTGTACAACAGGTGCTGGACTTATGCTTGACCAACTGCCTGCTGCTTCAATTCTGCTCTGAATCCATCTGTGACTTAACAGACAAAACTCAGTAAACTTGAAGACTTTTATTAAAATTTAGCTATTAAATAGTTTTTAAAAAATTCCCAAGTAACCACCTGAAAAACATGTAATTCTTTCCAGTTGCTGTTATGCTTAGCAAAATGGGTTGGGATCCACTTACACCAAAACTCACCATTTTAAAGTTTGTGAAACCCATCATTTATGCTAGCTTCAAGATTCCTATATTCCTGGAAAAGCTCAGTGGGAAGACTGCACATAAGAGCCATCAAGCTCCACCAAGACCATCAGTGGAATGGTAAGAACATTAATGAAAAACTTGATCTGACCATCTCCTGAGTCTGCCTAAGTGTTGAGGTTGAGAGTCATCTTCTTTTTCAATAAAGGAAGCAGAGTTCCTGTGGAATTCCTGTGTTGAATATAACTCTATCAAAGGACACTCTGATTAGCGCAAACTGCAGAGGATAACCTTGGTAAAAACAAATTAAAGGTTATAATACATAAATCTTACCTGACAAAAAAAAAAAAGTATCAGAGAAAACCTACTGTACACCATTCAGTTGGAATCATGTTTGAACTATGCTAGTTAAAAAGAAAAGATGGATGAATGCATATTTCATCATACTTGCACTTACTTGAGGAAAGAAAGCAATGCTGAATGCTGCCAGTGGAGCTGTAACATTCGTTCTACTGGATCACGGGACAGTGACTGGCTCGCTGTAATGCCTGGTAATGAGTCTCCATACAGGTGGAATAACATCTCACAAAAACCCTTATCTTTGCTAAGGTTTCGTGTAAAAACCTTATCTTGCGAAATAGTCGTCTGGACTTTACACACATCACTAAGAGAGAAAAAGCCTTTGATATTATTCTTTTAAATGCATGAAATGATCTAAAATTGCACGTATCAGAATGTTAAGGTTAATAGACCATGAATTAAAAACAGCAGCGGGAAGGTATAGCACTTTTTCCTTTTTACAGAACTTCAAGAATTTTGAAGTGCATGGCATATTTAATACGTGTATGTGAAATACTTCATACATAAATTAGTGTTTGTCAATACTTTCTGCCAAACCTAACTTTGATTCCTATCATTTTTATAAATGTCTATGTGCTTGTGTCCTAGAAGAGTGGCTTCTTCATTACTTAGTAGCAAGATAGATGAGATCAGCTTAGTGATGCCACTAAGACTGATATATTTCCAGGCTATGAAATATTCTTTCCCATCTGTTTCTTGATCTTTAGCTTATGTGAGGAAAAAATGACATTGTTAAACCACTTCTGCCACCAAAGAAGGGACAATGGCCAGAACTGTGTTCATTCTGGGAGGAGAATCAATTTCAGTTAAGAGGGTGACATAATTTGAACTGCCTATTTAACATACACTGCATTATGATATGCCTGAGCATCACAGTTGAACATATATTTTAGAAAGTTAAAAGTAACCCCTGGATGACATTTTCATATAAGCAGCACATATAAGCTTTAATTTTAATAGAAAACTGTACATTAGAGTGTGTTTATATTCCTTAGATCATATCAAAAACACTTCAGTAGATAATGTTAACATTTTATAAGACAGACATGAGTCAGCTGTAAGCAGATATGAATTACCTTCTCAGTGAATGAGGTATTGAAATAGGATTCTGTCCCTTAGGCCAGCCAAAGAGTGTGAACCAACTCTTAACAGCAGTTAGGGTTTTTTGAAAGAAGAGGTACTCCTCCTCTTCATCTTCATCAGGAAAAAGTGATAATTCAAGTTTATTTTTTTCCCTACGATGTTGACTGCCAACTTCACTCTCTTCACTTACAACTTCACACTCTTCACTTGCATATTCATCACTCTCATTTTCAGAAGCAGTATCCACCTCTGAAAGATATACACACATAAAAAAAAAATCCTGAAAAATTCCTTATTTCCCTATTTTTGTCTAGCACGAAAATACTTAACACACAATTGTTTTCAAAAAACAAAAAAACTTCCAGACAACAAATGATCAACTTATTCCGTGAGTAAGCAATTGGCGTGCACTTGTCTTGGGAATAGAACAAATTACATCACTGAAACATAATAAAAGATATTACTCAAACAGCAAAAATAGACATGGTTTACAAAACCACAGGCAGCAATCTTAAAGAAACATTCATACAGTTCCAATATTTCAATAGATACAGCTTTGCCAGTCAATCAGTGCTGGTCCCCCACCCCAGTCACACAGCATGGCTAAGTAACTGATCAGAGTTCAGACACTTTATCAGTTACTTTATAGGTATAATTCAGTCTACATCTATAAGCCTTTAGATTTTTCTCCCCTCTTGTAGGCCTTCTCTCTCCTAAATTCTGACCTGTTCATAACAACAATATTATTGCATGAAAAGATAACTAAGAAAACAAATGATTTGTCTTACAGCACAAGTAACCTTGGTGACTCTATCCTTGAATGTGTATTTTAATACCACTGTTGCAGCTTTGATGTTACCTTAAATGATGCAAATATTAAACTAGCTGATAACTTTGTGAATAAAAAAAGGCTTGTTGGGATTTAAGAAGAAAAAATTCAATGTGGGGGAAAGAGACTTATCCTTTATAAGATCATTGAATATATGTGCTGCATTATACCTGATAGAGAAAATTCACAGGCTGAGCCATTGCTTCCACCAATGGTACTTGAGGAAATACTGTGGGAAGGTGATTGTGGTGTAAAACACGGATGCAAAACAACTTCTGCACTATTGCAGTCTTTACAGTCTGTAAAACAAGATTGAAGTTGCACTTGAGAAAACGTATTTTATTGTCTGTGCTCTAATAGATTACAAATGGATATCTGCTTCTATATTTTCCTATCTCATGCTTCAACTAATCAAGTAGCAATTGTGATTTGACTCATCATGGAAATCTCCCTTCAGTTGTTAGACTGGGGGCCAGAAAAAAAAGTTTCCTGCATACTTTTTCCACTAACTGTATGTTTTATAGGATGAGTTCTCCTATTTGCTGAAAAACACCAATCAAAACAATGCTAATTCAAGAATTCTGTCATGAACGAAATATTCTTAAGGACTTTCTGATCACAGCTGTGTAATGAGTCTCAGCATACCATTATCAAGCTCTTTCAGACCTAACAACATTTATTTTAGAAACCAAACTCAAAAGTAAACTTTAGCAATCCATCATTCTGAAAGAACGTATGTTCTGACATTCTCATGTTGAACTATGATAGGATTAGAGGACCCTCTGCCAGCTACTTCTGATGTCAGTCCAGAACAAAAGAGGAACCAGGTGTAGTTTCTACAGAAGTAAACACACTACTGAGAGAAGGAAAAGCTCTGTATGATTAACTGTTGATTGGTGGTGCTGTTATTTGTATCATCTGGACCAAGTGAAACAAGAGCATGGTGTCAGTGGAAGCAAAGCCTTCCTGAACAGCTTTCAAAGACACTGTGTTATACAGATATGGTTTGGTCACATTAAACTCCATTTCACACCAAAATAGTCTATAAATACCCACAAAAAAACCTCAGAGAATTTAGTGGTAATGACTTGCTTCAAAACTGATACAAACTGATAGTGTGGACAAACCAATAACCAATCAATGCAGGACAGAAATATCCAATCATTAATGGGAGATCATTTCTTACAAAACCATCACTCCATTGTTGGCTTAATCCTCAAAGGAAACCTACAAAGCATCTTCGAAAAACAACTTGCAAAAATGGTCTATTGGTCACACAAAACAAGAAAAAAAATAAAAAATAAAAAAAATTGCACAGTCATTAGAGATAATACTTCTTTCCTCCTTTTCTATCTTCATTTTACTGTGTTATGATCCCTGAATGATATGGTACCAATAACTACCTTCTAAAGGGGGCAAAACCCCAAAACATTACCTGTCTTCTTGCTAATCCCTCTTTTAACTTCACAAGTACCAATTCTCTTTTGTGTTAAATACTCCAAGTAACACACATATTTTAAGTTAATGCAGTCTTAGAATTCGCTCTTTAGAGCTAAATTTGTTTAAGATTGAAGGACTGACTTGCTTACTTGAAAAACTTGTCTATTTCATCAAAATCTATCAGATCCCAACAGCTTCAAAAAAATACAATAAGTTACCCCATACTTGAACCTGTTTTGAGTAGGTTGGACCAGGTGACTCCCAGGGATCCCTTCCAACCAGAATTATACAATGATCCTAATCTCTTCCTATAAACACAGCCACACATAAAGAGATTACAGATCACTGAGGCAGAGATGGGGGCAGCAGGGGGGACACAGGCAGAGATACAGAGACAGAGAGGCAGGCAGAGGGTGGCAGGCAGGGAGATGTATTACAAAAATATTTCTGCTCTCTGATCACAGGCTTTTATTAGGACGTAAAATATGGCTCTGCCGTTCACCCTTCAAGGACAGTAATTAAAAAAACCCCTGAAAACAATTCATAAGAGGCAAATAATGATCATATTTTAAAATAATATCATTGGCTTTCTTCAAAACATATTATCACTATCTATCAATACAATTTAAATTAAGTAAATTTATTCTCTATTATTTGGGTTGTTTTCTCTACTCACAATAAAAACTTGAATAAAACATCCTTTCAAATTTAGGTTTGTTCAATATTTTTTCAATAAACATTACCTAATCATTTACATGTTTTCCTCATTTTCAACAGGAAAACTGAAGTTATTAAACGGTTTTAAAAAATTAATTGCAGTATCCTTCTGCAATTAATGAGGAAAAATGCCATCTTAATCATCACATCCCTGTTATAACCCTGAAACACTGACAATTCTGCTGGACATAATATAATTTCAGGGGTAGAGTGTTGACTACTTACGGCTTCTCAAGGTAATTTTTTTATCAGAGCAGTGAAATGCCAAGTATGGATATAAAGTAAGAAGACAATTCTCTGCTGTTGCAGCAATCTGAATTGAGAACCTGTTGAAAACAAAACACAGAAGTTACCATTTTCTATTTAGCAATGGTAATCAAGATATCTCAGCACAAGGACAAAAGACAGAATGAAGGTGTCCAGACAACTCCTCCACTCTTCTGTACTGGTTCAACAGGAGATTGCACAGTAGGGAGTGCACCTATCAAAATGCTGAGGTTTAGCATAGTATTTCCACTTCATAGTTTTACTATGAGCACAGGTGTATCATCAGTCTGAAACAGTTAGTAGAGATTTCAAGAAATCAATTAACTCTGTCTCTCTAAAAAAGAAAAAAAAAATTATAAAATCACAGTTGACATTCATGAGTGTCCGATAACTTTTGACAGGAGAAGCTTTCTTGAAAAGCAACTTCTATTTTGATATATCATTTATTCTGTAAGAGTTTACAGAAATGTCAAAATAAATACTTAAAAATAAATAGATTCAGTTTAAAAACAAGAAGATATTGACTGCAATTGCTGGAATATAATAGAAATTGATGTTTATGCTCCAGTGTTCACTAGAGTGTCTGTACTATCTGTGGCAGTTATATTAATGTGCAGCAATCCACCTTTTAACCCTTTTCTCATACTTCACCCCAATCTCTCAGAGTGTAGTCAACAAGCAAATTATTGCCAGCAATGGAACCCTGTTAGCCATCTGTATTTATGTTCTTAGCTCATTGCAACTGACAGGTAATTAAACTGAGCTTAGTCCTCTGTTATTAAAGAGCTCGGTCTGTGCTCCACATTTACTTATTAACTAACATTAATATTAATTAACTGTTTTGACTAAGCTGTCAAAAATACAAAGAAAAGTGTATTTTAATAATTCAAACTGCATGCTGATATCCATCTTGCTTTAATATATTGCGAATTATGCATATTGGAAATTTACCTTGCACAGACTATTGTATTTTCTTCAAATAACATACTGAAAAAGAGATTCCTATTTATTGTAAATTTAGATTAACATTAAAAGCTATCACAAGACCTTTCAGATTAATTTATATACGACATAATCAGATTGTACTGTTTTTTTATAGAAAAACTTAACCAAGGAAAACAGAAATGTTTTAAAACTGCCAGAAAGTAGTTTTCTCTTTCATGCTTCTCTCTCCTTAGATATCCCTTTCAAGGAAACCTTTTAAATAGAGAAAGGCTCCGACAAAATCCATAGCCATCTTCTTATCTGTAAATATTCAAATTGGAATTCCGATTTCATAGCTAACATCTATTTAAATCAATAATCCAGCTCTGCAATGTTGTTATTTGTTCATAGGACATGTCAATCCTATTGGAACAAGAGTCTTGGCCAGTTTCACCTTGCAGCACAGTATTTTTTAGCTAATGTCCTCCTTTCTGCTTTTATTCAGCAGAAATCTCAGCAGCAGGACAGATGGCTATGAGAGGTAAATCCACATCTATCTATATGCACAAAACGTACATTTGTACGTGCTCCAACCACGTGTCAGAGCTTGTTTTTTCTAACTTCACCAAGCCATTTAAGGACACACAGGATCAGTAACGACAAGACAGAAAAGTCTGCCAGCTTCCAACCCATGACTTTACTGTGGTACCTCGGCCATCTCCATCCTCTGTGCTGGTTTGAGATTTGGGCATATGCCAAATCTTCATTCATGCTCTGACTTGCACAGAAATGAAACACAAAAGTGTGCTTGAGAACAACTGCAGTACAGCTTGACTACTTATCCAAATTCCATGAGTGATACTGCTCAAAGCAAAGACGCTGACTGCACAATCTAGAACATAAAGAACAGCCACTGCAACAGAACATCTGTGTACAAATAAACCCCTCAGAGCTCATGGTGCTGCTGCAAGAGAAGCTCCTCCCTGTTCCATGCTGCTGAGAACCCCACAGGGACATGCTTCATTGCCTGCTGGTATCACAGTAAGAGAAATGAATACACCCAGTCAGTGCAATTATTGAGGATGAGCAGATGGATCTGCAAGTCAAAAACTGATTCTGCAGCTGATACTCATCACAAGGATTTAGCTTCTGTGAAGAAGGGGCTGAAGAATTTGCTGTATGGGGAGATTCTGAGAGTTGTGAATGTTCAGCTGAGAGGAAAGAAGGCTCAGGGAGATCTTGTCGTGTGTACAAATATGTGATGGGAGGGGGGAAAGAAAATGAAGCCAGACTTTTCTCAGCAATGCTCACTGAGACCACAAAAGACAATGGGTACAAACTGAAATACAAGAAATTTTATCAATTTATCAGAGGAAAAAAAACCCAACAAAACAAAAGAAAACATGAGTGTGGCTAAACTCCAGACAAGTCTGCCCAGAGAAGTTTATGGAGTTTCAATCTTTGAAGATATTCAAACACCAACTAGACAAGAGAGTTTATTCTTTGAAGAGAGGATGAGATGATCTCTGGAAGCTCTTTCCAACCTCAGCCATTCCATGATAATAAATATCAACTCCCTTATTGGCCACCTGTCCACTTATCAATAAATATTTTAACACAGCATTTTCCCAAAAGTGCTATTTGAAAGGAAAGTTCAAGAATGAGTCAGTAGCTGAAAAAATTAATCTGAGTATCAAATGATGACACTCCATTCATAAGGACATGTAGCACAAAAGGAAAGGTGCTACAGCTAAATATTTATCATGCAATGATAAAGGCACTGAGGTATAGGGCACCAGACAGAAAAACACACTCATTTCCATACAAACATAGAAAATAGATTATAAAGACATGTCCATTCTGCATGTGCTTAAAATCACCTTTTACCACTACCTTTATGTATAACATCATTAACAAAGTGACATTATAAAACTAAAAGTCTTGTGCAATATATTTATTTTGCATTTGCTGCAGTTTAACTAAATTATACAAAGGTCTGTGTTATTCTGTTGGAATGAAAGGTATCTCCATTGTTAGTAAATGTGAAGTCACTAAATGTGTTAAATTATTCAGTGTATTCAATTTTATAATGCTTAATAAAGCAAGTAAAAAATTTGTTATCTACATGGACCATCATTGCCACTGCTATTTCAGTGTTTATTCTCTAATGAGTATTTCCAAAGAACACAAAACAAGAAAATTGCCATTAAATATATTGTGTTTACCAACATTTGAAACCTGCTGATCACCAAAAGTAAAGCTCCAACTGTGATGACAAAAAATACCATCTAACACTGTAAAAGAAAGTTTATATAAGAAGTTCTTCACCTCTCTTCAAGTAACTGATTTTTTTTCATTAGATTATTTGTTTTAATGTTTGCTGAAAGACAAAAGAATCTGAATCAAAATATATTTATCCTTTTTAATTTGCTCTATAGCATTTCAGATGTTTCCTGAAACAAGTGATTTGTTTTGTATCAGTGTATCCCAATTGCTCTAGAAATGCAGGCGGACATGAGTTCTTAATTCTTGCATGGCAGATGCTTCAGCTCTCAGGGACCATAACAGTGGGAGAAAGCCACGAGCACAGAAAAGAACAGGAGCGATTAATGGGTTGGGACCATCCTGGTTTTCAAAAGCACTCCCAACTACCTGAGGCAAAATGCCAATATATTCTAAGGTCTGATAAACGCTGCAAAGCAGCATCCAAATATCAAGAACTCCAATGTTTTTTAGCTCCCTGCTCTCTCCAAATGTAAATGATATGGAAAGAAATTGACTGCTTCAATTCTCCCAGGCGTGCCAGTGGAATACATGCATTGGACATTTGCCAGCAGTGCCTATTAAAGAGCTGCAAGGTTTAGGCACGTTCCCCAGGAGCAAAGGGAACGTACTGTTTCCCCTGTGAGACGCTGAGATCTGATGGACTATCAAAACAACTGGAAGCAATCCATAACTGGGTTAGTGATTGTGTCTCAGTTGTATCAGATTGTTATTAGAGGCTAAATTCCCTGACAGCCTCTCCTTCTGAAGCTCTAGCCATGAATGACGTGAATAAATTCAGAAATTGCACGAGTTTCCACAGCTCCCCAGTAGGAGCGGGAAAGAAAATGGGCAACAGTAGAATACAGGCGGCAAAAACCTCAGAGCATTTGTGTCATCAGTAATCACATCAATTTACCTACCCAACATGAGTGGGGATCCTGGGATACTTTGCTGCTCAGAGCACCACTTTCTTTGATTGTATGACACAACAGGCACCTGTTGTTTATTCCTTATTTTTAGAAATGATAAATTAAATGTCATTTCAATCAAGATGGCAGAAAACTTTCTTTTCTGCTGAAGTATTTGTATAATCAGCAAATTGAAAGATATAATAACAGTAGAGAACAAGTATTTAAAAAAGTCATGTTTGCATAAGTTTTTTGGGGGAAATACCTGTCATAGTTAAATATTTATTCCCATTTATTAAATACTTATTGAGGAAAGCCTTGGAGTTTATGTTATCTTTTACTTCTGTATTCCTATCAGTCCTATGCAAGGAAACGTCGTTTATTTTGCTTTGTAGTCATAGGAGCAAATGGGAAGAATAGAAATCTCATATAACATTAGAAATTAACTGAAAATTCTCATTTAAGGCAGTCATGTAAATAAATATTACTGCACTTTCTTATGTTCCATTTAATGGAAACTGTGCTGACAGTAAATTTCTGGCATGAATGACAACCATATATCTCTTCAGTTTTCTTTTACAATTGCAATATAGCATGTCTTTGCTATAAAATATTATTGCCTGTCATCTTTCAAACGTTTTCTGTAAAGTAGCCAAATTCAACACTATCCTCTACCCAATGTTCCCTCTGCATTAAAAAAAAAAAAAAATCATTATTATTTAGAAGGATTAAATATGGGCTACACAGATCAATCCTACTCACGTTTTAGACCAAATTTAGAAAAGCAAACCACTGCAAAAGCTAAGTAAAAAAATTACTCAGAGTATTTGCCTTGTCAATACTCCTGCTTTGAAATATGCCTAGAATTAGCTTTGCTTAGAAGTTAGAGCTTCTCATCAAAGTAGTTTAACATAGGATATGATATTTTACCAATCTACGAAAAATGTAAGCTGCTTATTTTAATAAGAACATCCCAGTACATGGAATGGAAGTCGAATTTCAAAATTTTATTTCAAATCATTTTAAAAATACATATTACTACTTTGAAAATGAAAACAGAAAGAGAGAATACCTGACAAATTCATACATCTTCAGCACCTGATACTGTGAGATTTCACAGCCCATTAAGCAATCCAGGAACCTATTCAAGACCAGTTAGCTTTTATAGGTGTTATAAAAGGTTATAGGTTTCATTGTTTTATTATTAAAGACGTGGACGACCCTGAAATCTTGCCGTCCTAAAAGACTCACATTAACAAAGCAGTTTAAATTCATTAGTTGCACAGTCTGAAACAAATTGCTCAAATGCTTAGATAATTAGGTTTGAAGTTTGAACGTGTTGCACAGGGCTCCCATGGGGTTGGGCTGGCAAGAACGAGGGCAGATATGCAGAGAACAAGAAATCGCAGCCACATGTTATTACAGAGTGGAATATCAAAGCACATAATGATACTAACAGTAGTAATAAAACTGGATAAATTTATCCAGGTCTGGATAAATTATCATGGACTTTAATAAAATAATAACAGGATTAGAGAATCGGGTGCTTCCTTAGACTTTTCCAGCTGAGGGAAAGAATTCTTTCTGGTCATGATAAAAATAATTCCTTCTGAAAACCAATATGAATAATATTATTACACTGACTAATGGCACACACAGAATCCCCTTGTTTTGGAAGCTGTGCTATTTCATCCAGTTGTGCTCAGGTTTTGTACCACCTGCTCCTGCAGCCCACATTACACACAAAACTGCCTGTCAGGAAATCACATACACACTGGCGAACTCCTGTGACTAGTCCTGTCCTTTAACACATACCTAACTATGTTTTAAAACATAGCAGCAATTTTAGGATGATTTGAAACTCTGAAGCATGAATTTTTTCACCTTCACCAGCAGGAATGGCTTTTATGGTTAATTAGATGACTTTCATTCGCTATATTTCTTTAAAAAACACACTGAGTTTGCCTTTAAATTGAGGATCGTATCCTTTATTTCCTTTTAATGGGAAATATAGAAAAAAGTTGATTACACAGAAGGAATTTTTATTTCTCTATAACAAGGTCTGAGAAGCTGTTAGTGCATCATATAAAAAGTTATTAAAACTAAATATTGCGCCTGCTCAGAAGCCGTATTTTAGACCTCATCGTAAGCTTAAATTATCCTTTTCTCATAATCACTGCAAACTTCAGCACACATTTATGAACGTACACAACGATTAAATCTTAGAATTAAATAAAATTAATAAGAAATAGATTCTTGGCTGACAATCTATAAAGAAAGATATAAAATACCAATCCAACATGAGCAGCAATAATTGACGGGTCCGTAACCCCTGCATCAGAATGATTTAAAATGAATATTTAGAAAAAAAAACATTCTAAGTTGTAGAGTGGAGATATTTAGCCCTCAAAATAGTTGCTTTACTGAAAATAGTAATTGCAGGAATGACTTTTATTCACAACAGCACCTGTCTTCCTTCCTTATGCACAAACCCTCTCATCCCACTAAAGGGAGCAATGACTGAGACACAAGTTACAGGTAGATATGAATGAGGCCTTGAAACAAGATCCTAAGATGGACAATCAGATTAATTTTACATTAGAGGCCAAAGCTGAATTTTGTAGGTTTGAATAATAATTCAGTCCAAAAAAAAAATAAAATCTCTATGTTCCATTTCCACTTTTTTTTCAGAATGATTCTGGTATGTCTTTACCCAACTAATGGGAGTTCTGTGTCTTATATCCAACTTGGTCAGTTTGGAACCTTCCCCCAAATGAATTTGAATTGCACACATTACCTGTTTTCTTCTTCATCAATGAAGCACATGTTCCATAAAACTGACACTGGCTTAGATGATCTAAAGCTGATATGGCAAATTAGTTGATTATTTTTGCCATCTGATGAAAGAACAATGTCTTGTCCTCGTGGGAACTGCATCGAGAAAGGGCAAATCCTCTCACCACCTTCAAGTTCAATCAGAGGAACTTCAACACAAATTTGCGATTGCCTGTGTTAAAAAAATATAATGGTGTTTGTGCTCACAGCATTGCAGTAATAAAGTTGATTCACACATTCACAAAACTATATTTCACAGTTAAATAGAGAAGAATAACTTTAGTTTTGAAGTACAAATCACATTAAACTAATTAAAGAATTAAAGTTCCTTCAACATTTAGACGGTAGTTTGTTTTCTTCATATGCATCTGAACATTTTTAATGACCCACAACTGCTCAGTGTCCAGATGAAGAGCAATTTCTACTAACTGTGCTACACAAGGCATAAATAGGTTTCCAAAACTTAAACATTTCACTGAATTATTGCACAATAATTTAAAGAAAATTTTAAAGTAGAAATATCAGGGGAAATTCATGAAGATACTTAGGATGCCTTCCCCAAGTTATGTGATTATAGGTTTCAGTTCCAAAATAAGAATGGCAGGCAGTCCAGGTCCTTATGGAATCCTTTCAATTCCAAATACTGAGTTACTGACAATAGACAAATCACCTGATAAACGAGAACTACTCAGACAAGATAAGACAATAATAATTTGAAGGTAAAGTTAATTTCATTAATTTATGACAAGAGAAAACCTTTGCTCCAATTCTTCTTCATTGAAATGATACCTACATGAACAAAACTAATGTTACTACTCTTTACTGATCAAAACCAGGTAAGTTGTATCTTAAAAATTAGAATAGTTGTGAAGCTGGGTTATATTACGTAATATTACAAAAGGCTCTTATAAAGATTACACAAAGGCTCTTGTAAATACAAGTAACAGGATAAAGTTGATCCACAGAAAAGTAACAAATACATGAATTGTCTATTGTAAAAAGTGTCAGGACTAAAACATTTGCGCTGTCCTTTTCAATACTAAAACCTTGCTTATGAAGAAGGTGGGGGAAAGGAGAAAAAAAACCCACCACCAAAAACTACAACCACACCAACTGCTCAAACAACAGCTGGATTTCAAAACAGTGCCTTATAACCTGTGCAGTAGAGAAAATAAAACAACAGAAGGATTTTATCTTATCACAGTGTGAAAAAAGAAATAAGACTATGATCTTAGTATTGGGCTAAACTTAAGAAAACAGTCGTGGTAGGACTCTGCTCAATTTTTGTGCTATTCATAGTAATTTTTTATTTCTGATATAAATTCATAGAGTGACTATATCAGAAGATCGTTACTTCATGATGCAGGAATGTTTGAGGACAAAACATGGGCTTGTTGAATATACAGCAACATTAATTACATTATTTTTTTTCTCAAATATGCAGATTCTTCTACAGAGCAGACAATACGAACCTTTACAAACAAAAGTTAATTCACTTTTTCAGAAAAGAACAAAATCAAGAATTATTCAGGACTTGTGTAATAAATCTACGTTGAGATTTTTACCTTAAATAATCCTGTGGAATGATATTGATGTCTGCTTCAGTTTCCACATCCAGAGGAACTGGCATCATGATTAAAAAGGGAGGGTCAAAATTTAGTTTTGGTGACTTCAGAGTGCCAGACAAGGTTATCTTGTATCGTGATGGATTATCATTTACATACACTGATATTTCAGAAGTATATGTCCCAGGACAAGCTGTGTAAAAGGTTTTAAAAACAAATTATATTACTATAAATACAAGCAACTAGAGGAGTTACATTAAGAGGTTTTGGGTTGGGTTTTTTGTTTGTTTAAAAAAAACCCAAAACCAGCACTGCTTTCTTTCTCAAAATATATTTTAACATAAAATAAATATAGTAGCAGAAGAATATTTATTAAGAAAGCTTAGAACACTTGCCCGTAGCAAAGAAAAATCCACTTTTTTTTTTTAACTAGACAGAAATTTTTCAGAGTCTGAATTTTTAATTTATTGCACAAGTATTCTATTGTACATAATATCAATACAACACTTAGCAGATTTTAAAGAATTGCAGTTATGCCATGAATTACAATAACTGACAGAGAAAATACTTATTTTATAAAGGAATAATCAGAAGGAACATAATTATAAAGGAATCAGAAGCATCCAACTGCCAAACAAGGAAAAGTTGGTGCCTTTTAAGAGGGCAATGACTACAGTTACACAGATGAGCCTAAAACCTGTAATGTTGCCAAATCAGCCTCACACAAGCCAGCAGAACCAGTTCTACCCTCCACTAAGAGCATCTCCCATTTCACAGAAACATTTAGGTTGGAAAAGGCCTTTAAGATCATCAACTCCAACTGCAAACCTAACACTAAAAACCAAAAAAGTGATGGGATGACCAAAGATCCTTCTCCAGGCGTTCTCTACAGTGCAGCTGGACACGATAATAGTGAAAATAAAGATTTCCTTGTGTTCTGCCCCTTCTCATGTCACCTTCCTAACTGCTGCAAGGCAGTTTCTCTAGGATGGAAAAGCACATTTTCTTCCACTGACACAGGGAGCAAGGTGCTTCCTTCCACAACCATTACACTACAAAAATGGTATTCCAAACCAAGCAGTGCCATTTTCTAAATTTTCAGTCATCACCACTCCTGAAGAGATAGCAACACAAGCAATTTTGAGGGCCAAGTAGTGAACAACTCTTGTACTTAGAAACAAATCTGCCTGGTGTAAGACAATCCAAAAAGTTTAATCTTTTAATTTTTGAGAAAAAACACCTTTCCCTTTGATTCCTCTCTATCGGATCAGTATGGAAAAATCCTCACCTAATAAATAAGAGGAAAAGATAGCTAAAACAAAAATGTATTTTATGTGTCTGTATGAGCACTCATGTGTCACTGCAAACAAAATACACATGACAGGCTCTTCTGAGATGAGCTCAGATAATTAATTCCACAGCCTGAGAAAGAGCTGTCGCTGTTTACAAACAAAAAGAATAAAACATAGTGTCTTCAAAATACTTTGCCATATTTCCTCCTTAAAAGACCCACTTATCTGGATCAAAATCAGCTTGATGACGAACAAAGGTTGGTTTGTCACGGTCCATCCTCTGGTGGTGAGTGTGCACCCCCTGTCTTACATGGAGCAGAGGTTTTGCCACCAAACACAAAAAACGCTCCTCCTCCCCTTCGGTTGGGGGTGCCAACCTGGCTTTTGCAAATGGCCAATTGTTCGAGTCATTATCCATTAGCATTTCAGTCTCTCACAAGCACGTGAACCAATAAATCATTGCTCGTGTCAGAAACACCAGGATGTTGTAATATTGTGATCATTTTAAACAGACACAAAGACAAGAAAAAAAAAAAAAAACAAAAAAACAAAGTGATTTATTTCATTAAGATACTTTCATTAGTTTGGAGGGCATAGGGCCAATGTTTTCAGGATATTTCTTGTTAAACAAATTACTTTGAAATTAATGAGAATTACGTCCTGAACTAACAGCTGAAGTCATGAATTTATTTTACTACTCACACCTTTAATGACCACTGTCAAAGCTTGTGCTGCTGTTACAATTCTGATATACCACCATTAATTTCTATAGGACAAAAAATAAGCAGTCCAGTGGATGTGAAAGTTTTCCTTAGGGAAATTTGATGGTACTTAACAAATTTGCCAATCTAAATCTGCCAAGGGCTAACAACTTCTTGACAATGATATGGGGAATGTCCCCTTTGTCTTTTCTAGATACGTTTCTTAGGGGAAAAAAGCATTAGAAAAAACTCTGAATAAAGGAAAACAACTTCTTGAAGTACTTAAGTGCATATATTCATTAGGTGCTTCATTCTCAGACTAATTTGCACAAGAAAACCCACCCAGTTCAGGGTGCCTAACTCCAGAGCTGTCCTGGGACCACACTTCATGGAGATCCCTTGTTAATAGTAAACAGATTATATTTCTGATGAAAGTCAGTTATACACATATGCAAGCTGTCCTCTCACACTTCTAGAGAAGAAATATTTCAAGTCCCCACACCTTTCACGCCACTTGTTTCATTTGCACTTTATATTAGTATCAAAAACTGGTTTAAACAGCCCCTTCTTTGAGGATGTCCCCATTCCTTGTTCCTCTCTAGAAGCATAGATCTATATTTCTTATTTCTTTTTGCTCCCCAGAAAGTTCATCTCTAGAGTAGCACAGGTTTTGAACTTTTTAGATTGTGTGAGAAGAAAGTAAAATCACCACTTGCTTTTCTCACCCTCTTAAGTTTTTATTAGATTGTTATGCGGTTCCTACACTTGTCCCCTAAATAAACATTTTAGTTTAGCTGCCTTGGACTTTATTCATGCTGTAATGCACATACACCCCTCCAGCATAAAAATGTGACAGAAAAATTTGCATACACTGAAATGCAGATTTCAAAGCAAAAAAGTCACCAGTAGCTAAAACTTAAAGGTAAGCCCTCCAAAAAAATGAAGGGGAAAAAAAAGTAAACTAATCATTTCTCCACAGAAACTGTTCAAAAAAAAAAAAAACAAAAAAAAAAAACAAACAAAAAAAACNAAACCAAACAAAAAAACCCCAAAACCAAACACTAGAAGATGAAGGTCATTTGGACCTATTACATAATTACTATATCTTCAGGGGCTCTGAACTCCTGGTGACTCACAGGTGTATTTGTGACTATTTCCACAAGGGATCCCAGAGCACAAGTTTATTGTAACTTCCTGTGCTGCAGATATTTTTCACATCATAATAAGATACAGTGAAAATTTTAATATACTTCCACTGCATTATAATAAAGAGCAGCAGAAGAGGATCATATTCCTTCAGTTCTTGAGAATCTCTAGTTTCACTTTTTTAACAGGTAGCATCATCTTGCCATGCATTACATAAACTCTTGCATTTGATTAAACACTGCAGCTTACTGTAGCACTTTGTACTCTATTATAGATGCTGCAGTATAGTTAAACAAATTACTCTAATGCACTTTCAAAGTTCATTTTAAGGTTTGTTCACCCCCACATACTACAACTTTACAACAGAATCCCATGAAGGTGATTAGCACGCTATATTCATTAACTAGGTCTCCCATGTGGGTTTGATGTTCCTAATGTTCTCTTACAAGAAAGACTAAATGTTCTCACAAGAAAGACTAATGATATTCACTGAAGGTATAGCACGAGTTAGCTATAAATCATGGGAAAATACTTAGAACATTGAACTGAGGGTAATTGATTTTTACAGTTATTTATGATTTTCTGTAAACAAAAGATATGGGAACACAGCAAAAATACAGATAACTTCAAATTAAAATAGTTTATCAGTCATATTTATGTATACACACATCTGAATTTACACATGCAATTTATCCAGTAATTAAAAATATTGGCTTTTATTTGTATGCTGTGCTCTGCTTCACAGTCTGCAATACACGAGCAACTCCAAGCAACACATGCAATTAAATACTGCTCTTGCATATTCACAATGTTTACAGAGCAACAGTTAATAGGCTTCTCAATTTATCAGACAGAATCATTGCAAGACTCCTACAACCAAAGAAAAAAATAGGTATATTAAATTGTACGCAGTGCAAGTTAGACATTTCAATATTATGATAAAGAATAAACCCAGCATCTTTCTTTAGGACAGCGGTGCTCCCTTGCTGACTCAGGATCAGATCCAACTGGCAAAACAACTTTTCTTCTCCTTGAAAGTGCTGGGGCCCCAAAAGCAGGCCACTTACACCATCAAAATGACAGAGTTCTGAAGGCAGCAGCTGCATATGCTGGTGGGCTTTATCAGCTCAGATACAGTGTTATATTCTACAATTCTGTGAATCTTGTATATTACTCTCTACCCTAAACAACTGACTAAATAAGGTAGAATCCTAATGTTCCTTATTCCTTTTCCAGTTGATCACCATCTTCCTTCATGCTCCCAAGTTTTGTTAGAAATCTTTTTTACATATTTTTATTTAGAGATTCGTTACCTGAGCAGATTACTCCAAAAAATATCATAGCTAAGTGATTTTTTTATCTCATTGAGGCAGGAAATTTCCAATTTTATCTAAATTATGGCTATTTAGAAAAAAGTTCACAGACGTGTCAAGTACCCTTGGAAAGCTTTAGTACCTAAGTCAGTCAACCTAAATGAACATGAAGGAGCAGTACTGACAATGGTACAGCTACCCCAGCTTTTGATGCTGTATGTGTATGTGCAAACCAGACTTTTCAAATAACGCAATTTCAAAAGAACTTATTCCATGCTTTTTGTTAGGTCTGCAGCTGTCTAGTTTTCTCAGAACTACAACAAGCCTTAAATGACCAAAACAAGTACTAGTATTGAGTTCATCACATAAACTCATTTAAACTGGCCAATGAAAGTGGTACATTGGCCAAACTGTCTGGAGAAGAAGTCTTAGAATTACTTACGAGGGCAGAACGACACAGCAATACTGACTTTTGCATCTGGACCAAGAGATCCAGCCTGCAGACTAAATTCGAAAACACCATCTTCTATATTTTTGTCTGCATCATCACAATTCAATTTCCAAGTCAATGGCTGCCTTGAGATATTCTTCAGGTCAAGGTCCTGTAAATATTTGCAGAAAAGGAGTACAGGTTGAAAGAGGGAAAACAGCAAACACCATGATGCATTTCACATTCTATCTATCCTAAGCATTCTTTGTGCAAACACATCAAAAAAGAAAGCAAGAGAGCACTAGAAAGCAATGAAGAGCCCAGTTTATTGTATCTGTAAGGTGCAAAGATGAGTATGCCTATCTGCACAGCCTAGATGCTTTCCAGTCACTCACCACATTCATAAAGAGCAATATTTTCCTTCCAGAATGGAAAAACTTCATTTATGAGAGGTAAATAGATCAAAGCATCACAGTGGGAGTGCTTAGCCAAACAGAACTGAGGACTTTTTCCTGATACAAATGAAGCACAGCAAGCACTAAACTGCATGGCTCACATTTGGATTTACAGGTGGAGATGTTGAAAATGGAAGAAATTCAGAATAGATTTTCAAAACCCATTCTTTCAATTCAGTAAGAAATCAGTAGAATAGTAAAAATAAAAAATGAAAAAATAAACAAATTCCTTTATCTCAGAGTTATTTTTCAGCTCCCAAAACATCCTTAGCTAGGAAAATGCCCTGGCTTTGTATTATCATTGTTTTCTGAAGGCACTTGAAAAAACATTTCAGGTGTTTCCATCATTGCCAAAAATAATTTTTTATGATTTCTAACCAAAGCCCTCAGGAAATAGAAACAATAAATTATTGTTTCTATTTCATATTATTGTATGGTATGTTTTGCATTCATACAAATTCTCTGTGTTGCAAATATCCTATTTAGTGTTTTTCTCTGTATTAAACCCTAAATCATGACCAGAAATTTTCTGGTAGAGTGCCAGTTTTCACACTGGGACAGCAATTTCACTGTATGGACCATCAGGGCACATCGATTGCGTTCTGGCACCATCGCTGTCTGGTTTACCAGTATACAGAAAATCTTCAGAACTAAGCTATTTCTTACACAATTAATGGTTAATTTCTTATGGTGCCCACGCTTTCTCATACTATCAGAGTCAGGTCAAGCCCAACTTTGAGTTTTAGAAAAATTTATGGCGATTAAAATCCAAACACAAACCCAGAACAAAATGACAATGGGAACACTTTCAAATATTTAAACCATATATTTGGAATGCAAATGAATTTTGAGTTCTAAATCTGTATTCTTTTCCCAGTCATTTTTGGTTATTTAAAAGCTACAGCCAAGAATAACTACAACACTTGTGATTACGTACCTGAGAAGTCTCTCTCTCATCAGCAATACCAAAACGCATGTTACTTGAATGTTGTTCAAACTTAAGTTCCATTGAGGAGAACTCCACTAGTGAATTAAGTGCTGTTGGAAAAAATAATTTAAGACGATTATACAGTATTATTTGACAAATATTTCCTCGGAGTCCCTTCATTAAATCATTGTTTCTGCAAATGTTCAGCACGTAAGTTTCTCCTCTTGTTTTTCTTTTTGTTGTTCCTCTACTACAGAAATAATTACTGTAATTTAACTTTGTCTTGTTATTATTCTTTAGTCACATTAAAATTGTTTACATTTTATATCTACCAGACTTATAGCATCTCTCCTTCATATAAAGAGAGCCACATGATCTTCATACTGCAGATGAATGCATTTACATTTCTGACAGGAATCATCAGAAAAGACTTGAAAGATTTCCTGAAAAAACATCATTTCTCTTAATTCCATACAGCTGCAACAAAGAAACTGTCAAAAAGAATGGAGTTTAAAGAGAGGATTTTAAAAAAGCCCCAAAGGTATATGTTCCCATGGCGTCTTTTGCTTCTTGGAAACAACACTGGAAGCACACAGTATCCTTTCATTAAAATCTGCAAGTTTGCTCTATGCCCAGTGTTGATCAATTCTCTTCTCCCCCTAAAAAACCCAAAGAATTTCCTAATCGCATGTATCACATTATGTAAACAGCAATACAATCTGTATTTCTCTAAAGCACAGGCATATAAACTATACAAAGTAATATTATTTCAAAGTAGGAATGTAATCTGCTGGAATGCTTGCACCAATATGCAACTGTGCCACTCACAAAGTCCTCAGCTCTCCCCAAAACTCCTGTACAAGGAGAACGCAGTAAGACAAACACTATGAGGGAGATTGTCTACCCAGCCAAAACAAAATTTTGAGATGGATTATCAAAACAAATGTCAGCTCACATGAGGCCATTATATTGATAATACATCCTTTTCCTTTGTGTCAGACAGAGGTTAGACTTGCATCTTTTTCAGTTGTTTTCTGTCCTGGTTTGGTTTTTTTATCTTTCAGTGCTTTCTTACATACCTATAACCAGTCTCCAAGGGAAAAGTCTTACAAATATTTAAGTAAGAGACCTGCTCTCATTTCCAGGCGTTGAAACAGTCTACAAACTTTGTTTTTAAAAAAAAATTAAAAAAATTGTTCGCGATGGACTGAAAACATATTGACTACACCGAAGTTAAAAGACTGGGTTGAATAATCTTAAGTACAAACATCAGATATAAGCTATTGATTTAAGTGTCAACCACACTGTTCCGTGCAGTCTGAATCCTGGTCAACCACAAAAACTGTCACAGGGAAAAAAAATTGTAAGAGCAAAATACAAATGTGCCATAAAGCATCCAGCAGTAAGAATTAGGCCTATTTGTCAAATCAAAACTTCAAGCTTGCAAGACGCATCTTACCCAGTTTTAGCTCTTAAAGTGGTAATCTGAAATGAATCAATAACAGATGTATTTTTAAGTTGTCAGAATGTAAACAAATTATCCATTTTTTTTTAACACTAAAATAATTTGGCTAGTTGCCTGCATCCGAAGGATTATCTGAAACACTGAGTGATCAAGACATTTATTTAGACTTCTCTCCTTCCTCCCTGACCATCAAGATTCCCAATACTCAAATTTAAGCAGAAGTCACACTTCATTTTTCCAACTATTTCTTAGAATTGGAAGTATTACATATTCTCTTTTACACTGTTATTACTTGTTGCTGGCCTGTATTGGTATGTTGAATACATTCTACATCACAGAAGAACAAATTCATGATAAAATTTAGATAAGATTGTCAGTTATTCATGAGACTTAGTGATTGTATCTATTCATTATTCCACAAAGAAAGGGAAAATGAAAAAAAATCTCTTTTTTCTTCATGTTACATAAATCACTT
The DNA here is from genome assembly GCA_013399855.1 of Oxyruncus cristatus. Classification (NCBI taxonomy): domain Eukaryota; kingdom Metazoa; phylum Chordata; class Aves; order Passeriformes; family Cotingidae; genus Oxyruncus; species Oxyruncus cristatus. The sequence goes on from VXAY01004624.1 coordinate 272,061, forward strand.
TTGCACTAGAAATTTGTCACTTTGATTCATATTTTTACTTAGAGAAATGCCTCAGTAATCTCATATACACATGTACCTCCACCCTTACTCTACATGTTCTTAAACTAAATATATTTAGACACGTTTAATATGAATTTACTTCTATGACAGGATCTAAAGCAGGTCTCTCAGATTTCTTTGATACTTTAAAAGGTAGCAAAAGTAAGACTTGGGTTAAAGCCCTGCAGAGAAAAGCAAACAAACAAAAAAGAACTTAAATAGAGATAAACAGAATAAAATTGGTGTTGCTTTTACCCCACATTCTGCATTTAATTGGCCAAGCCTTCTTCAGTGTTCCCAAAAGGTTTAAACATTACACAAACATCATTCCAGGACTTAAGTCTCATCTCAAATACACAGTGACTGTATATTAAAAGCTAAGATGAGGAAAGCCAATGTATTCAAATATTCACAATTTACAGGTCTGCCTGACTGTAAGAATCAGACAGGAAAATAAAGAGAACCTCAAATTATTTCTAAGAAAAGCACAGAAGAATCATTTGAGGTATCAATCTCCTGCTGCAGGCAAATGGCCCATAACTTTGGCCATTAACAACCTCTGACAGGACAGATGGAATCAGGGCCATTCAGAGGCATTTTAAAGGAGTTTCAAATACAGCTTGAGATCCTAGCTTTGACAGGCTAAGACAAAAATAGTATGAGTGACATACTATACTACTTTTCTGCACTTTTCAGATGAACCGCTGTAAATATTGGTATTTGCATGATGAGGTCTAGAAATACGAATGCACGAGCAGACACAGAAATTAGTTTTGGAAAACAAACTTCTACATAAGGCAAATGGCTATGTAAAAATATTTTCTCAGCGTGTCATAATCATGCACAGAAAGCTCAGCTTTATACATATGTAAAAATACAAGTCAAAATTTGAAAATTTTGCAGGTTTCCAAGAAATGTACAAATGATACAATTATCCATCAAATTCCAATTAAGTAGCAAATTGTCTGCAACTAGAACACGAGCAAAGACACCTCTACAAATGTATATATTCACCAGCTCTTTAAGCCCCTAGTTTACCTACCAATTGCCTTAATTCTACAGCAGGGAGGAGCTGCAGGGAGCTTCACTGCAGGGGGCTGAGGAGGAAGGATGTTACTCACGGATACAACCAAAGTTGTAAGTGGGGAGTCAGCCTGAGGAATAGTAACTGGAAGAGTGAAGTGATATGCTGCCACCTAAAGGAAAAAAAATATCATTGTGGTCACTTTCCCAAAGAAAATATAGGTAATTCTTGACCCATGAGTGGTTTACTCTTTCAGCAGAATTATCAAAATTAATTTAGGACCTGATCGTGATATTAATAGGATGGCAATTTATTAGCACTGAGAATCAGCTCTTAAGCAAGCAGGACCCAGGCTTTTTTTTTTTTACCCATCCTGAGGAAAAAATTGTAAGAGCAAAAGTATCAGGGTTATCAGCAGAGGTACAGACAAGGCTTCTGGTAAATCACAGTGTTGAGTTCCACTCCAGCCACTCACCTGAGTGAAAAAAGATTGGAGCAGTGGCCCCTGTGCAGAAGTTTGAGCAAAGAGGAGGGAAAACAAAGCTACATAAGCTATGGAAGCCTTTTTCAGAAAGAAAGATAAAAGGTCAACTATTATTGTATACCCAGCATAAACAAAATGGGCTGTGAGATCAAAGTGGAGCATGAGTTAAAACTGAGAAACTGAGCGATAAAAAAGTAGTCTTAAAACCTTTGTCATCAAATGCCACTGAATTCTAGGAGTGTAAATTCCAGCGATTTTGATCCTCATTTTATCTGTGCAATCACATCCCCAAGTAAGAGGGGTTTAGAACCTAAAAGATGGCATGTTTTGTACAGAATCCTCTATTTTGACAGACAGTACATCCAAGAGGCCAAATTTATTTCACAGTGCCCTTTCAAAAAGACATTTCTTGCCTCTTCCTTTGTCTTTCCAGGGATCAATGCACTAAAGTAATATGTGCTCCAGACAAAAGGTACAGACAACCATAATAAAGGCAACAGAAGAAAACAACAAAACTTCTGCACTGAAACCACTGTTAAGAGTGCTTCAAATTCTTTTTTCACCTTGAAGGTCACTGAAATCCCCAGAAAGGACTCAGGCCTATAAAATCTTCATGTTGCTTAACAAGATGCAGTAAAACTAGCTGCATAAAGAATTAGTGAATCGTTTAAAAGCTTTAAAAAACTGCAGAAAATAGTGCATCACTCTTCACTTTCACATCTGTGCTAGCAAGTAGAATACATAAATGATAGGAAAGAAAAAAAAAAACTGTCCTAAACCAGGACAGGAGGCACATATCCATCTAACAGAATCAACACAGAGCTTAGACAGTGAGAAGCAAGCACACAGCACTTAGAGTGTGTGGAGTTTCAGCAGGGTTTGTAACACACAATTACTCACTCCTGGAGAGTGAGGTGTGTGCTGAGCCTTGTGGAACATTTTGTTTCTTTGTGCTCAGTTAAAGGAAAGCATGAGATGAGGGCAAGTTTTTGTAGCCACAGTCTCTCGTTTTATATTGATACTTCAAATCTGATAATGATTGGATTTTATAACATAGAATTGGCTTTTCAAAGTTAACATGGGGAACACTATTTAAGATTTCTTATTAACTAAGGCTTAGAGATATGGCATAAACCAACATTTAGTAAAAATCTCTTGATTTGATTTACTCTTCTATTTTTAGTATCTCCAGTCACCCACATAAAATACTTCACCAAGTAACATCTTCAAAATATGTTCTTGCAATTACACTGAATTTTTAAAGTTTGGTGAGATTAAGATGATTAGTTTGCAACAGGTATCATGGCAGCACTGGCTATGCAACAGAGCGCAGTCTAGAACTGCAATTCTAGAGCAGCTCTTCATCAGTGCTTTGCTGGTAAGGTCAGGCAACAGAAGGTGGAACCCTTTTATCCCTCTCCCAAAGCAGCTATTCAAAACCTGCTTTTCATCCCAACTATAAGGAAAATTTGGTTTAGTCTTACTATGCAACAAGGGTTTTATTTGGTAGGAACTGGCAAACAAAAGAAAGTATATGCAAGACCCTCAATTCACTACACGCAGAGCCTGATGTTCACTGAAAATCTATACTGGCTATGAAGTACAATGGTGCAAATTCAGAGCCAATGCAACTCATAGAAATGTATTTGCATAATTGAGAACAAATCATAGCTTTTATTTTATTCACACATATCTTTGCTTAATTAACTGTACATTTGCTAACCTATATTACAAATGAAAAATCATTTAAAAACTATATAACCAGAAATAATATTGTAATTCATACACATACACCCATTGCTGAAACAGAATTAAAAATTAATTTCAATTATTAGGACTTCACTGTACAAGTAGAATAATTATGTTTCTTTTTATACAAAAAAACACTTTATGATTCATTTTTCATTTCCCCAACACCATAATAGAACATTCTTCTGTACGATTATATAATTTAAAAACTAATTACAATATTTAAAATAATAAAGCCTTAGACTATTACTGGATTTACACTTGCTTTTTAGATAATCTATGAATACTTTATAGTTACTTATCTATTGGGATATTTTCCTGAAGCTGCATTTAACTTCATACACCAGAGAATAGAGGAGGGGCAGGAAGCAAGCAGCCTACGGGGAGTTCTTTCACAAACACTCATGTTTGCTTATGTCATTATAAGAAACATTTTTCCTGTCCTGATTTACACTAATTATGCTCATTGATTGGAAAGGAGGCATCCTCTACAAAGTGGTAGTCTTAGCAGTTAAAATACTTCAAAAGAAAGTAGAGTCTTTAGAAAGACCAGTCACGTGAAACAAAGGAGCTGTTTGTGACATGTTCACATCGAACATCTCCAAAGGATGCCAGAAAAAGGATGCTCGATTAGGCTGCCACCAGAAGTCAACAATTCTTTGAATAAAATCATATTCCTCTAAAAGTTTTATTTAGATGGTATTTTAAAATACCTTCAAATTTTTTTGCTAGAATTACTAACCAAATAAAACTCATTGATTTCAGGGAATCTATCTGATCAGGACAGTTCTGCTGCCAAAACACGCTCGGATTTATGCAATAGGTTTGGTACCAGGACTGTGGTAGCTTTAAGCCCAGTACTGGAGAGTAAACATGGCTGAACGGCTTCCTGCCTCAACCCTAAATGCTTGGTATAAGGAAAGAAACAAAAGGGGGGGAAACAACCCAGCAAAGATGACAAAAAGTGTTTTATATAAAATTCATGGATAAAAATTAAATAAACTCAAGCACAGTTGTCAAGTTGAGGGTAGGAAAAACAATGAGGTTTTTTTCAGAAAACACTTGCAAAGTGGTTACTTAATTTCCATCTTTACTAAGTACTCCAGTGCAATAATGTATGCCTAAGGCATAAAACACAACTATTATTCCAACAGAGTAATATTTCAAATTCTCAAGGTTGAAAAAAAAATTGCTGTCAAATCCAAGATTTATATACTTTATTTAGCATAAAGAATATATGACATCCCCTTTAAAATTACAGTACTTTCTTACAGTACTTTCTTTCACAGTACAACTTCACAGGGAATTGCAAGTAAATCAGTAAGCTAATTTATTACTTAAAATTGAATTAAAACATCTGTAAAAGATAATACCCTTGTATTTATCATATAATAACATGCAGATTGTTCAAAGATCTTGAAGCATTTGTGTAAAGGCTGACCCTAAAGTTTCTTTATTTATACCACTAACAACACACAAATTCAGCAGTGATACGAGAAAATGTAATGTACATTAGAAAAAATCAGTTTGATTCAAATTTAAACCTAATTGCAAAACCAAGGGTTTATGTCCTGCAACTGAATCCAATATACATTCCCAGCCTTCCCTCAGATTTAACATCAGCTTTTCCTTAAACCATACTGCAATCTTTCATGCAGCCTAAGTTTCCCAGGTTTAAACCACAGATAAGCAGCTTCCACAATGAATAATGTAACTGGTGTTCAAAGTCATCACTCAAAACCCTGAAATAAAACTAAATCTTCCCCTTGCATGTGGCCAAAGACAACGCACTGGCAACACCCTGTAATTCCACAGCTGCAGATTTTCCATAGAATTCACTTCTTATACCACAAATCTGTTCTTTCATTAAGGAAAAAAAAAAAAAAAAAGTCATTTAAAAGGACAAAAACACCCCACCAAAACACCTGTCACTTCTCTAGCACAAGCTTAGGCAATAAGCTCTGACAGGTGTGACTTGCTCTATTTATCTCAATCAAAGGCCCTCATAGGCTTCATTATTACATAGCTGTGTATTTTGTCTTTTTTCCAAGATGTTGGAATTCGTTATTTTCCAACGGAGTTAAAAATAATAAATAAACCAAAGAGTCATTTTGAAGCAGTACCCTCCTGCACTTTGCTTTCCTTAGCAGACCATGCAGGACTTTGCTGCAGGGGGATCATCCAGCCTGGAGAAGCACAGCAGCACTTGAGGAACAAAGATAAGCAAATCTTTAACGTGACCATGTGCTGTCTGCTTCCCTCACACAAAACTAAAGGAGTGAGGTGCTCCCCACCGTTACCTGGGCGGGTAACTGGCAGGAAAACCGTGGTCAGAAAAGCCATGTTTCTGTGCTTTATGGACAGTGTGATTTAAAATTCAGTTCCAAAGTAGTCACTGCCAGCAATCTGGCAATAAATAATATGATTAGTCATGATGCTTAGCTCTGGATCTGGATAGGGAGGAGGAAGCTACAACAGATCTTTGGCCAGATAGTCATGGGCTGTTGGTACTTTTTTGTTTGGTTTGGTAGGGGTTTTTTGTACTCTGAAATGAGAACCCAGTGTAGTCAATCACAGGTTGAGGTGGCTGAATCTCCTCATACTTCAGTGAAAAAAAACCTAAAGCATATCTGAAGTGTCTCTCAAATAAAGCTATATGAGAACAGAGAAGAAAGAAGCACACAACCTGTATATAAATAGGATATTCAGAAGTATTGGCTAGCTTACCTATTTATGTATTTATTTTGTATTCTGCTTTCATTGACAGCTCTGACTTTCACAGTCAACAAACACCAAGGTTAAACTCTCCCCACTGAGGCAGAGAGCCCTGTCACCTCCAACACCTCCTGAGACACTGGAATAACAGGGAGGCACAGCCACGCTGTGTCTGAGCAGCGTCCCAGCCTCATCTATAATGCATTGACTCCATTTAACACTTAGAATACTGAAGATATTGTCTCAGAATTTTTCAAGATCTATTTTTTAAGCATGCCAAGATACTTCATCTCTAAGAGCATCTTTTGATTTCGCTTGTATTTGTACATTGTACATTTTAGTGAGAACTGTAGAAGCTGTTCAGAGTTCCTACATATTCACTTCATTTGTTGATCTGAAGGTTTTTGAGGCTGAACAAAAGCTACTGCCTAGTTGATTTTTAGCAGGAGAATTCAAGATTCTATTAAAGACTAAGTTACTTAAAACCTTACATCAATAATTCAAGTAATTTTAATAAATTTTTAAATTACATTAAAATAAGTTCATGGGGTTTTGATTTCTTTTTCTTAACAAAGCTTCTGAATTATTTTGCTCTTACTTCTCCTTAGTTCATGTCTCTACTTTCTTATCAATAACATCAGTAGAGTGGGGTTTTGTTGGTTTATAGGGTATGGTTGTCAGTAATTACTACAACAGCGGGAAGTTTTAGTAAAACCAGAAGACAGACAGAAAAGAATGTGACCCAATGGGATACAGAAGGTTTGTAGCAGCTGGGAGGTAAGCTGGATAAGAGTAGTTGTTAAAAAAAAAACAGTGATGAGATCAGAGAAACAGCTGTTCAAGTGCAGAGGCAGGAAATAGCACTTGGAACCGTGAAACCTGAATAGGGGAAGCTTGAAATAGAGAGATTAGAGGGTTTTTTTCAAGACTGGAAAGTCAGCAAAGAGAAGGAAGAAATCTGGTGAGAAAAGGAGGGAATGTAGATGAGGTAGATGGTAAAGGACTGAGATCCAAAAGGGAATGTTTTAAGAATCAGTAACTACTGAGAGTTTCTGATAAGAGATGCTGGTACCTGGACTATTTTCTTAACAGAACTGTGCTTTTTTATTAGTATTGCCATTTGCAGGAGTTAAAGGAAAGAAAAGCTACAGCATCCTGGGGGTATACACACTTCCAGATGCTTCCTGTAGTCACATCCCACTGGGCAACTTCATTTAACATTAGTCAGTGCTCTTGCCGCCAGCTACCACAGTGCTGCCCTAACTCGGTGATGCTCACTCATGAGTAGCAATGGGCTGTGAGCTCTAAGTGTCCTTGGGCATGTCTTGCCTTGCACGAAGCTGCCCCGTGATGGGCAGGCAATAATACACCGAAAGCAGAAGGGAAGCCCTGGTGGCACCCAGCTTACCCAGCCCCAAGGGCACAGGGAGACGGAAAGACTGTGAGCAGGTGGGGAGAAGGGAAAACTGAAATAAAGACATCTACCTAAAGCAACACTTATTAGTTGGCTATGAGGTATAAGCTGCCCCAGGAAAATTACTCCAACAGCATTATCTACTCTTGCATTGCTATTATTGACCCTTCCTACTTAAATGAAAATGTCAGCATTTTCCCCTGCTGAGTTTCTTTCCAGTTTAACTATAGGTCACTGATGATATTCTCTATGTGCCATTTTGCAAACAATTACATACTTTCCTGACACTGTATCTAAATTAATTCTGACTACGTTGCTTATGAGTGTTGCATGAGAAGTGTCAAGATACTTAAAGATATGACAGCTGCTGCTTCTTCCTTAACCTCAAGGCCTGCTATACTACAGAAAGAATTTTTTATGAACCTATTGACTCATGTTCTGTCAGGAAAAACCATTTCAGAGTACTGCATGTGCTATTGATTCACCCCATCAGTTATTCACAAGAGCTTTCATGTGTACATAGAAGAAAATCACAGCTTATAATATGCAAATATTATTTGAATGATGCTTTGAACAAAGGAATTCCCTCCATACTGAAGTGCTGGGAAGATGGGGAGCATGATGGGAGAACATGATAGAATACTGTTGACCCTTCCAAGATGCACTGTCTCTGCTAGTCATTTCTTTTTCTAAGGTAAAAATGCAGATAATGCAACAGGTTTATATGCTGTAGAAGTAATCTCCAGATGCTTGTTCTCGTTCGTGATATCAAAGATTAAGTTTTCTTTCCGTTTGTTGTTCTCCAAATATGTGAAAACCTAGAACTCTCCATTTCTAAAGCATTTTTCAATATGTTTAGATCTAAAATTTGCTACAGAACTCTCTATTGACGGTTACTGCCAATAAAACGCTGATTTTCTAACATAAAACTAACTCAAAGTCTCATGGTTTTTCCCTCAAATAGCTTGATCAGAAACTAACTTTGCCAATCTGTATGACAAATAAAACTCCTCTACTTCTGCAGTCCCTTGGTCATCTGAGAGCTAAAACATGAACAGCTGCAAAAAAGAAAATGGCAGCAGTTCTGTTGAATGATTTAATGAACGTGTGTGAAGACATTTCAGTACAAAATTACACCATTCTTAAGTCATTGAGAAAGTGTATACTCTTTGTGTATGCAAACATTTAAATTATATAAAGGTTATTTATCTTAAGAAGTGTGTGACTAATTATAAAACTATTGCAAACACTAAAATGGGCATCTAAAGTCTCTATTCTCCCACCACAGAAATATCACAGTGCATGATTTTAATTAACATGATCACCACTGTCCCATAAACCTACCTCTTTTGGCACAAAGGTTAAGAAGCATTGCAAAGCAGACTCCTCCTTTACGTTAACTGCATACAGATAAGGCTTTGAAGAACAGCACTCAATCACTGCCAAACAAAATTCAGAATCAAATTACAGGTGTTATTGCATGAAATATCAACTTTGTTTGCAGTACTTCAAAGTGATTTCCAACATAAAGTATCTACATATTTGTACGGTAAACATTTCTCACAAAGTTACAAAGGAATATAGTATCTCTCATAAGGATTCTGGAGGTAATTTTGAGAAGTATCAATCACCAGCAACTTTCACTGAAGTTATTAATTTGGGAGAACACACTATTTCAGAGGGAAAAAAAACCAACACAAAAACAAAACGGTGTCATTTACCTTTGAATAAAAGTGTAAGGCAAAACCAGTTAATTATATAATGAAAACTAATACTACAGGGAGAAAAATAGTTGGCTGACACTGGGTTTTTTTAATTACTTTTAGGCATAACCTACAATACAGAGGTTTATCAATAAGGCTTGCTTCGTTTTTCAGATTTTCATGTCCAATTTGAAGACACTGGCAGAAGCGTGGGTTTTCAACAAAGAATATAACATTCTTCCCAGATCAGTATTCATGTGGGAACACCAGGATCAGTATCCACCATTTGATTTCAAGCACAAACTCTGATCATGTGCAAGGAGTCTATTACCATGCTGGTTACTTGCCTGTTGTAAAAAGTCCTACAGTTCTTTTCCAAATTAAGGTGACTGACAAAGAGCCCTCACCTTCCCTTCCCTTTTAAATGCACCACATGATAAGAAAATGTCTCTCTCCTTGTCAGATCATTGTTTGTCATCATCCACATATAGTTCAACATAAAGATACAACAATATTTTATAACACTGTCTTCCAGAGCCGTTATTTCCTGAGTTTGCAGGGACAAGAGGCCATTTAAGCACAGCTGCAAAATTCTCTTGTGAATACTACATTGGAACAGCAAAGGAGATGCCATGACTGAAGTAGGAAAGGGTTGCAGAACAACAAGAAAAGGATAAGAATCCACACTAGTTCTATTAAGAAAAAAAGAATAGCAATAATATTACACATATTAGCCCAATGTCATTCTGAGTTGGGCATCATGTAGAACAAAGGTCCTGTGATTAATCTGCAGACACCCTGTGCCTTCAGGGAAAAAAAAGACTCTTACACTGATGGTGAATTAATTGAAGGGTTAACATTGTCAAAACAGTGGGTATGAGTCCATGAATAGAAAATGAATAAAGGTTTTTGGCTATGTTTGCTTGGATTTTTTTTTTGTTATTTTAACTGATGAGAGGGTACCCAAACTTTTTTGTTTGTTATACCTTAGCAACTATAGCAGAAAAAAATGAGGGGAAAAAAAAAGTCTATAAGCAACCTGACATTTTGCAAATACTTATTTTTGGCAAATGTCATTTTGCAGGTAAACCAAACTGTCTCCTCTTAATTTATATTAGGTAACACTTTTAAAACAACTGCTTCCACTTTCCTTATCTCAAAAAATTTGTCTATCGGAAAAGTCTGACAGATTTTCCCTTAGCGTTATCCATTCTTTATTTAACAACAATTCTGATACAGCAAAAGCAAATACCTGAATGGTCATTAGTATCCAGTTTAAAATCCTTATTCTTAGAGAAATCAAACTCCACTCTGGTACGTGATTGTCCTTTGTTCTGCAGCAAAAATGGAATTGATCTTGTAGCACCAACATAAACGCCACCGAAGTCCACTCGCTCCTGTAAGTTTAAAGGAAAAAAAATGGGTCAAAGCACTGTGAAGTCAAGTTTGTAACAGAACATAATGTGAAAAAATATAACTGTGCAAGATCCACAATTTATAACACAATAACAGTATTGGTTAATCAACAGTCTTGAATAACCCTTATCATTAAAATCTTTCCAGGACATAAAACACAAGAGTTTATAATTCAATATTAAGTCCTGTTACACCATCAGGAACGTTTTTGTCATTCAGTAAACAGATCAATGGATTACTTTTTCCTTTATTTCACTCTTTGCTATAACTAGCTTAAGAAAACTTCTCCCTTTCTAACATACTTGTTCCAGATTGTCAAGTTCAAAAGCTAAAGCTGTCAGCTATCATTTAGTGCAACTGTTACATGTACATTTAGTTTTTAATATCTCTTCCTAAGTTCTCCTTGATGATTCTCTTGGGAAGTTAGTATAGGCAAAAAATGACAAATATGAAGTAGGAAGGAGCCACTTTGACATCTAGATAAAGCAAAACACTTAATCAATCTTACCAATTGCTACAATTTCCTCATACTTACCACACTCATGGTTATTTCAGCGACCTCTACAAATCCACCGACCCTAAGCACTTGTGCTCCTGCATTTCGCACTTCTACCTAAGGGAATGGACAACAGTGGGATTGCTGAAAAGACCACTTTAACAGAACCATCTCACCAAATCTGTCACGATTACATGAAAAAAAGTTTAACACAGGAAAACAAAGCAACCCTACCCCCACAGATACAGAGTGGAGAGAGACATTCAGTATAAATTGTAATGAAAATATGAAAATAACTCTGCTTTTATAATATAATGCATTTTTGCTATGGAAATACGAGGAGGTAAAAAAAATGCCTTCATTTTCTAGGACATATATATACAGATTCCAGGGTTACGTGGCTTCAAATCATGCATTTGTGGCATTCCACATTAGGGATAGACTTGGTTGCCAATTAAAAACACAAAACCAGACGAAAAAACTAAAAAAACAACCCAAAGTTTTAAGAAAGACCGGTCCTCCCCACTTCTGCAGATAAAAATATTGTTGCAGGAGGCTGTATGACTAGAATGAGCATGTTTTTTTTCCAACAGAAGAAAAGCTGTATACAGCAGGTGTGAGGACTGTAAAGTATGCTACAACACAATTGCTTGACAAAGGTGCTGGTAGCAAATAGATACTACTGTTCTGAGGAATTAGTTGTAAATCTGTTTTAAATTGGTTGTAAAAATTGAAAAAATAAATGGATACTAGGTTTAACAAGCATAATATACGCAGCCACAGAAGGTGGTGAATCCAGGATCAGTGTCAGAAAAAGTAACAAAGTTCAGGCCCTTGATAGCATCCTGTTTCCCAGTCTCACTTATCTGAATAAGGACAAACTCAGGGAGCTGGCACATAGAAACCAAAATAGGATTAAGTGTTTATTGCATGCCTATCATCAAATCAAATCTGATCCATCTCCAAAAACACCATAAAAAAGAAGTAAAGAAAGGAAAGACACTGGAGTATTCCAATCCTTCTCCTCTATGAATTACAAAAACTGCAGATATGTCTATATTATCTCCTAAAGACAATCACATATTAGTTTCAACAGCCTGTCAGTAGTACAGTATGAATCAGCTCAAACTGAGAGGCTGTTTCAATATTTCTTAGCAGGACTGAGACAAAACAACAGAATAGGTTATAGCAGTTATCTGCTGCTGCAAGAAAACCTTTACCTTGAAAAGCATTAGAACAGTGGAGATAAAAATCCACAAGATATGTAAAAATATACATACATGAACACACAGTTTAACACACTAAAAACAAAGTTCTTCCAGTTTTGAGTACCTCCACGTTCTTATCAAAAGTCATGTTTGCATTCGGAGTAAAGGTGATTTTGAGATCAGTGGTGCCTCCCACAGGTACCACTCCTTGAGAGGGGCTGATTGTCATTCCAGGCAGAGGGTTTGAATCACGAACCTTCACAAACAAGAAACAGATGGAAAAAGGTGTTCGGGTTCGTTTGTTTTGGTGGGTGTTGTTCAATTTATGCCAATATATCTATCTTAAAGATTTTATATTCTTACAAGGAGAACCTTCATAGCATATAATGCTAATTTGGACTTAGAAGTTCGGGGAAAAATGCAGGTAAACAAAATAACAAGCTTCTAATGATGCCTGTCAGTTTCTACTATGAAATACTCTTTGCCCACCAACCAGAAACTTATCATTCTGGTTTTCAGGTTGTTTTCATTAAGTTATTAAAATTAACACTTGCTATGCAGCAAGTATTCAAAATATTCTACATAAATTTATTTTCAGTGACAAATAAATTCATCACGTCTTTTTTAACATTCACAGTAAGAAGACAGGACACAGAAACCCAATACTCTACAGCTCAGTAATAATTTCAGGAGTAAATATTCAGTTTACCCACATTTAGTAAAGACAAAATAGAATTTTTCTCTTCTAATGCACTTCAAACAGACAACTTTTTAGAGTATAGCTTTAAAAAGTGATAATGATCACGACCAACCAGCCATTTCTTGGCTTAAGAATAACTGTGGAGGCTAAAAACCCTGGGTATGTTTGCTTGCCTTATGGCTATGCTGATTTTATTCTTTCAGGCCCATCCTTCAAGAGTTTAGTAATGATACTTATTATTCAATGCTCAGCTGATAAACAGAGAAATATGATACTCATCAAAATAAATTAATCATGTTTCTTAGTATCATTATAATGAAGGAACAAAAACTCAGAGGATTTCAGTGAAAATTATTTTGCTTCACTAAATAAATACAGCAATTATCCTGTGATCAAGAGAACTAACGAGGTTAGATTTCCTATTAGTTTGTGTATTGTCTCTTTACCTATTCTGGCATCCATCTCATCCCTTATCCAATTCATCACACAACCCATCTTCCTTTTGGATGTTAGTCTAGCAAAGTAATCATGTGTTGTGACTGGTCTGGGATGCCCTGACTGGGCAGGCAGCATGGATAGGGTGACCAGCCAGTTTGCTCTGTGCCTCAACATCTGAAAACATCCAAGCTGTAACTGTTTTTCCACCAGTACACCAGTCTGGGGTCCCACCCTGACGACTGGTTCTCATGAAGCTGCCAGAATCGTTTGGGCCATCCCCACTTTGCTTGTCTGTTGGTGCATCAAATTTCACAGAGGGACAGAATTTCTGTTCACATAAATCTTGTTTCTTCAGAAAACCAGACAAAAAACTTAAGTAGGTGTGTATTTAATGACTGAGAACACAACACCAGAACATGATCGGATGAAACTAACTCCCTTCTGCTCCCCAACCCAAGGAATTAAACGTGCTAGAAACAGTTTTTGCTTACTTGGAAGTACGCGTGGTTGCGTCCTGTGTTTTGAAGAATGGCTGTCTTACAAGTAGACAAACCCATTGGACTGTGAATGAAGGATATACTTTGTGTCACAAACTGAACTTTAGTAGTACCAAGCTATTAAAAGAGAAAAAAAAAAAAAAAGATAAAACAAGCAAACTCCATAACGTATTCTTAAGTACAAATAAATAATTCAGCCTATTTTTTATTACATCAAGAGCTAATATACTTGTGAAAATGCATACATTGGAAGTATTCAAATAGACAAACAAAGCTTAAATGTGAGACAAGATTTACTCAATGTACTGAACTTGTCTAGATTCAAATTAAACAGACACAACCCCACAGATATTTCTGGACTAATTTCAAGACAAATAAAAATCTTTTAATTAAACTTAACAGCACAAGCTCCATTGATTTCAAATGTGTGATCAGAACAAGATACTTCAGAGATATTAATAGCAATAGAAATGCCAACATTCTAATTTATATACATCCTGGTTTACATATGGCAATTTCCAAGGCTTCAAAACAAGAGGAAATAATAAAAAAAAAAAAAAAACTACTGGGGGAAAAAAAAAAAAAAGAAAAACCAGGCTAATAAAAAGAAGGGTAAAGTTTTCTTGGCTCCCAATGGAAGTCCTAGAGCATGCAGCCAACAGAACACAGTAAAAAAAAAAAAAAAAAAACTACTGGGGGAAAAAAAAAAAAAAGAAAAACCAGGCTAATAAAAAGAAGGGTAAAGTTTTCTTGGCTCCCAATGGAAGTCCTAGAGCATGCAGCCAACAGAACACAGTAAAAAAAAAAAAAACAGAAGACTTTCTTCTTCATACTCACTGGTATGTAATGTAAGATAACGACTCATCTAAGCTGAATGTCACTGCTTAGAAGACCATCCAGAACATTGATTCTCAAATACCATGTTCAAATAACAATACAAACTTACATTAGAGCCAGTTGCTATCCTGAAACTCTGAAACATACCTTCCCACACACACCTTGATTTTTTTCCCTTTAATTATATCTAAAGAACTGTCATCTCACCTCTCAACCTTTGTTTAGCTAAACTAAGCAAGCCAAAACCAATAATTTCTTCCTAATATGTAAGGACCACTAAACTGTGATGCCAAAATAGGTATATCACCAAATGCAAGAAAAAGGCAAGTTGTCTTTGCCTTGCCTTCTCCATCATGCCTTTGGAGCATACTTATTTGTTAAACAAATCAAATAGAAGCCATAGGAAAATAAAATATTTTTAGTACATGATAATATAAATATATTTAAGATATTACTTGCTTTTTAAAGAAAGAAGCATGCATTTTTCTTCTCTAACACTGCTGTATGAATTGTTACCTTTGCAAAACATTTCAACTTAATTGCATTTCCTTTGCGCACACACAAGATGAATTCTCCCTCTTCTGGAGAGTTGAATCCTGGACGCCAAACAACTTCACACTCCAGATCACTGTAGGCCTCCACAAACCCTAAATACATGTACATAATTTACATATTATAGCATACACGTGTGCAGTTATCAAATTCCATTGTATAATTAGAAATAACATAAGCACATTAAAGTGAAATGACTTCCTATTATTGAAGACTAAGCCTAGATTTCTTAGGTGTTGAACAGTAGGAAGAAATAAGTAAAATTAGTTTCTGAATTCTCATGACAATTGCATAATCTGTTTATTAGTATGCTCCAGTAAAACACACTCAAAGTCCACAGGTGTTTTTTAGCCATGAATTACTCTAAGTCAACATTAAAAATTAAAATAAAAGAACAGACTGTCCAAGTAGAATAACAACTCTGGGAAAGACCATATACATTTTCTTGCTTGGAGTCTGAACTTGTAATAGCAGAAATATCTTTTCTCAAGAATCAGAGCACACCAAACCAAATCTTGTCTGAACTGTGTAAGGCCAATTCAGTCAGTAGTTACTTCTTCAAAAAGAGAGCTTCAACATACTTCTCCAGAATACCATTTTTCAAAGGAAAGAAGGTAAAACCTAATGTCTCATGGATGCATTCAGGGTAGGGCTTATACAGGGAGTGCTGTTGTCACAATAACACCAGGATCTGATTTTACTATTGGGACACAATGACATTGACCCAAGTCTAAAAATACAGTTTATAGCATCAGATAAATGCTTGTCTTATTTAAGACACACACACTGTATTTGCGTAGTATACCTCTGACAGGCCGTATAGAAAACGCAGGTTTTCTATCTGTAGTTACAGGTTTCCAAATAAATCCAGCTGGATGGTTTCTGGGATTGTAGACCCTGACAGTTGCTCTAAACTCTGTCCCTGCTAGGCAGCCAGGAACAGGATTTAAAATCAGCTCCCTTGCAGACAGCTGAAGTTCAATAGGCACTGCATTTGCGACTACCAGCACATGCCCAAGGTGTTGGTTGTTTATCTTGTAAGCGAAAGATCTGCAACATAAAAACATATATTTCTCAATATTTTTATGCGTTGATTTATGTTGTAGTCAGAGTAAAATTTATGTGAAATAAAACCATTAGCAATAAAATATTTAACAAAAGAATTGAGTGTGATATCAGAAAGAAATTCTTTACAGAGAGGGTAATCAGCCATTGGAATGGGCTGCCCAGGGAAGTGGTGGATTCTCCGTCCCTGGAGGTTTTTAAGATGAGGTTGGACATGGCACTTAGTTCCATAGTCTAGTAACCGTGGCAGTGTTGGATCAAGGGTTGGACTTGATCTCAGATGTCCTTTCCAACCCACCTGATTCTATGATTCTATGAACACACAATAACGACTGACAAGTGAAAAAATTTTGTACTTGTTTCGCATACTACTTAAATCATGCCAAAAGTGATGATCATCCCAAAGGATGATCAGCCTCATACAGTCTTTTTAACAACATGAGTAAAATAAGAGTTCATACCAGAAGGCTGGAAAACACATATAGTTTGCCTATACATTTTCCCATGAGCTGCATCTGAGCATGGATGCAGTGATGCAACATTATGCTGGAAAGAGCACAGTGTTTTCCATAAAAATGTCTCCCAGCAAATAAACTGTGATAGCAAACTTTCTTCCCTGATGTTCCTGTAGCTATAGGGGTTTTCCACAGGACCTGTTTTTGTTGGGAAAATTTTGCAACATAAAACTGCATTAATTATTGCAATCAGGCAATTATTAATTAAAAATTAAGAATCATTATTAATTATTGCAAATAAATGAGTGTACACCATTAACCAATATCATGATTACACTTTGTTTAAGCTAGATAGTGATTTTTTTTGGATTCTACTACTGCCAAGAAAATGGGAAATCAAGACAAATAAAAAAGCTTTACCTTTTAAAGGATCCAGGAGTGATTGTCTCAAATACAATTGGAACATGAGTCTTTGTAAGAGGAGGCACCACTTGAGACAATGGAGATGTCTCCTGCAATTCCTCAATTTCAATCTCAATTTGTATCCATATATGAACTAACAAGTTATTGATGATGTGCAGTTCTTTGGTTGTTGTAGAATACACACAGACATCACCAAAATCTATAGTAGAAGGACCTGGAATATAAAAGAAATAAGATCTTCAGCAAAAAAAGTTGATGTAAGTAAACATAACTACTAAAATATTATGATCCATTTTAGTTCCTCAAATCAGAAAATTAGTCAGCTACAAAAATCCTGTAGGACAACAAATTCTCACTAAAATCTGGAAGTAAATACAATGCATGTTCTGTGAATATTTTCAGCAGTACAACTCAAAAGCCAGCAACATCTATGTCTTAATTGTGCTTGTTTTAGCTAGCTATTAAAATAGGAAAAGCAATGTAATCATTACTCAAAGTACTACTAATAACCACAAATACTTCTTTTTCTTCAGCAGATATTTAAATGAATAGACAAGCAGCAATTTACTGAAGGTTTATGTACATAACCTACTGATTTGCTCCCTGATGTGTGACCATTTACTTTAATAACTCATGTCATTTGATGGTCACAGAAATATTTCACTACCTAATTTACTGCTATCAGTACTTTTTAGGCTGGTCTGTAAACTCTAGTGCTCATGGCACTAATCAAACATCTTACAAAGCTCTCAGTACTTTTTCTATTATGTTTAGCTTACTCTACCTTTCCCCAAGTATAACTATTTATTCAAGTTCTAGCTTGATTAAAAATAATAAATAAAAAGCGCAGAAATTACCGAAAATTTTCATTTTGCTGCCAAATAACTTTACTGAAGAAAAGCTGACCTTAAAATAGACCTGTAGTAGTACCAAACATCAATAGATGAGTCCTTCACAGTAACTCCTCACAAGGAGTTACTCCCCATCACAGAGCACTCTGCTAAAATTATTTTGAAGGAGGATCCTGAAGAATTTTTACTTTTAGAGGGTATCAATGTTTACTGTTAATTCCCAGAAACAATCTGAGCACTCCCATGAATCTTGCTGATATTAATGCTGGTCCAGATACTATCCAATAATAAGGCATAAGGGTGTGAGCAACTCTCATATTATGCTGTGATGATTTCTCTGTAACAGCTTGTAGTATGAGCAGTCTTTAAAGAAAACTCTTCTTCTACATGTTCATATCTAATCATATCTCAGTATTTTCTGAGAAGTACAAAGCTTTAGTTAAACACTACTGTAGACATCAAGCTGGCCGCCAAATTAAACTTTTTTCTATTTAGAGTGAACAATTATAATCATAAATTGTTTTACCATAAATAAGTGCTTTTATAAGAACTACATGCATTTAGCAACCAAATTAAAAACCTTACCAATGAATATTTGATGAAGCTGCTTGTGTGTCAAAGTTAGACTGCAATCTTCCTTCTCCTGGGTAGAAGACGGCACAGGACTAAGCCAACTCCAAGTCTGTGATAAGCACAAGACACCTTCTCAGAGTAGGATCAAAATTCTTATGCTTTTTTATATGGTAAACACATTATGCTCACACTGCTACTCAATGCTAAGCTAAATGCTCAAGCATTTAACTTACTTCATTATTTGTAGATGTAGATGTAATCGTTGCCAATTTTCGACTAGTTAATAGGCAATCATCACCTAAAGGAGGCATTTTCAACGGTAGCTTCTCCTTGGGAAAATCCTTCATTGAGATGTTTGGTGACTTAAGCCCTTCACCTGGTTTGATTCCTATGCTCACAGGATCATTATACCTATCAAACTGCCTACAGGGAAGGGGAAGAAAAAAGAATATGGAAATCTAAAAGTTTGAGCATTCCATGATCTACACTTTAAATAATTTAATATTTTTAAACAAAACAAAGAATACTTTAAGCAGGAATATTTCATTATTTAAAAATCTTTCAAGTATAGAGAATGCCTTGAAAATTCTTTTTTTTTTTTTTGTTTAGACAAGGACTAACATCTATTGAACATTTGAGGCAACTGCTTTGTGAAATAGGCTGAACATATTACGGCTACAAAAATATAAATACGATAACACCTAAAATATCTCTTAAAGAGCAATTAAGTCGTAAAATCAAGCACTTAAAAGTTAGCAATTGCCAAGATTAAAAGGCATCCTTAAATGGTGTATCTCTGAACTGGACCAACCATAGCATAATTTTCACAGCAATTAAATTTTTTTGTCAAAGTTCAACTCCAATAAATCCATTTCACCTGCAACTAAAAGATTTGAAACGTCCAGAGATCTCACACAGATGTTTTGTATAAAATATTCCTATTTTTGTATCAAGAACATTATTAGTATATTTAATAGTAGCACTAAAATTCATATAACTCTGAAATTTTCCTTTCTGTTCTTGCTCCTCATGCAGTATACCTTGAATATATGTTTTAATGGTCATTCATATAAGCAGCAGGTCACACACTACACAACACTAGTTGCTTTCCAAAACACCATACATCACCTGCATGCAGAAAAATAAAATAAATCCAGCTCTGCAAGTCCTGTCTGAATTCTGTATACACAGAGCAAGGTAAATTGAGATTACAAGAATAAACCACTGGCACTACTAATTTTTAAATAATGGATCTTACCAACTTAACACTCTTCAGGTATTATTTATCTTGCTTTAGAGGATTTATGGGTTTTTCTTCTTCTAAATAAAACTTTGTAAAAGTAGCAGAGCTGTCAGTGTTACTTTTCCATGATTTTGCTCCTCAGCATACCAATCAAATATACAAATTCATAATGTGAGAACTTACTATAAGGTAAGGCTAGATGACCAGTAAGATCAGAGGATTGTGTCTGCCTCATTCCACAGAATACACAATAATTTACATACTAAATCCATCACTCAGGGTGAACTAGATATCCTAGTTGGAAATACATACTTATTATATAAAAAGAAGGAATCCAAAACAATCAAGGTTATGATTTTTTTTTCTATTAACCATAACCAACTCTTCTTAAGACTTGTCATCTTAATTTATTTTAAGTTCAATTTCAAGTACCATGCCTCTATCCCTCCATTTCACCCAGGAAATGATCTCTATGCCTCTAAATGAACAAAACCAGCTTTTGAATGGAGGCCCCAAGAACAAAAGAATTTCAGCATGGGACAAATTTAGGGATATGATGGGTGCCACTAAGTTAATTCCACACATACATACACATAATTTGCATATGAACCCAAAGGACTCATTTATCCTTTAAAAAAAGGCTTACCTGGCAGCATCTTTCTCTAAACGACGCTGTCGTAAACTGGAAATGAAGTCATCGTAGTATTTCTTGTGTGCTTCGATTGACAGTCGTTCACAGTCAGTATAAGCAAATTCTGGATCTATGAAATTATATCTCTCAGTCTTTGTGAAAATAGTCCTAAACATTTAAAGAGAATTGTAGTTTCACTACATGTGTAAAATGATTCTGGGTCTTGTTAGAAGGAAAACATATGGATCTTGATAGATATATATTTCATTGCAAACATTCTTTTTATCACACCTGATTATTAATATTTGACCTTGTACAGGCAACCATAAAAATGAAATCTTGCAACTGTAATAGCTACACTTGTAGTTTTACGTAAGAAAAGCAACTCAAGAAATTTATGTGCAAGAGACTCGTAAATGCAATGAATTTTTAAGAACTTTCAGTGCGGAAAAAAAAGGCAGTGAGTAACAAATCTTGATCTACATGATATATATAAATGTGTGGGTTTAAATATTAGATTCACATTATTTTTACCTGTACTTTTTATCCCATTCACCAGGCCTAACGCTGGTTGCACGATCATTAGGGAAAGCTATAAGTGCATCATCCTTACAATTCCTGTTTATCTGGTGGGTATGAATTCGTGTTTGGGTTGATTTAAGTATTGCCACGGGTGCTGCATCAGTGCACTGTATTGCCCCACGTGCTGCATCAGTGCACTCTTCTGTGCCATCAACTACAAACTGTCCAGTTGCATTAGAAATCACTGGTGTTAAACCTTAAAATTGAAATAAAATATGAAATTAAACTGATATTTTCTAAACAAAATTCAAAGTATTAGAAAGCATTTCTAATTTGCACTGCTCCACCCGGCGGCGCAACAATCAGTCCACCCATCCCACTGTGTTTTCCTCAGACAAGAGGGAGGAAGGCATTCACATCATACCAAGAGCCAACAGCCTCCCTCAGCCTTGATCACACAAACAAATACCAGAGCTCAAACCACTGCCCTGTCCAGCTGTGACATTTTGTCTTGCACATTCACATGATCAACACTCAGAGCTGCCTCCGTCACAACCCTGTTCATGGTGCACTAAAGCTTTTCTTAAAGAGTTGCAAACACAAGCATAATTTTTGACAAAGAACTCCCAAGCTATCACAACTAATAAGACAGTTCAGATATTTTTCACTCTAATTTTATAAAAGCACATAGACACTAATGTTAAAGTGAAAAACTGCAGCAGAAACTAGGCCATGTGTTTGCTCACCTCTCCTTAAATAAAGACATACATTTAAAACAGCACTACAAATAAATAAATCCATACTTCAACTGCCCTTTCCTCCCTCACTTGCAAAAAAAAAATGATCATTAAATATATTTGTTTTACCTACTTCAGCCTTACTTTACTCCAAAATGGCTATCAAAAAAACCCTAAAAAAATCAAAAGCCACTTTCCATCCTATAAACCATAAGGAGTGATTACAACTTCCACCGCCCAGGGAGGCACAGTTTGTAAGAAGCTCCATTTCAGTCTCTCCCCTGCCTTCAATTGAATACAGAGACACAAATACACACATTCATCCACAGAGACGAGGAGAAGACAACACGGAGATATAAAACCATCTGTATAAGGATCTGAAAAAACAACATTTTTCCTCCACACTTCAGTGAGGTTTAAAAGCAAAACACAGAAATCAGTAGCCTAAAGAGAAAATATCTTTCATAAGCTCTTTATGAAACTGCAAACAGGAGCAGAATGGGGACATTTCTAGAGCAAATGGTAGACAAGAGCATATAGAAAACCTGAAAAACTTGAATACTACATTAAATCTTTGATTAAAAAAACCAAAACACTTCTTTTAATTGTATTTCTGAAGCAGGAAAACTGAAGGAGCCTTGGATTTCAACAATAAAATCTAGAAACTGCCAAACTTCAGTTTCTTCTTAATTCCTGATTGCCGTAGACTTGAAATACATTCCTGAAAGTAGCAGGAACGTCCACTGGCTTATCAACCATTCAGTTGGATTCATGGAATCAGAGAAATATGATGAGTTGGAAGGGATCCACAAGAATCCTCTAGTCCAACTCCTGGCCCTGCACAGGGCACCCAAGAATCCCACCAGATTCTCAGATGTCTGAGAGTATTGTCCAAACACTTCTTGAACTCTGTCAGGCTTGTTGCTGTGACCACTTCCCTGGGGAGCCTGTTCCAGTGCCCAACCACGCTCTGGGTGAACAATTTTTTCCTGATATCCAACCTAAACCTCCCCTGACTCAGCTTCAGGCCATGTCCACAGGCCCTGTCACTGGTCACAAGAGTGAAGAGATCGGCACCTGCCCCTCTGCTTCCCCTCATTTTACCCTGACTTCCAAGGAACTTCCTATTTTTACTTCCCCACAATGGAAAAAAATGGGCATTGCCTTCCAGGTTCTCATTAGCAAGTACATCTTCAAGCTGGCAGCAGTCAGTTAAAGGTTATTCAAGTTCCCCTCCTTATATACACACACACACCACAGGCACCAGTTCACTGGTGCTACCTGCAGATGCCACCATACCCGTGATGCTAGAAAAAGCTACATTTCCCATCACTGGTTTTAAAATCCAGTGACAGGCTTAGTCAAACCTCCTGTAATTTGTTCCCAGGACATGTTAGGAAACATGAGGAACCATTTAGAGTCTAATTATTGCATACCCTGTGAGATTCTTTATGCTGACACAGGCATCACAGGATGGGAAGAGCCAATGGACATGGGACAGGAGCAGGCTGTATTAACTGGCAAATTAATCTGGCAGTAGTAACTTTTAATCACTAAATATACTGTTATCTTTCCTACCAACTTCCTGTGCTTGACACATCTCTCAATTTACTACTGAAACATAGTAGCACTGTTAAATGGCATCACTGCCAAAAATGGAAGCTTTTGTTTTCTGATTTATAAAATTTAAATAATCATATGATGAAAATTTATGCTTTAATAGTTTAATTTTTGATAAAATAGGGGGGGAGAAGGGTACCATTATTTTACACTCTTACAGGTATATGTCAGACAACTAAGCATCCTTGAAGTCCCAAAGAGATACTACTTTTTATAAACAAACCAAAAATAGTAAAAAAACCCTCTTTTTAAATGCTAACTTTTAAAACATTTTATCGCTTTTCCCTGATGTTTTTAGCATCTTACCGGGATTAATTGTGAATAGAATTCTTTTTCGTTTAGCTTTGCACACACCAATCAAGCTCAAGTATAATTGGTGAAAGGATATTGTCTTCAAATCATGCAAATTATTTTTATCTACTCCTGTACCAATGATATCGATAATTTGCTTCATCTTAAATGTTCCTATTTGACGTGGAGAAAATGAAATCATCACATCCTGGAAAAGAAAACTCATTCTGAGACATCAGAGGCAGAAAAGCAAAGAGTCAAATTTTTTTGTAATTCCTGTATAATTGAGTCATTGAGTCACTTCTCTCCACACCGACCTCTAAGACAGGTGTTCAAAACTGGGCTTTTAGAATATGCAACAGACATACAAAAATTAGCAATATAAGGTAATATAAAAATGTTACACATTAGAACACAACAAAGTCTCACTTGCTCATTTTTGAGATAAATTGTTATACCTTCTACCCTGAGTTACTGGTTTGGGAAATTGTAAGTATCTCCATATTTAACATATATTTGGCAAACTTTCTTCCATTAAAAGAAATGTTATCTTACCTGAATATTTGTGACTTACTGAAAGAAATTACAAGTATCCTGAAAAAATATTTGAGTATGAAGCAATCTTCTCAAATCAGTAAAATACAAAAAAAAAAAGCAATTACAGATAGGAAAAACATTTGTAAAGTTGCCTGAGTGCTACAATTATTTTTTCCAAATTTAAACTAACATTTGCTGCTTCCTGGAGTACAGGAAAAAATGTTAAGAGACCCTACCAAATGAGGAAAAAATTTATTTGGCTGGTATTAAAGTCATTGCTACTGAAATGAAATTGTTCTGGTTTACAAGAAATTCCACTGCTAACCACTGTAAAATAATCTGCATATTTACATAACCTAAGAGAAAGACATAGTTACCTTTGCAGAATTTTTTTTGATTTTTCCTTTCTCAGGAGAAATATTGAAGTGAGCAGCCTTGCGGAAGCTGAATGTCACTGGCAGGGAGTCGGATTCATTTTTCAGCGTGCACAGAACTTCCGTTTGCTCACCCAAATAACAGTCCACAAAATTAATTTCTGGCCCCGGATTAAAAGTTACCATCACAGGAAGCCCAGAACCCGTCAAAGCTAAATCCACGTGATGAGGATGATTCCCTGCATTAGACAAACACAGAAACAAACAAAGAAAACCCCTCACGCACCTCTCAGCTTACAAACAGGAAAGTCATGCTGTAGTTGTGTGGCCACAAAAACAATACTGCAAAACAACAAGATCTACAGTGCAATTTTCTATAAACATAACACAGCAGTGTTTACTTATAAAGGCTGTTAGACAAATGTATTCCCTCATTAAGGAAGTTGAAGATGATCAAATATGCACTTGAAAACGCACAAAACTGGTATTAAAAAAGTGCCAGTAACTTGCAAATGGCTGGAGGGGGATTTAATGCCTTCCCAATATTTGCATTTATGATTAAGTTCTAGGTGCTCACAAGTAGCAGGTGTATTCATGACACATGATTCCCTCCTTTCTAGTCACTGTTCAAAGAGGCTTTGGTGCTAAAGCATTAAAGATGTAAGTTACTTCAATTTATTTGTATCTATATAAACAAAAAAAGAAGCAGATTTACCATAAAAATAGAATTTTTTTAAGGCAAATCAATTTTTTAAAAAATTTAATATATATATATATCAAAGGTATACAGTTTTATCATCCATATATACATTTCTGATGGTGACTATGTTTCTGGTAACGTACTTGTGGTTGCTGTGGCACCATCATCGAGGGCCTGCAGGTAACCACCTCTATTCCCAACAGTTTCAAATCTCAGAAACAGGACATAATCTTGTTTCAGTGACGAGTCATTCACTTCAAAGTCTCCTTTAAATTTTCTGTAAGAGTCACAATCTCTAATTAGATGGTGGAAAAAAAAAACCAAACCTCCAAACCCCAATTCACAGAAAAAAAAAAAAATCAAGACATTTTTCATCATCCAGTCTGGCTTTTTTTGCTGTCAGATACAGTTTAAAAAAATGATCTTCATTCTTCCTTTCAGAAAATGAAAACAGTAACAAATTTAAGCTCATCAGTATCTGTGTGCTCATACTACTAGTCATTTGATATTTCTTCCAGTCTACAACAGTCTTCTAAAATAATAGTACATGCAGAATAATGACTTATATTTAGAGTTTCGGTAAGGGAAAATGGCAAGAGAGCATTTTCTTTTCCTTATCCAAGAAGAAATGTTACTTTATAATTAGTTTTTTGGGGGGGTTAATGGAATGACAGCTTTCTACAATGTTTCACTCTCTTGGTGGTTAGTAAATGGCAAAGTCTAATAAAATTCTTGTTTTCACAAAACCAGCTTAACCAATTCTTGGTCCAAATACACCCTTAATGTATTATAAAACATAGAATCACAGAATCACTTCAAACTTTGCTTTCTCATTTGTAGTATCACAGCAGGTAATTTCTTTTAACACACAAATACATAAGAAGTTATTGAGAAAAAAAAATGTAGACACATTGACTTAAAATTATTTTCTCCAACACAGCTCTTACAGAATAGTTCAGACCATTCAAGTTGTGTGTGTGTGTGTGCTTATCTACTTTGTACCAGTCACTCACTCTGGACTAAAGCACAGTGTAACCAAAGATTTCTCATAAGGTAGCAAAGTTCCTTGATTGGGAGTGCACAAGATCAAGGTGGAAACATCTACATCTCTATTTTTCAGGCTTAAGTCCTGTAAAACAGCATCTGTGCTCCTCTGAAGATCTGTCCCCTAAAAAATAATCAAAATATGAAACAGTTCAGCCTGTTCCACTTTCCCTTTTTTTTCCTACACACACGTATTCATGTAAAACAAACAGAAAGACATAAAAAATAGCATTGACATAGTTACACATCACATGGTTAATTAACCAATCTTTAAATATCAGTTTCATGCCATTGTTTTGAATTCCCTTTTTTAAACATGTTGCTCACTCAGATGATTTCACTGTCTGAGAAAAACAAGTGAAACCACAAATGCTTAACATCTTAGAATGCCAAACGTATTTTGATAACTCCTATTAAACAATAAGAAAACAAGTGGGATTTCAAGCAATACTGCTCAAAACCAAACAAACAAAAAACCAAACCAAAACAAACAAAAACAACACACCAAAACCACAAACAACAAAAATCAAACAAAAAACCCCCAAAAAACTAAACAAACCCAATCAGGGAACATACTCAACATTGTTAAGGTTAAAATGTCACATAGTGAAATGGAAAAAAAATGAAAAACTCAATTCCAAGGTTAAATTATAGTAAAAATTGTATTGGTTGGACAGAAGTTTCAGAAAGCCTATAGATCAGGGAACAGTATAACATAGTAAGCAATATTAGAAGATAAACATTGAGAAATAAAAACTGCAAAAGCGGAAATGAAAACAAGTTTTCAACTACAAGAAAAACTGAAGCAGTTTCTTACCATCTCTCCTCCAATAGCATTGTCTTCCAGTACTGCTACCCAGTCCATATTCTCAGGACTTTTATTGTATATAGATATTTGCTCAGTCTTTGAAGTCCCAAAGTAAACTGGTCCAAAGTTAATGCATTCCACTACTTTCCCACAAGACGCTCCAAGAACTTTAAGAACTTGTTCAACCACCACGGCTCTGACCCACACTTCAGTGCAGCCACGACCTTCCAATTCCACTCTGTCAGTGAGAGTAGCAAACAGCAACAGGTAATGCATAAAATTGTTAGAAATAATCAGTTTGGTTAGTTTTATATTAGAACCTGTGCAAAAAATTGAACCAAACCTGAGCACTAAAATCACTGGCTTTTCATAGGTAAACTAAGCAGGGGGAGCAGAGCAAGGAGCATGTACTTGACAATGACCTAAAAGAAATATTACCAGCCAGGAAAGATCACTCATTACGGGGTGGAGTTTTGGGGAGCTTAATTTTTTTCCCTTTTTTAATGTTTGAAATTATTGGAATGACATCTGAAAAGAATCAGAAGTGTCCAAGGATGAGACACTGCTCTCAATTCTGAGAATCTTTATATCTGGATATTACTTTTAGCATACATACTTCATTTTCTCTTAGGGAACTGGAGCTAGAAGTTCATCTGAATAAGCATAAAAGAACTGCTGCTGTTCCTCCCTGAATGCTTGATCTTGATGATGCCACAAATCACCAAAAGATCACACAGACGTTGTACAAATTTTTGTTATTAGAATTCTATTTGAACAAAGCATACTTGTTCTTGATGAACAAAATCAAGCAATAATATACCTTATTTTTCTAAAACAGAATCAACTACCCTTTTGAACAGCATCTGAGCTAAAAAATTTTTTTAAAAAAGCCTTTTTACTGAATAGTCACATATGTAAGTAACTACACAAGGGATGGATCTGGGAGAGGATCTCAAATCATCTTTCAAGTTCTGAAGCATGATGACAGGATACTCCAAGACATAAAGGAAATCTCAAAAAACTGTAAGAGTAGATTCCTTGGAGAGTAATTTTGCTTGCACATAGAAGGAAAATGTTTACAGAGCATGGTAAATGGAAATAACCGAAATGTTTTCATGAAAACTGTGCTATTTTTCCAAGTCAAGTTCCTGTCGAAGACCCATTGTGAGACTTTAAATAATACCTTGTTTGTTTAAACACATACATACACACCTCTATATGCATATTTGTGCAAAGCTTGGCAAGAAAACATAATATTTCACGTAGCCTAAAGAATATAATAATAACTATTAAGAAATGCCAAATTCACTGACAGAATTATGTAGCATTTAAGGCAGGAAATGGGTGAAGGATGAAATCTGCAGGAGGCAGGAGCCATTTAACCAGGATGGGGTGAAGGAAATAGTGGAGGCAGCCTGGACAGCAAAAGAAAGGCTGAAAGCAGAACACTTAGCAACTAAAAGGTTGCAACTTAGCCAAAGAAAAAATATATGATTATTAAAGTGGGATGTGACTATGAAGCAATAGCACAGGTAACATCTTCCCTGTCACTGCAGTAGAATTTTTCTCCTGTACTTTCATTTCCTTTTCCAACAGGTTGCCAAAAACAACAGGAGGAATTGAACTTTAAGACTATCTTAATAATTCAAAACAAAACAGGAAACTTCTACAGATGCACCCCAGAACCCACCCCCCCAAAAAAACCCAACCAAACAAACAAAAAAGAAAAAAAATCACAACAGCAAACAAACAAAACCCCCACAAACAACCAACCACACCCTACTCCCAGACTGCCCAGAGAAGCTGTGGCTGCCCCATCCCTGGCAGTGTTCAAGCCCAGGCTGGATGGGCCTCTGAGCAACCTGTGGAAGGTGTCCCTGCCCATGGCAGGGGATGGAACTAGAGAACTTTCCAGTCTAAACCGTTCTGTGACTCTATAAAAGTAGGGATTTAAAAATAATCCACTCTTAAAAGAGTTAGTGGTTGCAAATACATTCTCTCTCCATTGAAAATAAGATATACCAAAAGACAAAATAATGTTTCTGAGACTCCTGAAACACATAGAGCTAAAAGAAAACTAACAGTAACAGAAGGTAAGAAGAGTAAGGAATACAGGATGTGCAGAAAGTGAGATACCAAAGGTCTTGTTTAGTTTTATTTTGAGAGATGTGCAAACATCCCATATCATCATGATTTATGAGAGATCTTTATTAGCACAGGCAGGTACATAATTTATGCATCACTGTTCTGTGGAGATAATATAATCATCCAATTGATTTAATAAAAATAAGTTTTAAAGACAGCAACTGACACTTAGGAACTTAACTTTTTTAGATAAACATTCATAATAAAGATTAGAAATATTAACAGGCAAAAATTGAATTTGTAGAGCTGGAATTCTTCAGTCATACACTCACTTCATCACTTCTTTGATGACTCTGGGTATATCTGTGCAGATATCCACTTGAATTGTCCTTTTAGATTTTGGCTTTACCACTCCACTGACAGGTGTTATGCTAGCCAAGACAACGCCATCATATGATATTTCAAACATACCTAAAAAAACAGAGTAATAAACAGAATGCTACACAACATAAAGTTGTAGATTTATATTCTTCTATTGAACACTTGAAACGACACCTCACATAATGCAGATGTTCACAAGCAATACATTTTCCTATGGAAACAGGAAACACGGAGTTCAGCTTTTTAAAAACTACTTCTAACTGAGATGGACCTCAGACAAAAGATAATCTCTGATATAAGATCAGAAGCAGGAACAAAGGAGTTGTTTTGTGCATGGTATGACGTGAAACGCAATCCTTGAGTCTCAGGCCCGCACACAGCACTTCCTGCTCATATATTTTACATGCTGCCTGCTGTTGTGACCTGCTGAATTATGATTTACAGAGCCCACAGAAACACAGGTTCAGCACCTCTTCCTTTGCCTGCTCTCTATACACTATTTTACTGACCACCACCTTCATTCTAATTTTGTCTCTGGCCAATCCTACAAAACTTCATTGTGTAGCCAGCACGTATCATGTAGAGTTTATAAGTAGAAACAGTTCTTCATACAATATGAAAAAATTAATAACATACAAATTAGTTGTAGATGTGTATGTAATGTAGGTTATCTCATTTTCTTTGCCTAATCATAATTACACAAAATAAGAAGTTAGGATGTATGAGTAAGAACTCATGACTTTATAAACTACATACTACATCTAAGTTGAAGAGGCTAGAAAAAAAAACAACCCATAACATTTTCTCCTTTTATTTTATGAAAAAAGGTTTAAAAACTGCTTTAACTAGACAGAAAATTGGGGGTTTTTTTTAATTTTATTATTGAAACCCATCTTTCTGTTTCTGCAGTCATGTATTTTCTCTTGGTACAATAACTTGTGAAAATCTAGGAGACAAATGCTCACAAACCTTGGCCAAATGAAAATAGAGAAAGCTTGTAAAACAATAAACAGCCGTACAAGTGAGGAACAGAAATAATTAACTGTTTTAAATTCCTTGTTTGAAACTCAGAACAGTTGCCACCCTTCTTCTGGAGAAAGGTGTTTGGAGCTTTGTCCAGTGGAAAAGGCAGTCAAATAGGTTATTTGGATCATATAAACATTCTTACGCTCCATTGACTATGTTTTTTATTCTCCTTGGAAGGGTCCCCTCGCAGAAGTTGAAGTACGTGCGTGTTGTAAAAGCTGCATGATTTCAAAAGCCATGGCAGCAAGATAAAAGACCCCTCATTATGTTCTAGCAACAAACACAGTTCAATTCCCATCCTAGAGGACGTGAGTTCTGAAAGCACAGGGAGTTGTAGTTGTTTATTTAATAGACAGCTCTGGGGGTCACAGAAGCACAAAGAGAGCAAAGCAAGAGCAGACATGATTTGCTGCTATTTATGTTGGGCATA
>VXAY01004624.1:303335-407354 GCA_013399855.1 Oxyruncus cristatus
CCTCTGGACTGTTTTTGAGGGAGAGAGGAGGAGGGGCATTTGTACATATATGTGTGCTATTATAAGAAAACTAGTTAGAGTTGTATATATAGATATATAAGTATTTTCCCCTTAGTGTCTGTAGTGTAGCAATAAATCTTAGTATTACCCCCATTTCAAGGTGATCTGTTTTGTCTGTGCAAACTCTTCCTAATTAGTAGCAAAATTTATAGGTTGATAATACTGTGCAGAAAGCACAGGGGCTGAAACCACCACAGCATACTAAGAAAATGAGCAACTATTCTTGTTGCATCTTTCAAGATAGGACTCAAAAGAAGAGAACTCCTAAAATTTGCAAAGTTCTAAAATAATTTTCCAAGTGGAAGCACAGAAATGCCTACAGAAGCAATGGGCCATGTACAATACCTTCAGCTACAATACTTGTAACCTGCATAACCCAGAACTCCAGTTAATTTCCACTTGGCCATGTCAATTTGCATAAAATTACACTTTCCAAGAAAATAAAATATTTCTATAACTTAATGCATGCTAGGTATTTACCTGAAGATGATCCATGGTTAGCAATACTAATCTCTTTACTAATTACTTTATTGCTTGCAATCACTTGACCAAAATCCATCTCAGACTCAATTTCCAGACAACAGTATGGAATAAATCTGTAGAGAAAAGACATGGTTTTATCTCCCAAAACTTGAAAATACCTTTGCATTTTTAGAGAAATTTGATCAAGCAGTCCAGTAGAAGAGAGTTTTCCTTTCGTCCTAGTTCTCCTACCAAGGTTTTTGCAGCTCCCTTCAGCACTATAGCAGACACAGGGGAGATGTAAGAGAGGTAGCTATCAACCAACTTGTTTAATGACTAACTCCTGTAGCTGTAAAACAATATAGCTTTAAACAATTAGTCAAAATGGAATGTCTGCATTTCTATTTAATTTATATAATTTATTATAGCATTGTAAATAAAACTATCTTGAGTTAATTGCATCACAAAACAAGACCAACCTGAACATTCACCATAATTCATTATCAGCTGCCTGAACTAGACGCAGAGAGAAAGCAGGCGTGCCAGTGTCCATTTACAGCCTTTGTGTTTGATACATATTTTATGTGACTTCAACAAAACTTATTACAACAGACAGAAGTGGGTAATGACAAAAGCCACAAGCTATTTCTATTATTTATTTAACAGCCTCATTCAGCATGATGACATCCCTGTATTGGGTAGTTTACACAAAATGAACAGATCATTCTCGCTTCAAAAAACCTGTATTTTAAACACCCCAATTTTTAATATAATCACGCCTCTGATCTCACATAAAACTGTTTCAAATCAATGGGAATTTTATATCAGCACAGCAGTCTGTCTCCTCTTAACCACAAATAGGAACGTGCAGGAACAATCACATCTCATGGTCTCCATCACATGCAGCACAGAAAACTAAATGGAGAAGGAAGAAAAATATCCTTGGTCGAGAGAGGCAGATCCTGCCCAGACACTCCATTACATAAAGGGGAGGGGAGGAAGGGAGTGAGGAAAAAAATAGAATCAAGAAATGCCCCAAAAGAATTTGCTCTCAAGAACTTTAAAATACTGCTTTTAATTCTCTTCAATAATTCAGTGTAATGCAAAAAGAATAAATTAGTAAATCCTTTAAAGAGATGGTCTAATCGAGCAGGATGTGGCCAAAAAAAAAAAACCAAAACACACAAAAAAAACCCACAGAAAAGTAAAATAAAGAGAAAAAAAAAATCAGTTGTTAAGAGTACATTCAAATTCTTAAAATTTCACATTCCAAGTATCCAGACATTCTTCTTATAAGCTTCACTGAAAGAACGAAACAAATATTTCTCCTCTCAAGATCCAATTATCCAACTTCCCAAATAGACAGGAATAAGCTTAAATTCTAACTGGAGCAAGATTTTCTAATAGATCTGGATCTGTGCAAAAGGGAAATAGTCAAGGTAAAGGGTCTGAGGTTTGTTTTCTAGCACAGGGTGAGGTTTATTTGTTTGGTTTGATTTGCTGGTTGCGTTTTGGTTTGGGGCTTTTTCATGAAGACGAAATTTACTACATTTGCATGACACAAAATTCATTTGGAAAAACACTGATCAAAAAAAAAAAAAAAATCAGAGTATACTGGCCTTTTGCAAACACACATCAAAAAGAAAAAAATAAGAAGAGCCTGTCAACTTTTTCCCCACAAAAGCCACTTAAATGTGAAGACTTCAAACACTTAATGTATTGCAAGTTCTTTCCAGAAAGGAGTCACCAGTAGCATTATCGTCCAAAGTGGTCTTACCTTCACAATACCACCCTAATAAAAATTTTCAAAAAATTAAAAATAAAAAACCCCCAAACCTAAAAATTAAACTATTGAAATTAATACTACTACCTAATAACTTATTTATTCTAGGAAAATATATGTTGGAAGAACATATTTAGAGACAGTTTTAATACTAAAATGATTATATTGAATTACTAGGTTCAGTATTACCTTATGAAAAGTTATCCCTGTCTTTCAGGCAAAGAAAAATATTTAGGGCTGGTTAGATTTCTCTAAAGTTAATTAAAGAAAGCTATAATAGCATGTTTAACAGTGTGTTCTAAGAGAAATAGAACTTACAAACACCACAGGAAAAAACCAACTAACTGAAATTGTTATTTGCAATTCTTCCAACAGTAGACAGTCTTTTGCTAAGAAGAGACAAAATTTATAACTTGAAAACCCCATGTCACACTTAACTATTTCTGTCCTATATTAACAATAGCATGACATTAACATAAAAAAAAAATCCCACAACTTTTAGGATGAAACAAGGAAAGGCAAATCAGTGAAAAAGATCATAAGAGGTAAACACAATGTAGAAGTATTTCTTATCTGAAGGCAGAGCTTTACACATTTCAGGGTAGCATGAGATGCCTTTGGAATTGATTCTTAAAAACAACCCATATACTGATTAATCTCCACATGGAAATTCATTTCTGTCTGTATATGTAATTTTTAATGTTAAGATCTTCATAGAAACAATCATTTGCAGTAGTTCGTGGGATTCACTAGTCCCAATTAAGCATCTGAAAGCTTGACCTGTAAGCAGAAGTTTGTTCTCCTCATTTTTCTTAATAGACAAAGGAGAGAAAGGTACCCCAGAGCAATTCCCCCTCATCCTCGGATAACCACTGAGCCTACGCCTGATAAACTATATTTAGAAGCTTACTTTTTCCAATCAGCCTATTTTTATACAATATGTAAGAGATATATCCATATAGACACAAACAGATAAGCCCACACAATCACACACAGAGTCATGAAAGTGATCCTTGAACTCGTGATGTTGTTCTAAAACATGCACCCTATTTTAACAATCAGGCAACATATGTTTCACTATAATCCAGCAACTGTGAACAATTTACTGTTGTAAAAATCTTTTATATAAAGGGTTCAGGAAGAAAGGAAGACATCAAGAGTAGGTGTTAACTTGTCTAACCACACAGAATTAAAAATTATCAACATTATCACAACCAAGCCAGAATATAGCAAACCAAAAATCCAGACTCTATGATCTTAGAAGAACATCATCCCAATGAACTTCTTACCCATGTTCTTCTTTGGAAAAAAAAAAAAAAAATCTTACTTTTGTAGGAATCTTACTACTTGTTTTCCACCCAATTGACAGATTAATTACAAAGCCATATGTGACATGTATAAGTAAACTTTCCACAAGATTAAACTGCAAATAAACTTTGCACAAGACTAAACTGCAAATTCTAACAGCAGCACATGAACTTTTGAACATCATACCCAAGCAGGGGGATATCAACTACGTCGTCATCTACTAAAAGGATCAGTTTATCTTCAAGGTCTTCTATATGGTCGGGATAATATTCCACAAAAGCTTTAAGTTGAAGTCCCGATGCAATGGGTTTTCCTGGATTTTCCACAATCAATTTAAACTGCAAATAAAAAAAAATTATTTTCTTTAATTGTAACGCATTCTAGATTAAGAACGATATACAGGTGGTTCATTTTCAGAAGAATACACAGATTGATTTAAAATTTACCATGAACTTTAAAATATGCAGGGGTTTGTAAGTTCAGACTTTTTACAGTAAAAGACAAAATGAATTAGCAAAATTTTCTAGTTTTTCCAAGAGAGCTCCAGCTTTTCCTACTGTTGCAATAAACACAAAATTAAATCAGCTATTACTCAGTGAAGAATATTTTTAGTACTTGAGAAAATAACAAGGATTAGGTCTCAGTTCAAAGCAGCAACAAAAGGGGACAGGGTAAGAGTTTCCTCTAGGTCTGACTGACATCCAGCTGACATCAACAGAAAAGTCTCACTGTACATTGATATCTGCTTGAAAGGCTCATGGCACCCCTAATTTTGGGGGGCAAATGAAAGAGAAAAAACTAGAAGCAGCTGACAGAAAGCATCCTTTCATCTCTCTAAGTTTTCTGTTCTAATTTATGTTTGAAATATTCAAACATAATTTATTACTTCTTGATTCTGTTGTCTGAGCACCTCCTTCTATTCCTTTAAAATTCTCCTAGCAGTATAAATACTCAGCTAAAAGAAATTTGTTATGTAATGTACCTCCTGATTACGGGCTTGATTTGGGAAGAGTAGCCAAGTTTTAATTTTGAGATGTGTAAAATCTCTCTCTCTTTAGAGAATTAAACATTCAAGGTTATTCATTCTATACAAGGGAAATTAATATATTGTACTAAGACCTTTCAATGAAGCCTACGGAAAACTGCTTTGTGAGCTAAATTCCTTGAAAGGCATTTTTTGGCTATGCACTATGACAGCTCAAGGAAGGTTATTTTTCAGTTCTTGCACTCTATGAATGCCTCAAAATTTTTCAGATAAGTGATACACCTCAGAGCCTTGTGATCACAGACAGCAGCAAAAGGTCTGGGAATGAAAAAGGGCAACACAACAGACCTTTCTGGAACTGAGCGTGTGAAGTGGCATCTTGTCCCCCAGCTGTCATATTGGTCCTCTCATGTACAACAGCATTAAAATACACAGCAAAAGGCATGAGTTAATCATAGAGGTAGAAACTCTTAAGCTATGATTGAGTAACCTTTTCTAAAACTGACTCTGCCTTTCCACTGCTGGAGCACATGAAAAATTGGGAAGGCTGATGAAAACTAACAAAACAGAAAAAGCCAGCCCGACCAAATCAAGCACTCTCGACAGTTTCCAGCTCATGCCAGAAGTCTTCAGCTACAGTGTAATAAAAATCAAGCTGCCACTCTTGCCCTCAAAAAGAAAAGCTGACTACTCAGGTTGTGAAATTATCCAAGGTACTTCAGTTGTCTGACAATCATATTGATTACTACCCTGGAATTATTCATAGCTCAAGCTGTGAACACAAAGCAACATCAGCTTCTGTTCAGCCCCTGATGCCAGTTCAACCCGACCCTTTGATCCTAATTTTGACATAATTAACAAGCAATAAACTACTAACCATGGCTGGGTTTTGCTGGGCACACACAGGTTACAAATCAAGGCCTAAGTTGGTTAGAATTGTAAAGAGGCATCTGCTTTTAAAATGCCTGACTATGCAGTGATTTTTCCAGAATTAATCAAATGCTATAAGAGGAATCGTAATATCTTGAGAAAGGACTGAAAAACTCTTTTCTGAGAAAGCTCTCAGCAAGCAAGCACCACAAAGAGACTACTGTAGTCAAAAAAAAAACTTAGAATACAACGCAGAAATGAGGTAACAGAGCTATCACTTCATTGATTTCTTGTTCATACCATAGTAAAGTGACCCATTTCTACAGCATGTTCCCTGAAATGAAGAGGATCTCACGGGCCCCTTGCAGGACAAATTCTGGACAGCGCGAAGCCAACCAGGAAGGCAAAGCAGGGTTTGGTACCAACAACGTACTTGATCCCAGAATCACTAAGGTTGGAAAAGACCTCCAAGATCATCGAGTCTACCTGTTAATGGCTGACGTAGTAGAACAAGAAAAGCCTGTGTATTTCTACTGAAACTATGGATTTAACAAACAAGGAAGGTCTCTCCAAACAAGGAAGATCTCGCTCATAGCATCGGGAGAATAAAGGACAGGGGAGATGGAAATTCCTTTCGTTCAGGCGCCGCTCCCGCAGGCTGGAGCGGAGCGAGGCGCTGCCCAAACGGGACCGCTGTTCGCAGAGGGGCAGCCGCGGGGCACCCCCAGCCGCCCCTCACCTGGGGCCGGTGCGGCGGCAGCAGGTGCAGGCGGCAGCTCTCGACCCGCAGGTTCTGGACAGTGAGAGCGGCGCGGTAGCGGCGGCCCGGGACCGCGTCTCTGAAGCGCAGCTCGGCCGGGGCGATGCGAACGCCGCACTCGTCCCGATACCCGCCCGCCATGGCCGCCATGGCTGGGAGACGAGCGCCTGGCAACGGACGCGCGGCGCTGATTGGGTGGGAAATGGCGGTGGGGCCTAAACCCACCAATCGAAAAAGGCGAAGCAGGGCAGGGGCGGGGCCAGCGGCTCGGACCGGCACAGCCCAGCCCAGCCCAACCCAGAGCTAGACCAGCTCGGTTCGGCTCTGCTCTGCTTAGTTCAGTTCAGTACCGTTCGTTTCGGCTCGGTTCGGTTCAGTTCGTTTCGGCTCAGTTTACCCCGGCGTTTTTGTTGTTTGGCCAGGCACGCGGTGCCGATGCCCAAGGGACGGGATTTTTATGCCGCAGCTGCGGCGGTTCCTGGTGGTTCCCCCGCAGCCCCTCAGCGCCCTCACACGGGCGGCAGGCACAGGGAGCCCCGGAGGGCTCGGCTGCCGTTCCACGGGCGCCAGGTTGGACGGGAGCTGAACGGAAATAAAAGCCCCAGACGTGCTGGGGTTGGTTGGTTGGGGTTTTTGTTGTTTGGGGTTTTTTTTTGGTTGGTTGGGTTTTTTGTTTTGGTTTTTTTTGTTGTTGTTATTGGAGGTGCACCAAAATGACTGTATCATAGGGCTGAATTTCAACAAATCACAGAATCTTTGGGGTTGGAAGGGACATCCGGAGATCCTCCAGTCCAACCCCTCTGCCAAGACAGGGTCACCTGGAGCACAGGAATGTGTTCAAGTGGGTTTGGAATGTCTCCAGAGATGGAGAGTCCATGCCCTCCCTGGGCAGCCTGTTCCAGTGCCAGGGTAAAGAAGTTCTTCCTCATGTTGAGGTGAAACTTCTTGTGGTTTAGTTTATGGCCATCACTCCTCATCCTTTTGCTGGGCACCACTGAAAAGACTCTGGCACCATCCTCTGACACCCACCTTTGAGATATTTAAATGTATTGATGAGATCCCCTCTCAATCTTCTCCAGACTAAACAGGCCCAGCTCCCGCAGTCTCCCCTCACAAGAGAGATGCTCCACATCCCTCATCATCTTTGTGGCCTTGGCTGGACCCTCTCCAGTAGCTCCTTGTCTGCCTTGTACTGAGGAGCCCAGAACAGGACACAGCATTCCACATGTGGCCTCACCAGGGCTGAGTAGAGAAGGAGGATCACCTCCCTCTACCTGCTGGACACATTCTTCCAGATGCACCCCAAGATGCTCTTGAGCGATAAAGAGATACCTAACCTGGGACTCAGGCTCAGGGCTGTCCAGCACAGCCCGTCCTGTTCGCCCCAGCTGTTTCCTGCTATGGATCCCACTCCAACAGCAGCCCAGAACAGCGAAGCGTGATTCAGACATGGGTGCTCTTCTTGCCCTGGGTTTCTTAAGGACTGGTTACAGTTGGATTAAATTGAACTCGAAATGGCCTGATTTCTGGGCATGCATGTTATTCACAGACATGGTCTACTTAGAACCAAAGCACTCCTGAGTGCTGGTGGGAGCTCAGTGTCTGCAGTTCCAGCAACCACACTAATAATTCATGGCACGCATTTACTGAGTGGTGGAAGATGTGTTCCTGTTCTGATCCTTCCTGTGCTGTAATTTAAGTGGTAAAATGAAGCTGACAAGAAGCCAGCACTTAGACTTGGAGGGTTTGGGCCACGTTGTGCTTTGCTTTAAAGTAGCAGAAGAAAGGAGGCGGAACATCACGCACAGCATGCACTCAGAACTTCAGACATCAGTTTTGATTAACCCAAAATGTTTTGCCATGGATTACTTGGTC
Source organism: Oxyruncus cristatus (assembly GCA_013399855.1). Lineage (NCBI taxonomy): Eukaryota > Metazoa > Chordata > Aves > Passeriformes > Cotingidae > Oxyruncus > Oxyruncus cristatus. Next base: position 311,439 of record VXAY01004624.1, read on the forward strand.
CCTTAAAAGTGCACGAGGACTCAAATTATTTATATTTTAAAAGTCATATATGAAGAGCTGCAAACATGACTGGCACAGATCAAAACTACAAAGTACAAAAAGGGCAAAAGACCTATTTTTAATGGGTCAAGAAACCTAGAGGGAGCAAGGAAAGAGAAGAACCTTTGTTTCTGTTGCTGGAGAAGGATGCTAACAGGTCTTTTTGTCCCTCTTAAAGATTAAAATTTTAACTATCTATCTGTAGGTCACTGAAAAACATTTGGGAATATGGCATTATAAGCACTAAGAGTAAAATCCAAGCATCCTCAGGGAGTTCTTTGGGAACACTAGTTGAATCTGTTTAATGGTAGCATGGTTGTACTTAACTGAAACACCAAACCAAAAAAAAGAGAAGAAAAAAATAGATTGCCATACCAAAGAATTAAACTCCCTCTGTTTTTTTTGATAGAGAATGGAGAACACTCCTACATAGTTCTCTGGTCTTTGATACTAATTCTTTAATGACAGAAGTGATTTTTAAAGATTTCTGTCTCTGCTGCTTGCTCCAGCCCCCACTCACAAGGTTACCACCCCATACGAGAATTAATATTAAAGAACACTGCTCTCTTTTTGCTTGATTCAATGTAGTTGTGTTCATGCAAAATTTTTAACAATTTAATTAAATCTTAAAAAAAATATTTGTAACTGAGATTTAGCTTGTGTATAGAAGAGTGAAGTCCAGCACTTAAAGAATCCTGAACTCTCTGACATAGTTTGGCTGAGCTCTCTTCCTCTGCTGCAGATCATTATATCCAAATACTTACTATTGTCATCATTATGGTAGCTCATTATGAAACAACATTAGATAATAGACTCTACTCCTTCCTTTCCTCAGCTTTGGCTGTCTTCATAAGATTTTTTTATTAATCGCCTAATAATCATCCCCAAGGTGAAAACTATTGTAAAGGAACAGGTGTACTTCATTTTGATGACAGAATCCTTTATAGCTAATGCTGAGGTATGGATTATTTGTTATCATTCTCTTTTATCGGTAAAACATATGACCAGATTGAGTGCTTATAATTCTGCAGAAATTCATGCTATTTTACAGTGTGATAGGCTGTACAATCCACTTTGCATTCACCTTAGCAGTATCAGCTGATGCATAAAAAAGCTTCACAGCAAACTTCTCACTATTATATTATAATGATCAGAGTGAAGGGTATAACCTTATAAAAATCCCCACCCCACCTCAAGATCTGACTGATTTCCAACATTTATAAACCAAACTTTCCTGATCTCAAACTTCTTTTACTATCTGCTGATCTGACTATCCTCCCAGGTTTCAGGCAGAAAACTGGAATAGCGTCATTAGTTTTGATCATTGAATAAACAAGGCTAATTTGTTTAAAATTAAATAGCCCCCAGCTTGTTCAGATCTATCCTGGGGCGACAGCCAGTGTAAAACATGATGCAGAATCAGAAAGCCACCTCCAGTCTGTTTTCCCCAGCTGCACAGGGGAAAGCTTTATTAGAAAACATATATTAGTAAACAGCAAGACCTGAGACACTGATCCTATCTGCCCATGTTCTAAACACAGGTAAAAGATGTTTGTACAGCATCGGAGTCATTTATTAGATCAGAAGTAGTTCTTATTCATCCAGGAATCTCTAAAACCACAGACAAACCCCTCAGGAAGTACTCAAAATGTTAGAGAAAGGGTCGGTTAAAATCATCATCTGGGTGGTTTATTTGACAGTAATTCAGCAATAAGGAATGACACTGATACCTGAAATAATTAAAGTAACTTGAACAAGCTGCCAGTCATGCTGTCCTTCCTTGCTAGAATCTGAATCCAGAGGAACTGTGATTTGAATGTGAATGCTGACCTATTTATTTTACTTCAGGAAGAATAAATATTTTTAGAATATACTAGAAGGAAATAGGGCCACTTAGTGGTAAAACAAACAAAGACTGTGTATTTTTATAACAGCTTTTAGGAATCAGAAACAGACAAAATCCAAATAATGATGACTAATAAGATACATTCCTTTGCATTTAATCTTGCAAATTGCTCTGTTTAATGGAAAATGAGAATGTTCAAAATGACAGATTAGGGCTCTAATTCTCTCTAAAGGTCTCTTCACTCAACAGAGAATTCTGTGAGAAGCAGAACTAATGAAGATTTTATTGGGTCTTTTTGCTCAATGAAACCATCAGTCTTCACAAAACGTGTGAGAATTGCCGATCTCTGAGATGTCCCTCCGTCGCAGAATGGGCTGAAAGGAGCGTGACCAAAATTGTTGAAAAAAAGTGAACAACACAGAGATTGTCAGTGAGATGAGGCAATCACAAATGCCTTCCCTTTTTTGACCTTTCTCGAGTAACTCTGGAGGAATTGCTAAATGAAAAATCTGCATCTATGGAGCAAAATCAGAGTGGTTTTATCAGCATAATCATTTGGTTTAGCTAAACAGCCTGACTAGGAGGGCAATCATAATACAGCTGTAATATGACAACGTGTTACAGCTGGGGACCAAGGCTGGTACCAGCACATAGAGCTGAGCTGAAGATTTTGATCAAATGAGCTCCCAGCAGTTAGTCCGAAGTTTTCAGCACCGAAGTACAAGTGTGCCCTTTGTTTCCTGCAGTTTGAAACAATGGAAATGTTTTCTGCATCTGGCATCGTTTTTAGTCACAATCTGTGAAAACATCTTTGTTCATGAAAAATTTAGTAACTATAAAAGCCTCTGTATCCACTCACAGATTTCAAGTATTAGAGAAATATAAAAATTGCAAGGTGGAAAGAAAAATCATTGAACCTCACTGAGAAACATGATGAAGATGTATGTTTTTGAGCTGGGCAGATCCTCTTTGATGAAAACAGAACATAAATGTGGAGAAACTACATATATACAGACAATGGGAAATTTAGATAAAGGATAGTTCTGAAAACCCCTTATATAAATACAGGCTTCTTTAAAAGCTGTCTGTGGCTTTTAAATACTCCCATAAAATCACACTGAAACCAGAGCAATAGACTTTCCAGGCTGGTATCAAGATGCCAACAGCTATTGGCATCAATGAATCAATATTAAATATTCACTATGTACAAGTAAGATGTTATTTTCTATAGTTATTAATAATGAGATTTATCTCACCTCACTTCATTGATAGAAAATCAATGTCTAGTCTAAACTTCCATTATGGTTAGGAGTGAAGTACCTCCAGAGGATGAAAATTCCCCACCCCTTGCATAGTTGTTTAAAATAGAATTCCAGATATCACACTGGCTTTAGGCAAGTCTCCTGCTACATCATTACTTAAACAACTTCAAGAATGTTTTTCTTAGGCAGTAATGATAAAATTATTGAAAAGTATGTTCAGATATTAGAAAAATTCATTTTCTTTTTACCTGAAGGCTGAAAATTACTGCCTAATCATTTTGTGGTACAATTTTTATTATACATGTATCTTCTACAGTTATTATGCAATTTATCCAACTTACTTCCATAGAATCCAAGGATTCTAAGAATCTTATGAATGATTCTTGAATTCCAACTGCTTAGTAAGATAAATTTAATTTGCATTGTGATCATCCAGAATATTGTTATCACTCCCTTGTTTTCAGCTTTTTAGGTATTGAGCCTTCTGAGCTGTTTGATGTTTTTATTTCCTTGACTTCAGTTACAGTCGGAAACCATTACCAAATAGATGTGTCTATTTAAAAGACACATTTTAAAATGTGTCTTTAAAAGCAAACAGACTGTAGTTCAGTATAACCTTCTATGGCTACTCATTGCATTATTGTAGAATCACAGAATCATATTATGATATGAGTTGGAAGGAACCTTAAGGATCATCTTGTTCCATCCCTCCTGTCATGGGCAGGGACACCTCCCACTAGACCAGGTTGCTCAGAGCCCCATCCAACCTGGCCTTGAACACTTTCAGGGATGGGGCATCCACAGCTTATCTGGGTAACCTGTTCCAGTGCCTCACCACCTCACAGTAAAGAATTTCTTTCCAATATTTAATCTAACGGTACCCTCAGTCAGCATAAAGCCACTACCCCTTGTGAAAAGTCCTTCCTCAGCCTTTTTGTAGGTCCCGTTTAGGTACTGCAAGGTGGTATAAGGTCTTCCCAGAACTTTCTCTTCTGAGAGAGCAGCCCCAGCTCTCTCAGCCTGTCTCCACAGGAGAGGTGTTCCAGCCCCAAGTTCATCTCTATGGTCTCCCCTGGACTTACTCCAGCAGGTCCATAACCTTCTTATATCAGGGACCCCAGAGCTGGATGCAGAACCCCAAGTGGGATCTCACAAGACCAGAGCAGAGGTTCAGAATCACCTTCCTCGACCTGCTGCCCATGCTGCTTTTGATGCAGCCCAGGACACATTTGGCTTTCTGGGCTGTGAGTGCTCATGTTGAGCTTCTCGTCAACCAGCACCCCCAAGTCCTTTTCTGCAGGACTGCTCCGTATCAAGCCACTTTTCCTCAAAATACTATCCCTAGTCCTCATCAATATCATCATAGCTTGTTGCATTTCACTAGGAGAGCTCATTTGTCTTCATAAGTTACAGACGAAAGGATACTACCTAATTTAGCAGGGTCCTTATCCAGTGATGGCCTTGAAGATCAATAGCAAAGTTTCAGGATTGTATTAAATGGGAATTAGGATAGAACGTATCTTGCAGAGTATAGATTTACGTACTCTGGGGAATTTATGCTACTCGGTAGTTTAATGATGCACTGTGTCAACATGTGCTCTCTTTTATGGAATTTACACTAATTTTTTGAGATCACTATTTTAACATTTTGTCCCACACTGGGCAAAAAGGGAAACATGGACATTCAACTGACATTTATTACTTCATTCACTATTTTATATACCTCTTTCCTAATATTTTTTGCTCAGCTTAATTCTGTATTTATATATTTTTACTGGTTGAGGATTTCTCCATGTTATTGGTTGAGGATTTCTCCATGCTATTTCTTTTCCCTTTTTTAGTCACCTGCCATTTTTAAATGCTGCAGTCTGCATGTAAATCTATCTGCAGATACTTTTCCTAGTGCAGTTTAATATCCTGTCTATATTTATATTTTGTATACTGCAGATACTAAATTGATTTCTCCTTTCTGACATACATTCCTGTTTCTGACACGTTATATCAACCTAAAACAGGTCTTCATCTCCTCCTTTCATCCTGCAGTACTTTTACCTTATCTACGTTTCACTTGTCATCATGTGGCCTAATTTATCAGATGCAGATTTAGCATGTCTGTTCATTGTGGCAGTATTTGATATGTCTGAATTTTAGGCTACATGTGTTGGGCATTTTACACTATCTAATTTTTCCAAGCCATAGTGAAAAATATTTAACGTACTGAGGGAAAAAAAAAAAGGCAGGTTTGCAGCTGAGACTCTTATTGAGGCTCAAAAGTTGACATCGTATTTTTAACTTGGCAATAAACTTTCTTTCGGCAATATCATTAAGCACTATGTGGTACACAACAAAATGACATCCATCGGTGCTGTAGGACAAGAACAGAAGCAAGCAATGCATAATAAAAGCAATTATCCAGTGGGAATAGGGGTTACCAGTATTACCAGTCTTGAAGGCTGTTCACACAGAGCTATTAGTTTGGGAAACTATTGAGAGCTGAATCTCATTTCTTCTGTACTTATTACTTTCTATTAACTGAAGAGGATTCCACAGTCCTGAAATTACAGTTGCTTGCCCTTGTTCTTGTGGGGGATTTTAATTTACCAGATGCCTGCTGGAAATACAATACAGCAGACAAGACACAGTCTACGAGGTTCCTGGAGAGTGTGGAAGGTAACTTCCAGACACAGCTGGTGAGGGAACCAACTAGGGAAGGCAACCTGCTGCATATGTTGTGTGTGGACAGAGAGGGACTGGTGGGTGATGTGGTGGTCAGAGGCTGTCTTGGGCACAGTGATCAAAAAATCAAATTCAATTCATAGAGAAGTAAGGAGGGGTGGTCAGCAAAACTGCTGCCTTTGACATCCAGGGGGCAAACATTGCCCTGTTTAAAAGCCTGTTTGACAGAGTGCCTTGAGAAGCAGTCTGGAGGGGTAAAGGAGTCCAGGAAGGTTAGACATTCTTCAAGGAGAAATCTTGAAGGCACAGGAGCAGGCCTACCCCCTGTGCCAAAAGATGAATTGGTGGAGAAGAAGAACAGGCTGGCTGAATAGAACTTTGGCTGAAACTTAGGGAAAGAGCAGAGAGTTTGTGACCTTTGGAAGATGGAGCAGGAGGACTACACAGCTATCAAGAGGTTATACACAAGGCCGTGTCCCAGCAGCCATTAAACTGTGGCCAGAGGTGGATGAGCCTCCAGCTCAGGGTCAGGATATGATGATCAGAATTAGGTAAATTGTTGGCCTCCACAGGCCTTTGGGGGTTCACTTGATTGGACCACCCTCCTAAGAGGAACAGCCTGAGGAGAAGCAGCAAAACCTCGTGAAGGAAATGCTGATTTCAGCATCATCTTCTGAAGCCAGTTCAGAGGTGTTCTGGGACATTGGGAAGGACACAGGGAGGAGGAGATGTCAAGAACACCAGACAAACTCAGGGAGGTGCCAAGCACCTCGGCACAACTGTATATACTACAAGTGCAAACTGGAGCACAAACTTTATGTCTCTGTTAAAGAGGGAAGATGAAGCCAAGGGGTACCATCCCCAACATAGTCTTGCCCAGACACCCACAGACAAAGCATTTCTCAAAACAAACAATTTTATGAACGTATTTTCAGGAGGTGAATCTCTCTCACATCTTCTGGCAGGGGGAACATCAGGACTGGGAGCAGGTGTAGAGGCTGCACAGGAAGCAGGGATGTGGCTTCTGTTTGCCTCCTCAGGTGGGAGGGGAGGAAGCACAGCACATTCTTGAGTGGGTTCTCCACATGGCTGCAGGAGTGTTTCGCCAGGAGATCCACAACGGTGCTGAGCCCTGGTGGAAAAAGTGCACAAAGGGTGGTCTCAGGGACACGAGCAGCAGGAGGTTGATGATGTTGTCCTTGAGGGCACCAGGACTGTGTAGGTGCTGCCTGCTCTCATGGCTGGATGCAGCCATCAGAAAGTTGTTCTTGGGAAGGGCTTGGCAAATGCACCAGAGGTTCCTACCTTATCCAGGGGCTTGTCTTGAGTTTTGTAAGGGTCTGGATTGTCTTCCCAATCCTCCTTCTCCCTCTGCTCCTGGGCACTGTTGGAGGCTCCCCGCTGGCTGCCGCTGTCAGAGCCAGTGCTCCTCTGCTTGGGCAGCCAGTAGAACCCAAAGAGCACGAGGAGGATTTCGGCAGAGGCCCAGAACCACCACTGCTGGCAGGCAGAGAGGAGCAGGCTTCCCTCACTGAGTCTGGTCTGCTCCTGGATCCTCTTCTCCATCTCCGTCAGCCAAGTCATCTCCTGCTTCTGTTGCTCCTCGTGCTGCCTCAGGAGCTCTTCCGTGACCGTCACTGACCGGTCATCCATCAGCAGCGTGAGTTGTAGGACGCCCAGCACCATCAGGATTTTGTTGATGTTCAGAGCCATGACCTGGTGGAGGAGGAGGGAGAGAAGAGACTCAGCAGGGCTGGGTGGCAGGGAAATGGTAGCTGGGGCAGCAGGGGCAGGAGACAGGGCAGGAGTCACAGGGCCCTGGGGACTGGTGGGAGATGGGGTGAAGGAGTCCAGACATTCCAAGGGGAAGAATAGGGAGAGTTGTGGGGATGGGGGGACATACCCAGGAAACATCCCCATGGNGACATCCCCAGGAAACATCCCCATGGGCACTCCCTGTGCCTGGCAGGCCTGGGTACCTCCTCACCTGGCCCTGAGACTGGCACCTGCCCTGCCCAAGACGCTCCCCACAGCCCATGCACCCTCTCCCCAGCCTTAGAAAACACCCCCCATGTGCTGGTTCTTACCCAGCCCTCACTCAGCCCAGCCTTCCACCCGCCTGTCCCATTTGCTGCTCCCTCGAGCTGCACTGCAGCGGTAAAGCTGCCAGATGGGGCATGTGGGGCCTTGTCCCCTCTGATGTCACAGGCGCCAGAGCCCCATGGCCACACCCCACCCTGCCAGCCTGGGCTTTGGATGGAACTCAAATGGAACCAGAGAGTTTATGACCTTTGGAAGAAGTGCACGGCCACTGAGTAGGTCTACACAGCTATCATGAGGTTATGCTGGGAGAAAATCAGAAGGGCTGAAGCCCAGCTAGAACTTAACCAGACTTCTGCTGTACAAGAGAATAGCAATGTTTCTATAAATGCATTAGCAAAAAAGGAAGGCTAAGGATAATCTTTATTCTTTATTAGCTACGGGGGAAACATAGTGACAAAGAATGAGGAAGAAGCTGAGGTATTTAAAAGCTTCTTTGTCTCAGCCTTTATAGCCACTTGTTCTCCTGGTACTCGGGCCTCTGAACTGGAAAACAGAGGCAAGGATCAGAACGAAGCCTCCATAAATCAAGGAGAAATGGTCAGTGACCTGCTACATCCCTTAGACACACACAGGTTTATAGGGCCACATGGGATCCACCCAAGGGTTCTGATGGAGCTGTTTGAAGAGCTCACCGAGCCACTTTCTATCATCTACCAAAAGTCCTGGTATGTGGGACATATTTTGTGATTCTGTGATACGCTCCAGTGTGGGGAGCTCTGAGACCAGCATTGGTGATCCAGCAACTGGAGCACCTCACCCTCCTCCTCCTTCTCCTCCCCTTCCTCCTCTTCCTTCTCCTCTTTCTCTTTCTCTTCCTCCTCCTTTTCCTCCTCTCATGTTGCTGATTGCAGGGCTATTCCTCACACCTCTCTCCTCACTCCTCCCTCTGCCAGGCAGCATTTTGCCTCTGCTCACACAGGCCTCCCCTGCAACTCCAGCGCTGCCAAGCCTGGACACCTGGACCACAGACACGGATTTGCCTGTACCAAGAGTGACCTTCTCAGCTGCCTGGGAGACACAGACAATGCTCCCACTTTGGAATAGGAGTGCAGGGAGCAAAGCAGGTTGTCTGTGTACACACAGCCGTCTCTCATCATCCATGAAACTGTGTCCAGAGGTGGATGAACCTCCAGAGATGGTTCAGGATCTGATGGTCAGAAATAGGTAATGCGATGACCTCCACAGGTCTTTGGGGGTTCACTTGATGGGACCACCATCCTAAGAGGAACAGTCTGAGGAGAAGCAGCAAGACCCTGTGATGGAGCTGCTGATTTCAGCAGCATCCTTTGAATTCAGTTCAGAAGTGTTCTGGGCCATGGGAAAGGACATAGGGAGGACGAGACGTCAAGAACACCAGGGAGGTGCTAAGCACCTCAGCACAAGTGTAATCATTGCAAATGTAAATTGGAACAGAACTTCATCTGTGTTAGAGAGGGGAGATGGAGCCAAGGGGTATCAGCCTCCAACACAGTCTTGCCCAGACAATCATAGACAGAGCATTTCTCAAAACAAACAAACAATTTTATTAACTTATTTACAAAGGGTAGATCTCTCCCACACCTCCTGGCAGGGGGAGCATCAGGACTGGGAGCAGGTACAGAAGCTGCACCTTCACTGACTGGTCAACCACCTTCAGCACGTATTGCAGGACGCCCAGCCCAGTCAGGATTTTGTTGACATTCAGAGCCATGATCTGGTGGAGTGGGTGGGAGAGAAGGGGCTCAGCAGGGCTGAGTGGAAGGGAAATGGGAGCTAGGGCAGCAGGGGCAGGAGTCACAGGGCCCTGGGGACTGGTGGGAGATGGGGTGAAGGAATCCAGACACAGCAAGAGGAAGGATAGGGAGAGTTGTGGGGATGGGGTGACATCCCCAGGAAACATCCCCATGGGCACTCCCTGTGCCTGGCAGGCCTGGGTACCTCCTCACCTGGCCCTGAGACTGGCACCTGCCCTGCCCAAGACGCTCCCCACAGCCCATGCACCCTCTCCCCAGCCTTAGAAAACACCCCCCATGTGCTGGTTCTTACCCAGCCCTCACTCAGCCCAGCCTTCCACCCGCCTGTCCCATTTGCTGCTCCCTCGAGCTGCACTGCAGCAGTGAAGCTGCCAGATGGGGCATGTGCCCTACAGCCACACCCCACCCTGCCAGCCTGGGCTTTGGGTGGAATTCAGATGGAACTCAGATGGAAGCAGAGAATTTATGGCCTTTGGAAGAAGGGACAATCACACAGGAGGACTACACAGCTGTTGTGAGGTTATGCAGGGAAAAAATCAGAATGCCCAAAGCCTGACTGGATTATCACAAGAGGACAAGAGAACTGAGGGCACCCTCGGTCAGTTCTCAGATGACATTAAATTAAGTGGGAATGTTGATCTGCTGGCGGATAGGAAGTCTCTGCAGGGGGTTCTGGACAGGCTGGAACAGTGGGCTGAGGCCAACTGGATGAGATTCAATAAGGTGAAGTGCTGGGCCATGCACCTGGGTCACAACAACCCTAGATATTGATCCAGGGTGAGGGAAAAGTGGCTAGAAAGCCGCCCAGCAGAAAACTACCTGGGGGTGCTGGTCAACAGCCAGCTGAACATAAGCCAGAGTGTGCCCAGGTGTCAGCAATAGCGTGACCAGCAAGACTAGGGAAGTGTTTGTCTGCCTGTACTAAGCACTGGTGAGGCTGCATCTCAAACCCTGTGTTCAGTTTTGGGCCCCTCACTACAAGAAAGGCTTTGAGGTGCTGGAATATGTCCTAAGAAGGGCAGTGGAGCTGGTGAAGGGCTTCAAGCACAAGTCAGATGAGGAGCAGCTGAGGGAGCTGAGGGTGTTTAGCCTGGAGAAAAGGAGGCTCAGGGAGGACTTTATCACTCTCTACAACTACCTGAAAAGAGGGTGTAGCAAGGAAGGAGTTGGTCTCTTCTTGCAGGTAACAATCAATAGAACAAGACAAAATGGACTCAGGTTGTGCCAGGGGAGGTTTAGAATGGATATTAGGAAAAACTTCTTCACTGAAGGGTGAATGTGAGGCATTGGAACAGGCTTCCCAGGAAAGTCATGGAAATGAAAGCTAAGCAGCACAATTAAAGTACCATATAAGGCAGAGAAAGCACCAGCATTGCTTTGCCTGCTGATGAAAAAAAGCACACCTGCTGTGCTTTAGCAACCTGTGGCCACCCCGTGGCAGTGTGGCAGACAGCTCTGGCCAGGCACAGCTCCCAGAGAGAGCAATGCTCCCTTCCAGAAACATTCCTCAGTGGTTGACTTCTGGGCACTGCGTGGCCTTTCCAGCATGTCAGCAAATTCCATGAGCATTTTGGAAATGCAAGAAGTTCCAAAAACCTTTGCAGCTGCTCTACTATAGCTGAATACCCCTATTTCTCTGAATCTGATTGCTTGGTGAAAAGCAAAAAAATTATTTGCAAGAGCACTATGAATTCCTGGGAAATATTGAAATAACAAAAATAAGTTATTCCTGGATTTCATAAATAGTTTAGTGAGGATCAGTACTATCTGAGAGGTGTTTTCAATCAGAGAAAAAAAAAAGAGCTCTTAATGTAATCTAACAGGCTAATAAATAAGTTGATCATACCTCGACAAGTCTGCTACAGAGAGCAAAAATCAGCATCTTTGAGCAGTCTGCTGACAGTGGATCCACCTCTGCTCTCCTGAGTTCTACCTGGCACAGCGGAGCAGAAGGGCTGGACCTGTTGCAGGAGAGCATGACAGGGAGTGAAGGGGAAGGAGGAGGAGGAAAGCCGAAGACAAATGTCTCTGCTCTCGCTGGACACGCAGCCAGGCACTTATCCACATAAGCTGTGAACTACTGGGGTGTGATCTTCTAATATTTGTATATTCTAAACCAAAAACATTAAGTTTAGCAGTCTTATATCTCAGTGTGTTCTCCGATGAGATGTTCTGAAGGGCCACAGCAGTTGCTATAACAGAACTATCCCGTACATGCTTCCCTCAGTTTTCTTGATAAGCATTTCAGCATCTCAGACTTTTAGAATAAGCAGAGTATTTGAGGAGAGTGTTTTTATGCTCTTCTACATTCTCAGTTGTTAACGAACCTTACTTCCAGATTTGTCTTTTCTTTTGCACAAATCAATGGTGAGCAGATCACAACTCTCCATTGGTCCTGAGAGGAGACACTTAGCTGAGCCCATCAGCCACAGGAGTAATAATGCACTGGGGATGTGCCTGGATGACTTATTTCTCATCTATCTTCCCTTGCAGGCTTCCAGCACTGAGAACAGCTGTGCACTGAGCTGCATAGATCAAACAAGCTGCTGTATTTATGACAGTGCTCTTCTTTTCTCTGTTGCCAAAAGAGTGGTCAAATGAAGCACAGCAATTTACACTGCTGGCATCTATTATCACAGTATTTTTACATTTTTGGCATCACTTTGAAAATAAATTTGTTTGCCCAATGCCATTATTTGTTGAGGAAGTATAACAATATTTTAATACTAATTTTAAATTCCTTATATTTGAATTCGCTGCTTATACTTCACAGTGGCATAATTTAATTCAAATTCAGCTTTCAGCAACCACTGGAACATTCCCCCACAAGTTCCTACCCACAGGGCTATAAGCCAGCCTGCAAAGTTTCTCAGATTTCTAGCCAAGGACATGATAAGCATATCTTTATGGTAACATCATGAGGCCAGCACTCCTCCATCATCCTATATAGCTTCAGGGCTCCAACCAACCACAGTATTTAACACATCTCTTGCTACATCTTGCCAGAGATTGAGGAGCATTTTCTGGCAGTCAGCAAAGTTGGGGTTTCGTTGGGGTTCCATACTCGTCAGTGACTTTTTATAACATTTAACTAAAAAGAGTCTTGTGATCATCTAAACAGACAGTATAAATGCCTTGTGATTTACCAAGATCTAAATGCTTATTTAATTCCAGTAGCTGGAATTGTACTCAAACTTATCCTTTAGAGGTTGTGGTATAAAGATCTTCAGTTCTGATGCACTTGTATTCTTCAGTTGGTTACAACATCTAATTATCCTTCTCTTCCCTTCTTTATTCTCTATACTGTCCTAGATCAGGGTCCATCATCTATGGATGAACTCTTTATGTCTCTAAACGCTGGATGAACTCACAATGTTTCTAAATCCAAAATCTGTGACTGCAAATAAAAATTCTCTCACATCTGCAGAAGTAATCAAGGACACCAAAAGAAGTTTTATTGACATTTTTGAATAGTAGATTGTTGTTCTGGTATTTTAAATACATTACTGGCATTCCAGAAATCTCTGACTAGCCTCATCTTAGTTTTATATTCAGTTTCCACTTAGAGACTAGAAATTCCAAGGGCACAGAAGCATAAAAACAGTCTATTAACACATAGTTAAAACTTACAAACAGCTATTCCAAATATGAAGGACATTAAAAGATGAGATATTTAAGATCCTTTTTGTTTCTGAAGCATTTAAGAACTATGGATGGATGAAAGACAAATAAATGTGAATGCAAAGAAAGAAAAAGTAACAAGAATACCTGTATAAGTAGCTTTTTTTCTTGCTCCCACACTAGCAAGATCAGAACTGAAGCACAGTTTTGAGGTCATTACAACTGAACATACTAGGGAAGTTTTCTAGAAGTTTTGGCACCTAGTCCTTGAAGTATCTGAAGGAAGTCTTAAGAATGTGAAGCAACTACAAATATTTCACATATTGCTAGAACAAAATAATTAGTGAATAACAATATAACATTTTAAAAGGCTAACACGTGAAAACATTTATGCAATGAGTCAAAAAGGAGCTGTAGGTCAGTAGCTGCAATCTAGAATGATGTGGAAGAACTCACTCAGGAAAGAGCAGATTCAGTGGCTGGAAAAGTTGAAGAAATATTGATATTTATTCAATATATAAAGTGGTGAAAGAGTGTGTTAGTACTTGTTAATCATTAAGATCAATGCAAACAGTAAAGCATAATGAAGAGCTGGGTTATCTACTTGACAGTTTTGTAGTAGACTGAAGGTTATGTCAGGATGCAGGCTTATGCTGTCTGCAGTTGCCTCAGTTTTTCTAGATTTCCATGTATGTTTTTCTAACAGTGGGAAAAGCTAAGGATGGTGGTGTAGTCTGGACAAAAACTTGCTACCCATTGACCGTTCATAGCTGCTTGAGAAAAAGCACTTGACATCAAAGGCTGTAATGCTGGAGGCAGTGGAGCATCCTGATCGAGGATGATGATTGCTCTGGTGACACCTGAGAGGCAGAAGGAGAAAGAGAAGGGGTTGAAAAAGGCCCGGGTAGACAGCCAGGTACTGTCCAGTGAGGTACTGAGGTACTGTTCAGTGAGGCAATATGCTGAGTCTGTGCTTGTAGAACATAAAGAGATTTAGTCCTGGCAACTGCAGCTTCAACAGCAAAGCCAAGCAGCTGCTGGTTGAGCCAAGCTGTCAGTTTTACTGCTGAAAACTGACTTCTAAGGGATTTAAAGGAAGCCCTTATCCTGAGTGCTCCAGGGGGGTCACAGGCAGCAAGTGAGGTGCTGCGACTCTGGCAGCCTCTCCAAGGTCCAGAAGAGTCTGAGGCACAGAAACAACGTGTAGCTGACCAGATTTGGAGGTGACTCAAGGAGACAAGGGAAACAGGCTTTTGTAGGCACCAAGGCCTCGACTCAAGGAAATACCATGTAAAACAGCAAAAAGGGTAAAATTGCAGAAATGCTACTGCATTCAGCTAAAAGGTACTGAGGAATAGAATCTACAATTATACTTTATCCCCTCTGTCAAAGATATGTAGGGGCTGTACCCAGCCCTCTCCATCATGATCGTGCGTCGTGCATTCAAGCACAAGATTTCATAAGCCCTTTAGTCTCTCTGAATAAGGGCAATTCTGTAGAACTGCTCTGTGCCTTTGCTCTCTATGAGTCATTTTTGGGAGGGGAGATCAAGCACATTGTTTGACAACAGGCCTCTGAAGACAGCAGTTCTTTCATGTCAACTGTATCCTATTAAATCAGTAGATCAGACTAACCCACGGCAGTCATTTAGTAACAGTAAAGTTTAGTGAGTTAAAAAGAAAAGGAGGGACTTCTTTCCCTTTTAGATTCTAAGAGGGTGTCCTACAATTGGCATTATTTCTTAGAAATTTATGTATTTAAAATCTGTCTGCATTTTTGCAAAAGCATGACTTTGTGTTTTAAAACTGGAGGAATAAACACAGCTCGTACTTCAAAAGGCTCTTTTGTACCTCCCTAGAAAGGGAATGTTATAAACAAAAGGCAAACAAAGAACTCTCAGATATCTCAACTTACCCTTCTACAAATGAGAAAAACAATTTCAGAAAGGCATGGACTTGCATAAAACAAATTTAAAAGTCTGCCTTTACTTTTCCAGGCCATCCTATCATTGTGTCTGTAGCATTCAGGCTGCAGCATACACTGGGTTTTCACAGCTGCTTGTTCTTACTTCTTGTCTTTGTTACCTAATAAAACTGATTATTTCATCCTCAACATGACCCATTGAAAGCTGTCTTTGCTAGTTATGGCTCTCTTTGTTAGCTGTGACTCTCTTCCTGTCTTTGACCAGGTCACTGCTTTTAGATCTGCCCCTGTATGAATCACTTTTCTAATTTACCTTTTTCAAGTTGATTTTTTTTCTGCCTGAGCTACTCTGTATCTTGTTTCTTCTTTTCGATTTCTTTCTTTTAAGTTTTAATATTTGTCTGATTTGCTATTCTATGTTCACCTCTCATCGTTCTTTCTGATTGTCATTATTTTGTCAGTGTTCTTTTTTGTTTGGTGATTTATTTCACATCCCAGCCTGCCCAGAGAGCAGCATTTTTTTTATTCATTCACTTCCCACTTATTTTTAGTCTTTTATTCTCCTTCCTCTCCATGACTCAGCCTGTGTTTCCTATACTTTGTGCTTTTATTGTATCTGTAGCTATTTTTTGCTTGTTCAGCATCATCTACTGGAACTTTCAAAGGGCATGAATACATAGAGGCGGCTTCTGTGCTGAATGAGATGATGTCAGCAAGATGTCAGCAATGGAGCTTCTGAAAGCACATTTTATTCCACTGACCTGTTAACAATTAGGAATCACAAAACAAATTGTTCTGTTGTATCTCTAAGATACAGCTCTTGAATGTGTCTCCTGCAATTTGTTTCAAACTTTATTCTGCTTAAATCATGCAATTGTATGGCAAATTGGTGTAGCTGTTTCAAACAAACACACTGCCTGATCCTGCAAGAAACAATTTTATGGCAACCAGTGATCATGAAATCACCACTTTAAATTAATTAGTAAGTCAGCATAATTGCAAAGCAATCCTTTTTACTTCCAGTTTTGGAAATATCTTTCTTGCTTGAAGTAAAGGTGGATTCATTCCGAAGTACCATGTCAGCATTGCAAGAGTCAGCACTATATGAGTGTAGAATAATACTGCTTTAATCTCAAGCATCAGGAAAACAACAATATCAATTCTCCATTCCTTCTCTGTATTGCAAGCATGATTTAATAAAGGATAGATGTCCTCTTTTTCTGTTCTGCTCAACCTCTTTAATCTTAGTGGGGTTTCTTCCAGCTCTGACAATCCCACACTACAACATGACTTCCCAGTTAGTTGGGTTTTTGACTATCACCGTATATAGATAGGTGACAGAGATATATGTTTCATGGCAATTCAAGATTGAATACTTAAGCCTTAGTAGTAGAAAATTAAAAATGCCCCAGAATTTCAAGTAAGGATCACAGCCATTGGTGTGATTTATAAGATAATTGAATGGTGCTTTCCAATCCGATTCCCCATGTAATACTTTTATTATAGTTTATTCATAGATTATTTCCTTTGGTGACAGTATCAGATCTTGTAGTCTGATTTCCCTTATAGCACAAGCTATTAAACTTTACATGGTACTTTTGTAGAAGCCAGTAATTCCTAAAGAAAATTTCTATCATGTCTTCCAAGAGATATCCACCACTGATTTTATAACATTAAGAGTGAAAACCCCAAACTCTTTTAACTTTTTTTTGTTGTTGTTTACCAGATTTGCTGTTAAGAAAAATAACAAAACAAAAATGTGCCAATTTGTACTCTGAATGGTTTTGGCCTTAGTAACCAAGCACAGATTATTGTTTGGCTTGGTTCCAGTGAGAAACCTTTATTATTTACTATATTTTCATTTAAAAGTGTTTATACACTCTTATAAAGCCACTTTCTATTTGATAAGTTGAAGAAGTCCAACTTTTTCAGCATCTCGGGGTGCATTTTAGTGGATGGGTTATTTCTGGTGAACAGCATTCAATTTAACACTGCCCACATGCTAACAATCATGTTGTAAAACTCGGCCAGATGTTGTGTGTCTTCATTCAGTGCTCCAGTGCTCAACTCCCTGGTTTGATACACAAAAGCTTCTGGACATACACTTCATGATCTTTGTGTTGCTGTAAGGTAAGACAATCTTTCATTGTATCCAGGCACACACAGAGGTGTCACAGGGGTTAATATGTTCCTGAGAAGTGTGACAGTAGCAAAGAAATATATTTGGCCTATCCTACCTAGGTCAGGAAGACATGATAAATAGGTAGATTAGATTAGATAGATAGATAGATAGATAGATAGATAGATAGATAGATAGATAGATAGATAGATAGATAGATAGATAGATAGATAGATAGATAGATAGATAGATAGATCTCATTTGAGGAGACCATTATAAAATCTTGTTTGAGAGTTTATATAAATTGATATGTAGAAATCTCTTTTGAGGGCACCAAAAAACTTGATTGAGAGAACTGCAGTATTGAAAGAGTGGTGTTCAGGGGTATTGATATATTAACTATGTAACAGATGGCTGCTAGAGTAGAACATTTTGTCTAAACTCTGAGTAATTTTTGTCACTCTTCCCTTTCTCTCTCTATTCTTTCAACCATATACCAACCAAGTGTTGGTATCACAGCTGCATACACGAGGGATTTTGTGTAGAGAGATGAAATCACCTCCATATTCCCCACTTATAGTTCTGAGGTTTGTGGATCATAAAGCCTTTATTACAGACTATTGCATTGGGAGGCCATGCTACCTCCCTCCTAAACCTCAGACTTTGTCCTTTTGGGTAAGATCTAAGTCTTATTCCTTGCCATATGTCATTCCAGCAGTTCATGTTAAAGTGTGATGTGTTCCACTGAGCTCAGCTTTGTCTCCGGTAGCCCAGAATACTCTGTTTGGGTGACTTGTTTTTCACACTCTTTAACACTTCAAACCATTCACGAGCGTTAACAGCACTGATTTTATTTTTCACTTATTTCTGCTAATCGTTTGAAAATTATGAAGAACGCAGAGCTGATGAAAACAAAACTGGTTTAGAACTAGGAGTAATCACTGGAGAAACTTCCTAAAAATGTCATAATCAGTAATAACTCCCTGCTGACAAGTACTCTTTCAGTCCTGTTAGCCAGTTCTTAATCCATTTAAGATGTACTTTACAGATACTGTATAGTCCTAATTTTCTTATCAGCATGTCATTTGTAGTAAATCAAATGCTTTACAGAAGTCCATTATGTACTCACTTCTATCAAACATAATTGAGAGAAAGAAATCAAATATATTTGACAAAGCCTATTTTTCATACATTTAGCAAGCTTAATTATAAACCGTTCTCTTTTATTTTTTTATCAACAGAATCTTTATGATTTGACACTATTTTGCCAAGAACTGATGCCATCTAGCAAGTCTCCCGTTATCTTCTTTTCCCCTTGAACATCTTGAATACTCATAAAATACTAGGACATTTTTGATCTTCAGAATCACCCACATGCAAATACGTACTCAAAACTGACATTTGCAGGAGGCAATCCTAAAACTGATTGCTTTTGGGAATATTGGTGTCAGGTTTGCCAATGTGAAATATCCTTCTGCTAATACACTCATTTAACATCCACATTGCTGCTAATAGGGTGATTCATCTCACCTAAACTGATCTAAAATTAGCTGAGTTACAATAGAGAAAGAAAGATTCCCCCATAGAGCCATTTGATTCCAATTATCCTGAAGAGAATGAAATAAATTCAAACATATATCAATAACATTGCTGTAAATACACAGATATTAATAGCACTAGGCTAAAATACACACCTATATTCTCGTATACTGTGCTGAATAAAGGGAATTTTCTGAAACTCTAAAATTGGAATGTGAATGTGACCAAACAAAAATTGTTTATGCTTTTAGGGACTCTTATCTTGATACCTTTTAAAGAAAAATAGGCAGTGGAGTCCAAATCTGCAGACAGAGGATGCTTTCCATGGGCAATCAGGAAATGCAAAACATGTTTTTGAAGGCATGACTATAAATCAGAACCAAGTTATGGGTATCCAAAGAGCTTATTTGAGGAGCAGTTCAGGCATTGGAGTGTTTAGGAAGCAAGCAGAAAACAGGATCCAAGCCCAAGCACAGTTGGGAATGTGATGCAATCACAGAAGGATTAAGGACAGCAGATATGTTAAGGGATTTCCTGGAAAAGGACAGTGTGGAACAGGGTGAACACTTCCCAGAAAGGGGAGCGAGTTAAGCCAAAACTTATGTGATATGCAGGCTGCTGTTTGGATTATTCTATGAAATAAAAGGGGACATCAGAAATATTTAATCTAAAAAAATCAACAGGAAAAGAAATTAGCTGTTACCACAGACATGGTGCGAATCATGATCAAAGCAGAATTAGATGGCATTGAGCTTGGAGCAATAACAAAAGAATTAGGGACCTCAGCAGGAAGACTGGTGTGGTGTTACATGAACCCACAGCAGTGATTATTGACCATCTGGGTCTTGCTTTTTACAGTCAAAATTAATTGGATTTTGTCTGAAACCATTGTGAACATTAGTACAGTTATGCCACATGTTGCATGGGTACCTTGACTGGAAATCATGTAAACAAAAATATATCACTGTAGTAAAACTTCATTCTTCAAAATCTGAAATCAACCATTTAGGATTATTTGTTAGTTAGGCTGAAATTTTTCAAGATTTTAGCTAAGATTGCCATTCAACAAGTCACTCTGCTTACAGCTAACAGTGCTGTGCTGTTTGCTGTTCTCTTCAAATCAAAGTTTTATCAGAGAAACGTATATCAATCAAACTGCAGTGGTTGCTCTTCTGACCATGAGTACATAGGTAGATCTCCATCCCAATTTTTATTACTGCTTTTTACTAATTTTCTAAGTTTCCTAGCTTGTTCTGCAGGAATATTCCACTTGTCCAGAACTTTCAGGTTGTCCTGCTATGTGGGATTTCTTTTTGCTCCATTAGTAAGACTGTGCACAACTCTTTCATTATTTACTCTTGACATGGCATCCTTGGGAATTCTCTACTCGCAAAATGCCACATTATATAATTGCAGCACAGCTAACTCTGTGACAGGAATGACTTCCATACACTCTGTAAATGGGTGAAAAGTAACTAAACAATTCTGGTTTCCACAAGCAGTGATCCAAAGGGGTGCTATGGAAACAGACTATCCTGGCCCAAAAACCTCCTCCACATTGCAGCTGGATTTGGTTTGGAGGTATTAGAGTATTTACAATTTGCCCTGCTGGCCAGCTGTGCACCCATTGTTCTGCATCGTCCACCATCACACAGAACTAACTCCATCTAATGTTTAGCCTTCCCAGAATAAACTTATTCTTGAACAGATCAGGTCAGACTTCTTTGCACCAGTGCTGGACCTGCCCATGCTCACACTGTCTCCATCTGCTCACCTCGTTTCCTTTTATTGGGCAAATACCAATTACTGTTGGAATCTAAGTCCCCAGAAGTCTAACTTTCCAAAGGAAATACGGAAAGTCAGAAAGGCTTTTGAATATGGAGGAGAGAGTTACATATGGTTCAAATTAACTCAAGTAACTGTTCCATTAAATTTCCTAATTATTCAGCTGGAATGTATGCTGATAAAGGCCTATTTAAGCAATGGATTGAGAAATATTTGAAAGGAAGAGATAGCATTTTAAGTGCTTTATTATGAAATTTAGGTGTAGTGAATGGAACATTGAATACTGTAGATCTTGAAGCCATTTTGGATAAATTATCACTGATGGGCAGTGGTGTGATTCTCTACAGAGAAATGGAAGACTACATGTTTCAATGTATAGCCAAGGTGTATAATTGCTCCTTGAAAAAGCTGTGTTCTCATTAGTTTCAAATGCTAGAATAATTGCAGATTAATCTGATTACAATATTATCAGGTCCATGTGGTTTGCTGATATTCAAATACATTAATGCAAGTATTAATAGAAGCAAACTTGACCTAATTAACTACAGAAAGGTCCACCACCTTGACTGTGTGTTAGAAGACTGTAAACCAGTCACTTTACTTAGTTTACTATATGAGCTCTATCGAAGATATGTGAAAAGACCACACATAAACTAATAACTGGTAAAACCCATCCCTAGTGGAAACAAGGCATTCCTCAAGAAGAAGCTGACTGTGTCGTTTCAGGAAGTTATTAGGAAGCATTCTTGCTGTAGAGAAATGGAAGCAAATACTCACCACAGAGTATTTTTCTGATCCAAAATTCAGCTGGTAGGGCCCAAACCCCAAATCATTTATCATGGTGTCTTCAGACTAAGACTGTATTTTAAAATTAAAACACACATTTTGCAATGATATTGTGGTTGTTATGTATCAGGTTTTAGGAGTGCAACCAAATGCCATTCTCCAGTCAGAATGACTGAAAACAATTTATCCCCACTGCATGACAGCTACTGCTGTAACAGGAGAAACAGGAGCTGAATGGAAGAAGTTGTGGAAGAAATGTTTTTGTTACAAATCTGTAGTAAACCAATCAGTGAGGCTGTCTCAACAAACCGAGGAGAAAACTGAATACAGTAGGCAATAAATTAAAATATGGGCATCAGAGATTAAAGCAGTATTTGCTAAGTCTCAGTGGCACTGGCTATTCTACAGTTCTACAACATCAACTTTGTTAGGTCTGCTACTTTGCCCGTTACTGAACTATCAGCAGTGCAGGTTATGGTTTATGTACCACAGTGGTAATTCGTCACATGCGTTTTCTCAAGGTTATTTTCAGCAAGGCGTTGAAAAGTCAATACATTATGAAGCAACTCCCGAATGTTTCCTCAGGAGGCCAGCGATTATGTGCAGACTGGTTGGGGACCGAATGGTTTGACCAGCTGTGCTTCTAAGGAAATTGTTATTTGAACAGGTCGCCGTGAAGGAGAGAATCGTTGTAGCCTGAAGAGAAGCAAATAAATTCGAGCACATACCAGTAGCACTGCTGTAAGCACACAGACATTAGTAACACATGGGTGACAAAGCATTACATGCATGTATACCCATATTCTTGAGAAAAGTGCTGTGCAAAGAGAGTTTTTTAGGAATTCTAAAACAAGAATGCTTACGTGACTGAGTCACTGACCCTGGGATAGGAAGGCACTGCGAAGTGCTGAGGCTATCACAAAGCCACACCTGGAAAGTTGCCAGAATATGTTAAAGAAAGATAAGCTCCGCCTGAACAGACAATGGTTATCCTGTCACAGACTATTATCATGACAGCTGCTAAAAAAGGGCACTGCCATTAGATGATGCCCTTTGGCAGCAATGCCCTCAGCTGTGTGTGTGCCCTCCCTTGCTGCCAAACAGGGTGCAGAGCCGAGTGCTGCGGCAGCCTCAAATGCAGAGATCATTGTATTGTCATTAAATGGCAACATAACATACAGTTCTGGCCTGGTTCCTCACCTGAGGTCTGGAGGTCATTTGGAAGCTGCAGTCCCCAGTACACGGAGTGGAATAGGGTCCCCAATGGAGTACCCGCCCTTGACTGGAGAGAGTCATAGAATTGTTTAGATTGGAAAAGACCTCTAAGATCACCTAGTCCAACATCAACCATCACCACCATCTTCACCATATTCCCAACTGCCATATCCACGTGCCTTTTGAACACTTCCAGGGATGGTGACTCCACCACTTCCCTTGGCAACTTTACCACCCCTTCAGTGAAGAAATTTTTCCTAATATCCAATCTAACCCTCCCCTGACACAACTTGAGGCCATTTCCTCTCATCCTGTCACTTGTTATCCTGGGAGAAGAGATTAATCCCCACCTTGCTACAACCTCCTTTCAGGGAGCTGTAGAGAGCTCTAAGGTGCAGCTGACTAGCACAGTCTGGATTGATACATACAAACTAGAGTGAGTGGGATTGCCTTCTCTCTAGCAGACTGGAAAGTACTTTTCCATCCTCTTGTGTTATGAATAGCCTTCTCTGCTTCTTTGCAAATGAAAGACAAAACCATTTATCCGATAATCAGGCTTTTCCTGTTGCTCTTCAAAAATTTCCATCTCCTTGTGGCAATGGATACCAGTTACATTTTATATTCTCCTTAATACCCTTGAGAAGTTGTTATTTTTGTCTTCTGTACTTCCAGTCTCTTTTGTTCTATCTTTATCTGTCCTTATTGACATTCCCTAACTTGTAATTCGTATTCACTAATATTGGAATTTTAGGGGGTTTTTGATCCTTTAATTTCTTCCTCAAATTTTCCATGAATTTCTTCCTTCACTAACTCCTGAACAGAAATGAACAGCCAAACAACACTTCCTTGACTTGTCATTTGTCTGGGGAATCAATCTGGTAATGAGTTTATTTCACAAATTTAAGGGTTATTTTTTGTCTTAACCTAGTTTATCTCAAAAATTGCTATATGTATATATAGTATATAATGTAGAATGGAACTGACCCTGGTTATTCATGATGATTATAACACTGTTGGTCCCAAAATAACGATCAGCTTCAAGTCCAGAGGTTGTTTGTCTATCCGCCACACTGGAGTTCAAAATAGAACTGTGATGAAGAAATTAGGTAACTCGTCCTGACAATACTGGATCAGACACTGGATTCCACTTACACCATAGTTAAAATTAGCTACTGCCTGCAAACAGACAGCAGGTAGGGAGGGACCAGCTCTCTTCCACCACAGTCAGGTGAAACTTTCTCTGGAGAAACTGACTGCAAGATATCACAATTGCTGAGAGAGATCCACCAAACTGTTGGGAATCTCACTCAGAGAAACAACTACCTTACTTGCAGGACAAGGAAAAGCTGCCCAGCATAATATTATGGTCCATGGAAAGTGTTTCACGCTTCTGAATGGCCTTATTCCTTTGGATCTGAAGTGAATAGGAAAAAAAAACCCAAGCTTTTTGAGGCATAACCTTCATTTCAAAAGTGTGCCTTTGAGTTTCATAGGAAGGATGTGAAAGGTAGTCATCGCAGAGAGATCAAAGGCCTAAAAATATAAATCCCAAAGTGTAGCAAGTCAGATATACTCAAGTGAGACAGAAATCACTAGCTAAATTATTTAACAGTATGAGTAATGTTTTGACTTTGTGTTGCCACTTTTTATGGCATCTGAATCAATTTATTTCTCTAAATAGATCCTGGTGCTTTGCTGCAGTTACTGGAAATTACTGTCACCTCTTCCACTCTATTAGTAAAAAAATTAAATTAGCTGTATCACTTCATTATGAGTTTTAGCAAATTATGTAATTAAAGAAGAGTAAAATATTTGAAACTATGAAGGGGCCAAAGCTAAGTTAATTTCTCTGAGGCATTACAGAAAAAACATTCTGTAACTTTTAAATAAACCAGGTCATTCCTTTTTTTCTGGAGTTCTAAATATGGCTTTCATTATTCACAGGATAATAAATAATGAAATAATAAGTCAGCTGTAACTTCCATCACTGAAACCCAGTGTCCACAATGACTGTTTTCCCAGTACACCTAGGAATGTGGGGTTTACACCAGAAAGATATATTGTCATTGTACATAAAATGGGACTTTATTCTCCGTCCTACAGAAGTCTGTAGAACTCCTCCACATCAGTGCCACAGAGGGCTTAAACATAAGAGCTGTAGGGAGTCCTGCCAAAGCACTTTATGATAGCGTCTGTCTCAAAATTGTTTCTTTTTTTCTGCCAGAGGCTATTTTCCTCAGAGGGCAGTTGGCAGACTACAGTATGTGCACATACTTCAACTCCTCCGGAGCAAATCCTTGAACTGTCAACAAAGATGGGCTTGAGCCACACCACAGGGCTGCGAAGGGAAGGAGCTGAAGAGAGCTTACATCTGCCAGCTTTGCAAAAGGGTGGCAACCTCTGTTGGACTGAGTAACCCAGCCAGCTGGTGTCTGGTATCAGCAATGCCTGCCCCAGCCAGATATTGCCCACATTCCCCTGGAGGCTGTACATCACATCGCTGCACTTACAGCAAAACGACTCGTACGAGTACATGAGTCCCCAAAGTGGATGAAAGGGCACATGGAACTACTGGGTCCAAAGGCAGTTTGCCTTTGATTAGAAAAACGTGATCCTGCTGGAGGCTGTCAGAGGGAACCGGGAGGCTCCGAGCAATGCTGGCTGAGGGCTGCTGAGGTTTCATTGTGTTCACTGCTGTCATTGCACGTGAGCCAGCGCGGTGCACACCTGCACACCTCTGCCGAGCTGCACAGCACATGGGCAATAGCTGAAGTTCCTGCATCAGCCACCAAGGCTGCCAGACATCTGGAAAAGAAACTGAGAGTAAAATAAAGGAAAAAACATCTTCTTTCTATTTTTAGGGGGCATAGTCCAGAGACTGAAAAGATTCCCAAGACTCTTCAGGGACTTGGACCCTGGAACTCAACAAGGCAGTTATGGAAATCGTCCTTCTTGCATCCCAAGAGTGAAGAGGTCAATAATCTGATCCGCATGTGCTGACTCTGCTGGGACAGAAAAGATATAAAGAGATCTCTTTTCTATGACAATCCTCCTCTTACTGGTATACAGTTGATGAAGCATCACATCTAAAAGTGCAATGGCAACTCATGCAGTGTGGAAAACGAAGGAATTATGTGCATATGCTCCTTGAGAGGCACAACTGCTGCCTTGTGCTTGATGCTCTGGTGATGTGAAGAATATGAACTGTGCATGAACAGCTCTGCTGGTACGTGTTGCAGGTGTCTGCAAGTATGGGATGACATTTACTCCACAATCATACCTGAAACACACATCCCCCAGGTCTACCCAAAAGTAAACCAGGATTGTTGTGGAGTTATATCACTGCTAAAATGCACATGCAGGTTCACTTTAACCAGTATGTGTTCTCATCAACACAGAGAAACAAACATGACACTAGAATCACAAGTGCTTTTTTCCTAGATCCACTCGTACACTCTTTCATGTTTGCTTTACACAACTTAATATTCTTCTATATACAGCGCAGCATTTATTCAATTGGCAAGACCATTTTAAAAAGACTGTGTAAATACACAATTTCACTTGAAGAAGGATGCAACTCTGTAGTATAGAGTAAAAAATACCACAGTTTCTAAAAGAACCGACTTGTCAGCAGTGTAAAGTCAAAAAATGCGACTAGTCAGCTTTTAGCATAGTTTCCCAGAACCAGAAAAAAAAATAGAATGGAAATGCAGAGAACAGCTTGAAACACAGCTGAATTTATTTTAGAATAGGACCCTCATGCAAGACTGAACTCAGATTGTGCTAATGCTACTGGCATTTGACAGAAGATTACAGATTGTTCACATGGAAAATTATGGTAATAAAAGGTAAACTGCAATTCTAAAGTGCTACAAGGAATTAATAGAAATTCAAATGTGGACACTTTCATCTAATTATGAGGCCTTTTTTTCCAGTTTTTAGTGTAAATTCCTTCAGAACTGATTCCACTAGAGCAGAAAAAGGCACTCTCGTACTGCAATATGCATCTCTATAGACACTTAGATTAGTGCAGCTATGTTTGTATGTTAGCTTAATTATGCCTCTGTAATTTCCAGAGAGAATTTATAGGATGGAAAGCAGTTGTAATTGTTGTTAGTAACTTTAATTTTTATTATTTAATTGTGAGTACAGAATTAGTACATAAGATTACATTCACCTACCTTCGCATTTGACTCACTTGTGTATTTATACATCACACTTGCTCATTTTTCTCAAATTTCTGTTCAAATCCAAATAATAATATCTCACTTTTAAAAGAAATAGCTTTTAACATTTCTAAGAATAAATTAGTGTAATTAATTTAATTTTGAATAATTTTCTCTAATAAACTATTATACAGATATGAAGGTAGTTTTTTTCCCTGGTCGGTGATCCTTGACAATAAGTATGTAAAATTTTAGAGGATATTGTTCAAATGACAGATGACAGATAGAGTATATCCTCACAGATAAGTGAGCTTTGATGGTGTCTCATGAAAGACCAGTGTTCAAAACTGAGACTTCTGCATTCAGTGCTCTTCATCCTTTACCACCCTGAGATATAAAATACGTTACTCACCCAGTTAGCTAGGTGTAATTATCTGTATGATACCATTATAAATCTAACAGACAAAAACATAAGTAATTATCATTGTACCACTCCTATTTCATATAAATACAATAAAAATCACAAAACATTATTATCCTTATTTCTAACTCACATGGAGTTATCTGGAGGTTTAAAATCCTACCTATCACTGTCATAGATAAACAACTTCTACTTGAACCCAGATTTCTAGCAATTAAGACCTTAATGGGTGTCTTAATGAGATCAGAAATATCTGATCTCCCTCAGGTTTCATTACATGTGTCTACCCTTTGGGTAGTGTATTTTTCTCACTGTTATTTAGACTACAAAATCGAGGAGGTAGGCATGTGAAGAAAAACAGTGTGTGGTCCTGAGGTTGTCCGACCTCCCAGCTCTGAATGCTTTATCTTCTGATTTGTAAACTGCATCATCCTGGGAGATCAGCTGTCTTAGTAGTTCACAGACTCAAATTCAGCCTTTAATATAGTTTGGTCTTGATTTTTAATCACTTTAAAGATCTCGCTCTTAGCTCTTCAAACAACACGAGGAGTACCCTGGGACCACGTGAAGGCATTAAACACCGGCCTGACACATGCACAGCAGACTAACACCACTGAGGAAGGGAGCCTTTGTACGTTGTACCAGGAGGGAAACGAGCACAGTTTCCAGCTCTCAGGAAATCACGCGGTTTTAATGAAGACAGCACTGCAATGCACTGCAATGAGCTGCAGCCAGGACTCGGTGGATAGTCCTCTGCAAAGCGTATTCCACACCTCTTCTCTCTTCAGGCATCTTTGCATTCACTGTGCACAGCAATGCTCTTCTTGGAATGTTTGTTTTACTTTTCTGGCTTTATCTGGCCCCCAGTCCATTCCCCCAGTCCATTAATCTCAAGAGATTTCCCTGAATTAAATGCAAACTCTCAGAGGATAAGAAAGACGATTAATGCCTCCAAGCTCACAGTTCTCCATGGATATTGTGTTGGCAATTTCCGTTATCTTGATTAAAAAAATGCATTAATAAAACAACAGTAAGGAGAGTGAGCATATTGGCATTCCAATAAACAGAAATGTAGAAAAAACATCATACTTCATTATATTAAAGAATTAAATAGTAGGAGTCTTTGGAAAACAAAACAGATTTTATGCAAAGAGAAAAAGAGGTTAGTTCTATGGGGACTGCCTGAGCCAAAGAATACATTTCAGCCTGAATCCTGCGCCTAGACCTGTGCCTACAAGAACAAAGTCTTTGCTATTGAATTCAACACATCCAGGAGTTCACAGAATGCATAACCCTCTCTATCATGCAAAATGAGCAAAATTATTATTCCTTCTTTTACATATAAGTTCCATTTTGACAGCTTTTTTAAGATTGTTTACCTCTGAGAGCTCAACTCTCCTACAGAGACCCAGGTTGAGCACAGCTATTCTGGCACAGCAGCCTAGCAAAGATGCAGTGTGCACTTGTTGAAAAGGGTTTTTTTGTCAACTTGGGTGTTATTTTTTTTTTCCCCCTGCAACATTAATCAGGCCAACAAATGCTCTCTCCTGCAGCACAGCTCTATCAGCAAGGGAGCACAGCTGAAATAACTCTGCTGGCAAAACTCTGTGGTGCAGGTCAAATCTGAATAACAGCTGAGGGAGACTATATGACTGATAATAAATAATACATGCTCTGAAAGCCATTGTAAGTTGTTTGGTTTGTCGGATTTAAAGGGGCATGGCTGTCCCATGATGGGTTTTCACTGTTCCTGATAATCCAGTTTCTGTGCAGTGTGCAGAGCGGCGGCTGGTAGTAACAAAAGAGAAACCATCAGAGTGAGTTAATACAGTAGCATTTGCACAGTGTGCATTTCTGACTTCAGCCAGTTCCCTCAAAGCTGCCAAAGAGAAATCTCACAGCTGTAAGCAAGTTTACTATTCACACTAGAAGCACTGTCTTAGCTGCCTCCCCTGCGTGCGAGACAGGCGGCAGTTCTCAAACTTCTTTCCCATGGGCACCTCTACACAGATCCTGCAGGCAGACAAGGTCCAGAGAGACTGTTTGGAGACAAACCATCTCCAAGGCAGAAGCTGTGTAAAGCTGTTGTTGAGGGGCAAAGCTAATAAACCCTCTGAGACTATATCAGCTTGGGCTCAACAACGTGCTAAAACATCAGCACAGCTCCCAGTTGACTCAGAGTGTGATAAAAGTGGATTTGTATCTGCCTGTAAAAGACTGGAGGGTTGTTTAAATCTCCAGAGAACAGGATGCTCACGAAAACTTCCCCAATATACTTGGAACATTCAGGACATAATGAAAGTCGGGGGGGCTGCCAGACAGCTGGGTAATGCTTTGCATATAGGGATTCATTGCAATACAAGCGGCTGGAATACATTTTATTACAGACTAGGCCATATATGCTGTTAAAAGGCCTTGGGTTTGATGTCTTAAGATTCTGCAAACTTCGGTTGACTACGAGGAAATTTCCCCATATCTGGTGCTCGCACAAATGCTATTTATTTCGGAAATTTCACTACTAATGAGTCACACATATGTGAAAATACAGCCAGGGAATCACATTGTTTTGCCACTGTTGTAAAACAGCCCTGTCAGCTTTTTCATTGAACATTCTGTTTTCTCCAGGTTTTAGTACATGAGCTTGACCTTTATTTGTGGGTTAATATTTTTGTCGGGGAGAGTCATTTGCAACCTCATGAAAATCTCTTCAACTGTCCAGTAAGAACAAAAAAAATCTCAGATTGCACATGGTGGTAAAGCCTCATTAGAAAACTAACTACAGTCCATAAAGGTCTAACGCTGCTGCATTGCTGTACCTCTTGCAGCTCCTCAGATGGACCAAACCACATGTGTGCCACCTATGGAAGATTGTGTTACAAAAAGACTTTGTATCTTCTATTCCTTTCACTTTGGTGTGAAGCCAGGGACTGCAACCTGGAGAAGGAAACTCTCCTCTATACTTGCGAGGGAATGCACCTCGTCTAACTTTAATTCAGTCTATGAAAACACTGATGAGAATTTTCCCTTTCTAAAAATCCTAGGTGTCCATCTTCAGATGGGACACATATTACCCATTTTGAAAGATAGCCTAAAAACCTAGGTTAGACTAGATGCCTAACTATGGAAAAGCAAGAAGAATCTCATTTTAGATGAGCCCAGCTTGTCCTGCAAACTGCATGAGATCGTGATGTAACCACATAACTTAGTTATATTGTTAGACAAGAAGCCAACTCACTTTTGCTTTCCTGACTTCTGGGACTTCGACACTGATCTCAATAGTGATCTTCTAACTGTTCCTCTGTAGGTAATGTTGCTCCCACTACCAAGCACATTTCCCTTCTAATGACTACTGTATGTAGTCACAATGTTTAAGATTATAAATCTATTAAAGAAAATACGTTCTTCTTAATAGTGTTCTTTTTAATCTTTGCTCGGTTACACCTACACTGGAGTTGGGTGCTGCATTACCTCAGCTCCTGAAGCTTTGCTATCTCAAGAAAATCCCTTTCCCAGCATCTGTTACTGCTGATCCATTACATTCTTGAAAAACCAAATCCTCAGTTCGTCACCAGTTGTTATTTTGTCCATCTTGTGCAGTAGAAAAGGCACGTAATATGCTCACATTATGACAGAAACATTCACCCGTAGCAGCTTTGTGACTTCAGAGATTATGCTTAACCTCCAGAATGTATTTTGTATTTAAGATAAAACAGGAAGAAGATGAACTTACACTTTACCTGTAAACAATTTACAATACATATTGTAGATGATTTCCCATGCCAGTGATTTCCTGCAAGTCTATCTCGAAACCAGTAAGGAAAAAGAGTAGTTTATTCACACATAAAAAACATGTTGATCTGGACCTTGAACTGTGTCCAACCCAGCTAATGCAGCTGGGAAAAGATGTCCACTGCCCACCAAGGGAAAGCCCATTGAGCATGTCCAGCCTCCCTCAACCCTACCCATGAGCTCAGGAGCCCCATTTCAGCCCAGCCCAGGGGTGTCAGTCCCTGCCCCAGTGATGACCCTTGCTGACACTGATAGGTTTCAGATACTACCATATTCATATGTAAGTGAGCCAATGATTTTTAAAGAATGACTTCCTTATTCATTTCTACAATTATTAAAATCCACTATGATTTTATTAAGAATCTTACAATATTTGTAGTTCCCTCGCAATCTCATGGATTTAATTCATTTTCTGAGAAGTACGGCTTCCCATTAGGAAAAGTATGAGAAGCCTGATTTTAATTCTTGTAGAACCCTAAAAATCCAAATGTCTAAATGCTTGCCAACCATTAGGTAAGAAACCCCATATGATATTTTATAACCTAGTACCTTAATGTCTAAATTACATTAACCAAAACTAGGTTGAAGGTGGGTTTGATTATCAGGTATTTCGGCATGTTTAGGCTCCTCCAGACAAAGGGAAGGGGTGGATTTTTGTCTCTAATGTGGAAAATATTTATCATTTCTAAAAAACTTACTGTGGAATTTTGTTGTGTTGTGTAAGGTGGTGGTTCGGCCCACCAGATTAACAGAACAAAAATGAATTTGTTTAGTTTTCAAACGATAGAAAAATAAAAATATGCAAAATGTATGAATAACTGATGGTGCTGATTTGAACCAAATGTTCTTGTGTTTGTTTCTTAATTTGTTTTCTTTGTGAAAAAAAATCCTCATTTTGCGTTCATTAATATTCCTAGGAAGGAACTTAATCTTTCCAAAGGGTTATTAATGTTTCTCTGTGTGTAGAATAAATATAATGCCACCCCCAATCACAGCCTTTCAGCCTCATTAGGGAGACATGCATCTTGGCAAACTCATTAGGAGTTTCTTGTTGCAATCAAATTTCTCCTGACTTCAGTTGCCGGGGACATTATGATAGGGAGAACAAAACCTTGCAACTGATCTTCCCCGTTTATCAAATTCTGTACTAAATGCACCATCTTTGTTTCACAAGAAGCCATCCACGAAGGTTGACGGAGTGTAAAAATGTTTATGCTGAAATGAATTTCATTAGTCACTGCTGGACTTAGATTAGCATTATTTATTTCTTTGAAGTTGCCATGGTGTAAGTCTAAGTGACAAATCAGGGACACAGGAGGATTTCCTCTGTCCTATGAAGTGTAGAAAACCACAATTTTGTGCTTGAAGGTCTCAGGGGCCTTCTGTCAGCAGCACAGCTAACCTCTAGGTTGAAGTAAATTTTGTGGGTGACTGTTGGAGACACAGTACTCCCAAAATCTTTGTCCCTTCTACAGCTCATAAGTTTATTGATGCCAATGCTCAGAGTTCATCTCGAAAAGGTGAGTCACTAAAAATTCACTGCTGGCAGTATGGGGGAGGTCCTGAGGAACATCAGAGCTGGAATAAGGAAGGGGAGTGGGAATGATGGACGAAATGGTCAGAACTGGGAAAGGGCTGGAGAAAGGAAGATGGAGAAGGGAGGCTGAGGTAAGAAAAAAGGGGTAGAGGAGATCTGGAGGAAGATAGAAGACAAAAAGGTGAAGGAAACTCTCCTCTTTTCAG
Source organism: Oxyruncus cristatus (assembly GCA_013399855.1). Taxonomy (NCBI): domain Eukaryota; kingdom Metazoa; phylum Chordata; class Aves; order Passeriformes; family Cotingidae; genus Oxyruncus; species Oxyruncus cristatus. The sequence goes on from VXAY01004624.1 coordinate 344,205, forward strand.
TCACACCAAGTAATTAGATCAACTTAGCTCTGATTTAAGTCTTAAATTTTGAAAGCATTGGTCTTCTGGAATTTTACAAAGTGCCCTTGATCTAGAAATTTTAAAGAACCCTGTGAGGACAATTTTGAGTCAAAATTTAAGTTCTAAATATTTTAAGAAGAAAAATTTGCATACCCTGAGACCAATAAAAAAGATTAACATTTTTCTGAGATACACATAAAAAATCAATTAAAACCACCAACTTTCTGTGTGTGTGTGTGTGTGTGTGTGTGTGTGTGTGTGTGTGTGTGTGTGTGTAAAGCCTAAAGACGAGTTGAGAAGAAACAGATCAATTTGTTCATATTCTTATTGCATGGCACAAAGTGAACATAAGGATAAATAATGGAAGATACAGTTAACATCTCCCATTGCAATAACTTCAGAAGCCATCTGAAATAAACCCATCTTTTTCTTGAATAATATGAATTTTAACCTGATGGTTTTCAGAAGTAATCATTTGCATGACTTGAACTGAAATCATTACTCAAATGTAACTACAGTATAAATTTATAGAGAGTTCCCAGAAGAAATCGAAGTTGTTTTATATTATCTTAAACAGTTAATACAAACATTCATATGAATTTTTTTATATTTGGAAAGAATCAAACCTAAGAACGAATTCATTGACTTTGAATCAATATTCAACTGCCAAATAAATTACTTCCTATTTGCATATTTTAAATCTTTTATTTAATAATCAGCAACAATCAGCTGGAAAGCAACACAACAGTAATACAAACCATTTTTAACGTGAAAATTGAATATGAAAGCAAGAAATGGAATTTATTTTTACAATATTTGTTTGCTTAATGGAGATACAAAATAGAGCACTTCAGACAACAATGCAAAAAATGTTTATTTGCAAGACAAATATGAATTTCTGCCCCTTTATTCCATTATTGCTGACAAATTGTGCATAATGTTATATAAAGGCAACTATGGAATTATTCAAATGTCTTTTGAGGCTTACTTGGCCCAGTTAAGACTTTTTAAATGTATTCTAAATGTGATAGCTGCTATGCATTTTATTGCTCATTCACAATTTAAAATCTGATTTCAAGGATATATTCAGAGAGTTCTGTTAGCAAAAATTAGGGTAAAAATATGATCTTCACTTTGATTCAGTGAATTTGGTAAAATCTCCATAGCTGTTAAGTCCAGATATAGTAACTGACTGTATAAAAGCACAAATTTGGTGACTATGCTCCCTGGGGAAACAACAAATGTTATCAAATACTTTGGATAAAATACCAACTATGAAGAGCATGATAACACTTCCCTTTCTGTTAAAAAAGTTCCATATTTTACTAGCCCTGAGTTGGCAAGGGCCACCTCACAGCTGAATGTAACAGTTGACAACACACATACTGCTAAGAGGGCTGGAAAGCAAAATAAAATGTGTTTGCACAAAATTGCCACTGAATGTTTATAAAAACTTGTTTCATTTGGCACCACAACAGATAAGAAAAGTGCTACAGTTAACCACCAAAGTTGCACCAAGGGAATGATATGTAACAGTAAAGGGCTGGGAAAACGCAGCTGTTCTTTTTGGACACTGCAGGTGGAAATGCTGTAAGTCCACAAAGTCCATTCTTGGCAGGAGGCTGTTTCAGGAAAGCTCAGAGCCTCCAAAAAGAACACAGAAGAAGGAGGTGTTCATAAAGTTGCCTGGGTATCTAACTCATCAGGACTGTCCACAATAAGAGCTAACACTGGCTATATCAGAGATCTCTGTGTCTTCCCCATCCTTCTCTTAACATTTTACTGCAAGAGGAAGTGGCATTAAAGAGAGTGCCGAGGTTGTCATCAATCAATCTCGAAGCCTTCTCTTCTAACTGGCAAGCAGTTTTACCAGGGTTACCTCATAGGATCATAGAATATCAAGAGTTGGAATGGACCTACAAGGATCATCGAGTCCAGCTCCTGGCCCTGCACAAAACAGCCCCAAGAGCCACAGCATGTGCCTGAGAGCATTGTCCAAATGCTTCTTGAACTCTGTCAGGCTTGGTGCTGTGACCACTTCCTTGGGGATCCTGTTCCAGTGCCCAACCAACCTCTGGGTGGAGAACCTTTCTCTATTATCAAACCTAAACCTGCCCTGACACAATTTCAGCCATTCCCTTGGGTCCTGTCACTGCTCACCACAGAGCAGAGATCAGTGCCTGCCCCTCCTCTTCCTCTCATGAGAATTTGTAACTGCAATGAGGTCACCCCTCAGTCCCCTCTTCTCCAGGCTGTACAAGCCAAGTGACCTCAGCCACTCCTCATATGACTTCCCCTCTAGACCCATTTTCGCAGCCCTCCTTTGGACACTCTCTAACAGCTTTATATCTTTCTTATATGTGCCACGTTGTATGGATAGGCATTATGAAGAGATGTCCAAATAGCCTGTTTAATGCAGGGCTTCTGAATGTTTATCCATCCCTCGAAAATATTTTCAGTTCACATATAGAATATGCGTATTTATACTGCCCAAGTATACTACTTTTCATTTCTTTCTATAGAATCTTGTTCTCTATTTTTTTCAGTTTATCAAGATTATTGTTCGTTCTAATCCTGTCCTGAAACATACTGGAAATTTCTCCACATATTATCTGACAATGCAATAAGCTTTTTTTCCACTTTATCATCCACCTAATGGACCAGGACTACAGACAAATTCACCAGAAACTCTTTTGACAGCAATAAATTGGTAACTGCTCTTCATGCATCACTTGCTCTTCCCTTTCACTAAGTAGGAGAGAGGCCATTCCTAGGTCTTCCTCTAATCATTAACACGGTTAAAGAATGACTTCGTTACCCTTTTTGTTGTTTGCACATTCTCTGCCTATGGCTGCTCTATAACCCTGGTTAGACCCCTCATCCCCACACCGTTTTTTAATTCTTATCTTTGTTCATCTGACATAATTTCCTATTCCTGTACTCTTTTTTCTTCTCTTTAGGAGCTCATGATTTTTTTAATGTGATTTCTTACCATTCTTCTAAATTAGCTGAGGAAACACAAACTGTGGAATGCTTATCAGAACAACTTGTAGCACTCACCATTGGATACAGCTCCAATGTGGTTGAGTTTAAAAAAAAAAAAAGAATATGACCTTTCTCAGGGTTGCTGGATATTACAAAGTTAAAGCAAGTTGAAAAGGGAGTATCTTTACCAAAAATTAACTTGACGTTTAGATCTAACAGTTCTTTTTCTCCTGCTCCTGACCACAAATCAGTTATTTGCTAATATGGCTGTTAGCTGTGTAGAAACAAGTTACCATTACTCAAACAGCAATAATCCTCCAGTGTCATCCTACAATTCCCTTGGCTATCCAGAAACAATAGTTATTTCAAAATAAACTGTGACTGAACACGTGAGTCACTTGCTCTTTACAATGCCAAGGATAAACCAAAGGCAAACGATGGCACCACTGATGCTGATACGGAAGCTCAGTCCTTGAGATTCCAGGCCCGGCTGAGGTGAGTGCACAGAAAGCCTCTCGTTCACTAACGTGCTTCTAACACAGTTAGTGCTTCAGCAGGGGGTCCTCTGCTTCCTGTCTTTCCCAACAGTCTCAATCACATTTTTCCTGACATTAAAAACTCCTTCCTTTCTCTGTTTTGATTATTCAGTTGGATTAGTCATGGATAGCTGTGAAACAGTTGCTGATTTAAACAGGACAGTGAGTTCACTGTAGGTACAATTTAGAGGTCACGGGCTGGAGTGCTCCAGTGCCTTGCACCATCTGCACTGGGACCAGGGGCTGCCTACATGATGATGGTGATAGCTGAAGACATGGAGTGGCAGGAAAAGCATCAGGAACCCTCATTGATGGAGGCATCACCTCAGGAGGCATCGGGGGGTGATTTCTAACCACCCTGCCATTCGTAGCTCCTGCTCCCTGGTCCTCATTTGTTGTAACCTGCCTGCTGTGCCCTGGTACCATAAGCCAGGCCTATACCTTCATATTGCAGCTACACACGTTCTGCGTGCACTCAGTCCCTCATACCCGTCTCCTCTTTTAATCAAAACGTGTCATCCAACTTGGTTCAAAACACAAGACCTGGTCTAGTTCACTGGCTATTGTTCTTACCCTTGCAAAACTGCTATTTACATGGAAAAGTGGTTGGGAGATAGAAGCACAAACCAGCTGAGGCAGGAAGATGTTGCTGGAGAACATCCTGTCCAAACCTCTGTTCAGAGCAGGTTGCTCAAGGTCATGTCCAGTCAGATCTCCAAGGATTGATCCTCCACAATCTCACTCGGCAACCTATTCCACTGTTTGACCACCCCCACCATCCAAAAAGAAAAAAATGGAATTTTCTGTATTTCAATTTGTTCTATTGCTTCTTGTCCTGTCATTGGGCACCTCTGACAAGAGTCTGGTTTTGTCTTCTATGGGAAAAACATCCCATCACATGCTTACATACACGTATAAGATTCCCCTGAGCATTCCCTTCTCCAGGCTGAACAGTTCCAGCTCCCTCAGTCTTCCCCAGACCCTCAGTTGTCTTCATGACCCTTTACTGGACTCTCCAAGTGTGTCTCACCAAGGCTTAGCAGATGGGAAGGATCCAAGGCCCCCATCAGCTGCTGCTGACACTCTGTGTGAAGCAGACCAGGGTGCTTTGTCACACAGGCACATGCATTCAGCACTACCAGGTCCTTTTCTGCCAAGATGCTTTCCAGGAGGTTGGAAAGTGCACAGCACTTTTCCTCCCCAGGGACGGGGATTGTCACTTCCCATTGTTAGACTTCATGAGACTTGTGTTGGCCCATCCCTTCAGACTGCCAAGGTCTCTCTGAATGGCAGGACACACATCTGGCCTATCGATCACTCACCCCAAAGAGACCAGTTCTCCCAGAAAATAACTGAGGTCTCCTAAGCAGCTTTTCCATTTAGCAGACATATAACACAACAGAGGATTTTTGTCACCATTGCATTGTGAGAAAATTCAAGATGTGTACTTGAGCACTGTACAGAATAAGTGTTGTTCTCCTTAGACTTTTATTTACAATCAGAAGGCAGAGAGAGATGCACGTTATAAGATCGTGTCAGTGGAATTCTGACGGTAGTAACAAAATAAATAAATCAATTTCCAGATTTTATACTTGCAATAGTTGCTCTTTTTTCGTATGCTTGCCTTGTCACTAAATGTGGGTATCAGATCTGTATTGTCAACAGTAGAGCAAACTGTAAGTAAAAATGTGCAGCAGGGAGGTTATTCTGTTGAGATGTTCTGGAGAGGCACTTTAACCACAGAAATGAAATCTGAGTTGCTTGTGGTACAGGGATAGTGAGTTGGCTAGAACAGCCCTTTTAAACATAGTTGCTTATTTATTTTTTATATCAAATGGACTTTTAAAAGCTTTGCATGATATTATAAAATGTCACTCATCTATTTCCTAGTCTTCTTAAAAGTAAGGAAATATATTCCAAAGTCACAGGGTAGAGCCTAGCAGTGTGAATCCAAAATCACTTATTTCCACAAACATCATGGGGACTGGAATTTCCCTAACAGCTGTCAGACTCTCTTTTAAGAATGGTATTATTTCTTCAACTGTTTGTTTTATTTCTAGATGTTACAAATATTCTGAATATTCTCCCATCTTACCCAGTAAAAAACAAAGCTACTTGGAAGCCCTGACTAGAAAGTTACTTAATTTTTTGCCCCAGTAGGAATCCGGGCATATCATATCAATGTAATCTTCAGTTCCAAGGTCTACATTGTCCTAAACGACTTGCAGATTCATGACATAAAATGCTGGGGGGGTTTTGGTTACTAATGTGTGGGGAAGAACTGCACAGTTGAAAGACACCATTTGTTTATAAATATTTCCCTTTATTTGTTTTTCTTTTCCCCTTTATTTGTTTCAACACAGAAGAAATTATAAGATACAGAAATGCTCAGGGTCAGAAAAATAATTACAGCACTTTCACAGGTGCCATATGGCGGCCACCAATCAAACTGCAATGTACATTATGAAAACAGTGGTATAGGATATATCAATATTGCAGTTACAGAACAGAAATACACCTGCAATTCTTTGTAAAATTTTTCTTTGATCAATTGCACACTTGTGTGATCTACAGAGATTCAGGTGAACACATCCACAGATGCAAAATGGTGCTTTCTGAGCAATTCACAGTACAACTGGAACACAGACCAAATCCTGTCTATGTTTGGGAAGGGAGTGGAGCAAATCATGAATCAGTTCCTGAGAGCATAAAGCCACTTAGATGTGACCAGTCATTCAGAAAACTAAACATTCCACTGTTTCTTTGCTGGAATAACTAAGGATTATTAAAAAAATCTCAAATATTTGAGTTGATGAGTCACACAGTGATATTTTCACACACTTGAAAACAGTCCAAGACCGTAGAATTCGTTCATGTGGTGTCAGTTCTCACAGTGCACAGGGAGATGCTGAGTGCAGTCTGTTGGTGTGAAGATTTTGTTTGGCAGCGCTTCAGTGCAGCAGCGGCGTTGGGGTCATGAGGAGGCTCCTTGGGAACACCATTCATCGGTGCTGCCAGTACTGACCAACTCCCCTGCCTAAGAGGCACTTTTAATGGGCTCTAAAGAGCAGCTTACTATTGCCTGTGTGGCTGAGAGGAACACTGCTCCAGCTCGAGATCTCAGGGCAGAGGGACTGGATGGGGCAAATGGCTGAATGTGCTGGAAAATATGGCACAGTTCCCCACAGCGGTAATTGCTTCTTTGCATCCTGCATTCTTGCATTGAAACATCAGAAGGTTCAAAACTGGATGGCAAACCAAAATGAAGGGATAAAAGGAGCAGGGAAAGTTTGTGTTGTTTTCTTGTCATCAGAGTAACCCCCTTCGGTGCTGAAGTTTCTTGTGTGTCAGGAGATGAGAAAAAGTCACAGAGCAGGAAACACTGAATAATGAGGACATTGGATCTGCATGTGACATGGCACTTTAGAAACCTCCTGACTTTACATTTGTTTGCTTTGCTTGATGACAAAGAAATAATAAACCAGTTACATTGATGTGAAAAGTGTGACATCCAGAAAAATGTTCCAGTGCAGGGTACAAGTTAGCTGTGCAAAAACAATGCACAGCATGAACAGGAAAACTGATACATGGGTTTGAAAGACAGAACTTATAAAAACCCTTAGCAGTAAATCATACTCTCTGTATTTTCCCTTTGTTTTTTTTCAAGCAAGTTCTGTATGTAAATGTGTCTTTGCTCCTATCATACTACATATACAAAAAAAATAAGATGACTTTGTAGTGTACACTTCCTTTATATGCTGTGCCTAAATTTAGGGTATATACTAGAATATATCTTTCCAGAAAACAGTACAGTATCACAGTTATTGTGCTAGACAAAATTCTGCTTCCTTCCACTTTTTAAGTCTTCTCAGTTCTTTTACTGCAATAGCTTTTGAATTTCCATCTCCCCTCAGACGAAATACTTGTTTCTCCCACTCCATATCCTGCTCCTGGGTTGCATGATAATGATAATTATTTCACCTCAGAAAGGTCTGGCTGGATTCTCACTTTTGCATCACTTTCTTCGTGACTCAGGAGTGAACCTCCTGAGGTACCCTTGAGTTAGAAGCAACTGTGTAATTGCCCATGACAATCTTTTTAAAATCAAATCCCTGTTTACCCTTAGAGATGAAAGCAGATATGATATGAAAATTCAAATTTATTTGAATTATTCTGTACCACGACAGAAGTTGGGAAAAAAAACCCTGAGGTCTGAGACTTTTTTTTTGAGAACTGAGAATCGTTCAGCTCAACGGGAAGTTAGGACGTTCAGGTGGGTTTACTATTGCTGTTCTCATCAATGCTTAATTATTTGTATAAAGTGAGACATCTCCAAGAAGTGGGACCCAAATGTTTCCCCACCTCATTTATTCAAAGTAGAAGAGCCAGGATTTGAATTAATTTTCAAAAATCCAAGGAAAATACTTACACAGCAAAACTATTATCCATCCTAATAGGTCTCCTTCTGTCAGAAAATTCCACCATGGACCAAGTACCTCTCCCAGTTAAAATTTTATTAAACTATATCCTTAAAAATGGATTAATTTCTGAGGAAAAAGTCCACATAACTGTAAGATTCCCCAGTGAGTTCTACTCAAGTATTGGTCTGCTTTTCTGCCTCCACTCGTTTCAGCAAGGCTCAATGACAGTGTTCTGTCTTCCGATATGGCCATGACATTTCTTGTCCTCTGTTCACAGTGTTTTCTAACTTTTTCATAGCCCTTTTGAGCTTTTGGCTCTCAGCCTTCACAAACAAACTGAGCAATGCATCTGGAATCAAGGAAGAAAAGACTGCATAATTATTAAGTTAAATATTGTCTCCTGACCCTTACAAATAAATTTTTCATCTGTTGCCTTTCCTGGTTATTTCCCAACCACCTGCTATTAAGTTAAACAGATACGGTTGAATACAGCATATTCAAACAACCTGTAGCAAGCATTCATGAATTATTATAAGAGACCTTCCTGCTTCCCCAAGAAAGGCAGATATAAATTCACTTCTCTTAGAAACCTAACCTCTGATGGTGTGTGCCTCTCTCCAGGGTCATTGGTGACCATTTGTCGTCAGGCCCTCAACAAACTTTAAAAGAGCAGAGGCATTTTGCCTCCCACTATTTCTAGGGATTCGAATTTCTAAATAATTTTGTCAAAGAACTGTCAGACACACTAATGCAATTTCTTTTGTTTGAAACCTGGTGGTCTCAGTGTCGATTCTGAGTTGACGTATATGAAAGCGTTAACTTTTATTGTAGGTCAAGATCCATTACAGAAGCTGAGAAATGTCTGAACTATTGTAAACTGTGTCTCGTCTAGAATGTTCCTTCAACATTTCTGTGATTGTGCCATTACCTCATTCCTTTTCAAATGATTGTCAGCTGTCTGTTAATATAAAATTAAAGGTAAAAGGTACTGCTATACAACATAGCAACACTAAAAATTGAAGCCACAGAGCACTGAACATACAGCAGAAATGTAAACTTTAAAAACCACTGCATATTTATAGAGAGCTTCATGGAATAAATGGTATTTTATGCTCCACACCATTTAGACCTCAATCTTTCTTCTGGCAAGCCAGGCTGTTATTTTTGTGAATCGTTCCAAAGTCATTTATAACCAGGCCAATGCATCACTGACAACAGCAACTTTGAAGTCAGGTAGGGATTATTCATTTTCTGTGAGTCTTCTGAGGAACTTTATCCTCTTTCCATACACAGACACTAAAAATAAGAGGCAAAAATAAAGGTGCTAGTCACGAACAAAAGTAAGCTATCAAACTCTCTTGTTTGAGAGAGTTTGGTTTCAGATGAATTCTGGGCAGTGCAAAAAGCCAATTAAATTTTTAATGTGGAACCTTTAATTTTTAATGTGGAACAGGAGGGGGTTTAGGGTTCCGGAAATGCGCCTTCCAGGGCGGTGAGATCCAAGCACACCCAAAAGCCCAGAACTCTGGAAAACAAGCCCACGGGTCCGTGCAGCCACCCTTGGGGACACACTGAAGGGGAAAATCACGACTTTGGGTGTAATTTTTAGCTCTCCATGGAAGACCACATGCGCTGGTGTGTGTGCGTGGGGGGGTGCGTGTGACTTCCCTACAAGAATAGACTGCGTGTATCTGATACATGTTGTACATTCGGAGGAATTTCTCCACAGGAAGGGTGATTAAACATCGGAAGGTGCTGCCCAGTGAGGTGGTGGAGTCACCGACCTTGGAGATGTTTAAAAAAGGACTGGACGTGTCACTCAGTGCCATGGTCTGATTGACGAGATGGCGTTTGGTCATAAACCGGACTGGATAATCTCAGAGGTCTTTTCCAACGTAATTAATCCTATGATTCTGTGATGCACACGAACTGATATAAACTTCAGGACTGAAAACGCCTTGCGCGGGGGGTTCAGGCGGGCAGCTGTGAGGTGACCACCGGGGTCCGCTGAGCCCGGGGCTGCGACGGCGGGGAGGTCCCGATGGGGGGCGGCTGAAGGAGTCACACTGCCCGGGCCGGCTCTGGAAAGGGTCTCGGCTGAAGGTAGGGAGTAGCAGAGGGCGGCAGGGAGCGGGGGAAAGAGGGAACGGGCAGGAGCAGCCCGGAGCTGCTCTCGGTCTCTCCCCGCCTCGCGGCCGCTCTCGGGCTCCCGCACGCATGCGCGGAGGCGCCGCCCGCTCCGCCGAGCGCGCAGCGGGAGCTGTGGCGGCAGCGCTGGGACAGCCCGGCCCGGCACCCCCGGCCCGGCTCCGGAGCCTCGCCCGGGCGGCGGTGAGTGAGGGGTGTCCGCGGAGGGGAAGGGCCTTCCCGGCGAGGGGAGCGGGAGGAGCGGGCGGGGCGGTGCCCGGCGGGTATGCCCGGGGCGGGGGTACCGTGTGGGGGCTGCGCGGGGAGACCCTCGGAGGGGAGCGAGCGTGGAACGTGTCCCGGCGCCTCTCGCCGCGCTCCGGGAGCCACCCGGGAAACTTCTCTCGGGGGTTTGTGCCGTTTCCAGTTAAGCCGGGGAGGAAAATGTGTGGACTGTAGCGAACAAAGGAAAAATCCTGCGGAGTTTGTCTTTTGCAAGAGGTTGGTGGCTGCCTCTCCGAGACAGGCAGATGATACATTTTTCCCTAAAGTTTCAAAAACCGCCACCACCAAAACAAAGCCACGGCCATCTGAAGTTTTCGTATTCCTGTTAAAACTCTTTGCACTTTTGGGCAGGGTCACCCACAGCCCCCGCCCGTGTTCGGGCTGCCCGTGCCCGGGGCAGGGCTGAAGCCGGGAGATGCTGGGGATGGGAAGGGGTGTTTGGGGAACGAGCCTGACCCCACACCCGGGGTCTCACGGACCCTCTCCCACGTCTGGAGCTGACAACGGGACAATGTATCCACATCCACAGGAAACAGCAGGCGCAGAGGGAGCCTCGGTGTCATCGCTGTTGAAGCTGGGATTCAATGTTCCATTGACTGAGGGGTGAGAGCAGGCGGTGGCCAAGGCCTGTTGGGAAACAGAAGGGCCGGTGAAACTATTTTAAGTTTCCATAAAAAAGTACGGGAAGAGAAGAGGGACAGTTATGCAGATATTGGTGTTCTAGATTAAAATCAAGACCTTAAATTCATTATTACTATTGGCTGTTGCTGTCACTGAAGTCGTGCTTTTTCTGCGAGCCTGGGCTGCTCTTTGCCACGCTCGGTACCATCCTCTGCCCATGCTTGGCACCACTGTTTATGCAGCAGTGGGATGAAGTGGCACAGAGCATTACCCACAAATTCACAGTGACCTTATAAACACTTTCTGATTAACCTAGTTAGTGATCACATCTGTTTCTCTGCACTGCGATCAGGGAGCTTAAAGTGGCTCAAGGAAACGTGTGATGGGGAGGGAAAGAGTTTATTTTTGTCGTACATAAATGAGTAGGTATGTATATATTTATGGGGTTTTTTAATGAATAAACTTAGTCAGAGACAGACCTGTGTAAAGGGGTTGTGCAACTGTGATGTTGAGCATTCTGGCTCGTGTGTTGAACAGAGGGAGTGCCATTGATAAAGCAGTTGTGGGGGAGGTTTACAAGTGCAAGAGGTGATGAGCAGTGTGAGGAGCCTTAGCCAGGAAACGTGAGTGAGTTTGCAAGAGTAGTTCTTGCCATACCAGGGGAATGAAGTTAGAAGCCAGAGAAGAGGCAACAGGGAATTTATGTATGAGAGTACTGCATGGAAACAAGAGTGAGACTTTTAGTCACATGTTCAGCCATCTCATTTCAACTTCTCTTAGACTAGAAAACTTTATTTCTCAGAGCAGATTAGGCTAGAACCTGGGGTTCCTGAGTATCTGTTTTCTTGGAATTAGCAAATAATAAGAAATCCCTTGGTGAAACATCCATTTCTTCCACAAGTTCATCCAGAAATTTGTCCAACTAATATATTAGCTCAAAACAGCAAAGCATTGCATCTGGTTATAACTTGGTGGCATCAGTTTTCTTTCATTAGAAGTTGGTAATTACACACAGTCACAGTAACTATACTAACAGTGTCATCTCCAGAATGACTGAAAAATGGAGACCTAAAGTTCTTAAGTTAGTTTTAATTCAGTCACTTCATAAATCTAAATTGAAATAGAGTTTTCTATTAAGTAATATTGTTTATTGTGTAAAAAATCCTGTTATACTCAAGGTATTAAAGAGATGAAGTATTTTGGTCTCATCCTTGTTAATTTGGTTGTGTGACGTCGAGGCATTTTCTGAACATGACTCAAATCTTCATCAAATTCTGCTTTGACTATGGAATCGCAAATTTCCTTGTGTCTCCTGTTGTGCTTATCACCTTAGTATCTCAGTACTTGACAAATTCTCCCCTGAACTGAAAAAAATCCCCTAAGACACTGAAATCATCCTCCCACTCCGCACAAAGAAGGAAAGATAAAACTATGGAGACCAGATCTGGTCCAGGTAGGATCTGATCTTTTTCAGGGTATTGAGTTCAGTGTCCTGGTTTATGTTAAGTGTACAGGTGCAAATAAATTTAATATCTGGTCTAAGCTTATGCTGCTTTTGCAGATCAAGAATTCAGATTTTGGGAGAGGCATCCCTAAAAAAAATGTATGTACTTGGTGTCCACCTCAAACCAGCATTTTTAGGTAATTTCTGTAGAGTCATGAATGAATTCTGTGACAAAAGCAGAATAAAATATACTTCAGGACACTGCTAACTTATTTTAGAACTACAGTATTGTGAACACTTTTGTTTTCTCTGGCATTTTAAACACCTGTCTTTTCCTGTGATTGTCTTGTCCATCATTTTGTTCTGCCTACCTCTGTGACCTCTCTCATTTGTGATGGTGTAACCATTTCCATATTCATCTGATGAGGCAGATCACAGAATTAATCAGGCTGGAAGAAACCTTATCTGGCTTACTTTGACTCTTACCTGGCTCTTAGAAACAGCTGGGTGGGCAGGGAACAAGAGAGGTCGTTGGTATCCCTTACCCTGAGTATGAGTACTGGGGAAAACCTGAGCCATTTTGCTCCTGCACTTCCTCTTCCATTATTCCAGTAAATCTTCTGTACTTCATTTCTTCCCATTTGCTCAGCAAATGACACCAGATTTCCTATAGGCAAGAATTTTAAATTTTTTTCACATCCTGTTAACAGCTTTTGCTTTCAGTTTCTCTGCTCAATCCTGAACTTTGCTGCTGGTTTTCACCCTTCTCCTTTGTGAATTCCTGTCAGCTGTGTGTTTGCAGGATGCTGCCTTTCTCTGGCTGGTGTTTCTTTAATGGTTGATTTGCTTCAGCCTCCAAAGACAATCTGATTTCTTCCCCCACCCTTGCTTCCTCTCCTCTTCCACATTATAAACAAAAGCACTTGCATTATGCAGTAGAGAACCCTACAGAGCTGGCAAGGGAGTGGACTGAATGACCTAATGTCTCGCCTCTGTTCTCCTGCCAGCTATTTTTGAGTTCAGATGTTGGTAACTGTTTGACCTTTTAGAATCTAATCTGACAATACCCAGCCCTTTCCTTGTTTACCTTTGTTTAGTTTACTGATTCTTGTTAAATAAAATTTGATGTGCATTTGTGAGGTCTGAAATACGCTTAACCCATTCTTTCCTTTGCCAGCGCTTTTGGTGGTACTGATTATCAAGTGATCTGTGTTTTAGTCAAGGTTGGTGAATACCAACATTAAAATAGCTACATTTCAAAAGTGAAGCCTGTCTTCATACTGGAAATTAAAGAAATCACATCCTAACCACCTGAAATCACACCGTGGATTTTGGCTTGCTTAGGAAACATTTGTTGAGAGCTATTTTATATGTATTTCAGACTCACTTATATTTAGTGTCATATAATTATTATGTAAAATGTCTCTAATTTTGGATAAAAATTAGGCATCTGTTCAGAAATAAATATGTAAAATCAGACAAGAAATGTATTTGCACAGCCCAGCATATTGGAGCTAGCATCAAGGGCTGAGATTCCTGAACAGGTAGTAGCACAAGTGCTACCCATTTTCACACCAACAGTGCTGCTTTGTAAATATTTATTTGAGAGTAGATGTCTTGACATGGGGGAGAGACAGACTACTCTGCAGTTGCATCTTGAAAGATCTTTGAGATTCCTTGCCTTTTACACATTAGACTGTGTTGTACCTGCTCAGTGGAGTGTTCTTTTAAAGCATTAAATCAGCCTTCTCATGCCACTTTTGAAATGACTTTTGAAGATTGTCATCTCATGTTCCAAGGTCACACACTCAACATATTTCCAGTTTTTTGTTTTAGTGGTCAGTCTGCACCACTATGATTACTCCCAAGAGTGGTCGAATTAGGTGATGCTAAAATCCGGAGAGACCACGTGAAGTGTAGGATTGGAGTAGTTTATTGTAGATAAAGCTTCTTAATCCTGGTGAAGTACTCATTTTTTGCCTGAAACTGCAGAACATCTATATTTTCCAGAACTGTAGGGTAAGTGAGATTTTTTTGTTTGTTTACACCAAGATGTATATATATACCCTTTTGTATAATATGTATATGTTGTAATGCTGGATGTTCCTGTTTTGCTGAGCTCTTTCTGTTCCTGTAGTGTAACAATGGATGCCAAGGCTCAATTTACAGCAATTCCTCATTAAAATCCCTATCGCTGAATTTAGTGTTTAACTGAACTGCCTAAACTGCAATATTTATTATAATTAGCTGTATTTCTAACTGTTTCCTACTTGGCATTGAAGAATGACTCAAAGTGTGAATTTATTCGCTCACTGGCACGAGGTAGTTCATGGAATTCTACCAGGAAAATTCATGAATGGTGACTTCATGAGACACGTGAACTTTAGCACCTGGCTGGACCCCCAGGTTTATCAGTGAGCTGTGACTGACCCTGTGTGTATTCTCTGGCTTTTATTTGCAGACTTTTACTCTTCAAACTATTTGCTAAATAAACCTGTGAGGAGAAGCAACTTTCTGTTTTAACTTTCAGTCCCTGGTGTACATTCTCATGGCTACCGGGAAGGGCTAAATGAGGTTTCAGCAGCAGGATTATCAGCTAAATCTCTTGCTGCTCTTCCCATAGATTTCTCCCGTAGCAGCTGAAATTAGCACAGTCCCTGACATTTCATTTCAATACTACTGAGCAGTCTGAGTATCAGAAATGACACGGACTCACTGTACTGTTTTCTGTTTGTTACTCTTGGTTGTCACAGCTGCAGGCAGCAGCAAAATAAAGGCATGGCACACTGAGTGTGTGGCTGTGTAAGCAGCTTAACTGATCTAAGCTTCTCCTGCTGCCTGAAAACAGGAGTTCTTCCTTTTCCACTCCATCCTTGCCAGGTTTTGTGTTTGGACTGCTTCCCTTGTGCTGGCATGAGCACTCTTAATGCTCTGCAGTCAACTGAACCAGGGAGCTGATCTGTTTTATTGCAAAAGAAGCATCCTGACACACATGCACACAAAAAGCTTTTCCACTGGGTGCTGCCAGGCAGAACTTGTACTGACTTGGTGGAGGGAGTCTGTGTGTGGGGGACCACCTTCTCAAACAGCAGCTTTAGCTGGGATTGATCTGAGTGCTGACTCCAGAACCATCAGTGAAGCAGCAGGGTGTCAGTGTCTTCCTCTGCTGATGTCTCTGAAGAACAGCAGCAAACAGCTCAAGAGGGAAGGTACAAGGAAATCCCTCAAAAGGGCCAAGAACACAGTGAACGGACTGTGAGCAGGGTCAAACTCAGAAAGAGGGAAGAAAGGTGAACAAACTCGTCTTTCATGGAAAGGCCACTTAGGGTGAACTGTAAAGTGCCCAACTACAAGCTCCTCCGTAGTTGTCTGAGATGGAAGTATCAAAGCACTTTCACTGTGGCCATTCTTTAGGAACTCTTGGCAAAGGTTTGGTCAAAGTTTTCATCTCAGTGTAAGAAAGAAATTTTTTACAGTGAGATCAGTCATTCACTGGAACAACCTGCCCAGGAGCATGGTGGTGACGTGCCCAGTCACTGGCGGTTTCTAGGATGCAGTTGGACAAGGATGGTAGATAACTTCAACAGAGCTCCCTTTCCCACAGAAGGTTGGACCAGACAAATCTTTCAAGGTTCCTTCCAACCTGCGCTGCACTGTGATTGTATGAAATTTTGTGTGAGTGAAGTGATCTACACCAGAAACACAAAAGGTGGAGATGCACCAGCTGACAGGCAGCACGTCTAGGATTTCTCCAATGACTTCTTCAGTGAACACACAAGCGAAGGAGTTACCAGATCTAAAAAAAAGCAGTGATGTTTGTTTCTTTGCATTAGAAGACTTCTCCACATTTTCTGCGTGGAGAGTTTCCGTGTGTTCGGATTTGTGGAGGTGGGGGGGAACACCCTTTAAATCTTCCAAGAATAAAATGTGAGACATTTTAGATTCTGTAAAGGATCTGTCAGTTGTGAATGAAGTTTTCAAGAGCTAAGTTTATTTTAATTCTAACTTGATTTTTACCTAATGCTTTTGACACAATTAAGATAAATTATGTCTTCAAATACAGTTGATTGCACACACACAAATTTGACACATTAATTTGGCATATCAGTGTTAGGAAGTTTAATATCTGTAAAATGTGTTTTCCCCTAAGTCTTTTAAAACAGATTTCTGAAGCGAACATCCTCTGCATTGTTTTTGTTACATACTTTTTTGTGCTTCCTCCTCAGGCGGAATGGGTATTGTACTGAATCGCTTCATAAGGAGTAGAAGAGCAACAGAAGAATTATTATTTCAGTTTTGGGAGCTGCCCTTGTGTTTTCACAGTGCTGAAAAGCCTGGAAAACTCTTTATAAGTATGACCTGATACTGGTAGTTCTGTGACTGCTGGAGCTCGTGCAGCTTTACTTCATATAGATTTATGCTGTGTGATTGATCAGCTGTGACTTAGAGCTTTACTGGGGTATTTATTTCTTCATAAATGACAGTTTGAATTAGATGTTAATTCATCTTCCAGTCTTTCTCTTGAACTATGATGTTCAGAACGCCTCCATCCTCTAGACCAGTGTCCTTTCTTTAGGAAAACTTCCATGAATTTAAGGTTTTCTGCTGTTCTGTAGTAGTTGATTGGAAAGGGCCAACGAGTAAAGTTGTTGGACTAGAGGACAACACAAAGCCTTTATTACTGGATGAAAACAATCACGAAATAGAAAAACTGCATTAACAGCTTTTGAAAAGAAATACTGATCATGTTTTTAATTTTTGAATTTTTAGTAATTCTTACATTCAAAAAAAAAAAATTCATCCTTGACTTCGGTCTTACTAAACCAAATGTAATCTATGTTTTAGAGGCTACAAGGTAGCTAAGGAAGGATACAAAACTAGCTCCCTGAGAGGTTAGTTTTGGTGGCAGATACAGTCTGGAAAGTTCATATTTCCTTTCTGCCGGTAGTCTAGAGAGGAAGGGATAGAGGAGGAGAAGGAGGTCAGTGGGAGAGGGGCAAAGCTCTGGTGCAGAGCACAGAACTGCATCAGCCCACATCGGGGGGCTGAGCCTTACTCAGTAAGGAGTGGGTCTCTGTGGCAGGAAAGGAGGTAAAATTCCTTGACTCCTCTTCGAGACTGAAACCAAAACATCATGTGTAAGCCAAATGTGTAAATGAGCTGGACTACTTCTGTGTGTCGGTTTGTTCCAATCCAACTCAGAAAAAATGCAGTAAAATAATGTGTGTATCTTAATGTATTTGGAAATCCAGGTAAAGTTGATGTGAGGGGTAATAGATGTGGTGTTGAGAGAAGGAAATAATAGCATTTAAAACATTTTCTTCTGTGTTTTGTAGGGCTGTTTACCCTTCTGTTTTACTGCAGCTGTTCTTTGGATTCTGGTGGTGTACAACTTTTGTGCACTCTCTTTATGCAATTTTCCAGTGTGACAGAAAATTTAATAAAATCTGTAAAGGAGTTGTGCCTCATTATCTTTTCCCTAGTTAGCATATAATTCAATTAGATGAAAAATGTCTTTATGACTCTTGCATAACTTCTATGCAGTTTGATTTTTGGTTGACTGGAAAATCCCATTAAAACATGCTCTGAAATGTGGTCATATATGCATTGCTTCAGGGGAGGACAGGCAGGGTGAAAATTTATATTGAAGCATGCTGATGGTGCATAAATACTTGGAAGAGAAGGCTTTGTCTGTACGTTTCTCTTGTTTAGTTGAGCACTTCACAAAGAAATTACTTTTTATTGGATTTGGGTTAATTTTTCTCAAATAGATGAGGAGTTAGAGATTGACCTACCAAACAAGTGCTAAATGCAATATCTGTACAGAGCAGAATATTTGCCTCATCACAGAAAAGCAAAATAAACTTTATGAAGAAGTAGGCTTATGTTTGCTATAAAATTATTGCGCGCAAAACAGAGATGCCAATGTGAAATTATCCAGGTTTCTTTTCACGACAAAATGCACGTTCTGAGAGCTAGAGTCTTTCTGGGATTTTTTAATAGCTACTTGAAAAATACTGGTAGTTTAGAGGGAAACTGATTTTTAGAAGTAGCTATTGCTCCTTGCCTTTCACAGTATTGTAACAATTTCAAGAAAAACTTCAGTGAATTGAGGATAATTTTTTTCAAATGTATGGAAATGTCAGGTCTCTCTGTGAAAAGAGCAGACTTGAATATTGGATACAGTTGGAGGCTGAATTTTGTGCAGCCAGTTTGTGTTATTGGAAAACCTCTAAAAGGTGTTATTTGTGACACTAAGGTCATGGGTTTGCTTTATAAGCTGTGTTGGAAAAGAAAGTGTCTGTAAGAGTTTCAGAGGAGGATAAATGGTACATTGTTAGCTTTGATCTTGTGACCTTCTGTCAGTGGACAAACACTGTATCTGCAATAAAATTACATTTTTTGTGAATGAGCTGTGCCCAGATACTGTTGCTTGGCCCTTTTCTCTCATGCCTGGAGAGATACAATCTGAAGTAAAGGTAGCATTCTTTTTATTTTTTTAAGTTTTTATTTCCCCCCTACCAAATCCATAAGCGCTTTTAAATGGTAGAAGGCACTGTTACAATCTACTTTCTGCTTATTCTGAAAGTTTTGATGTGTTTATTTGGGAGACCCAGAGCCAATGAAAATAGGGAGATTGTAGATAGTAAGTAAGATCTATTCAAGAGACCACTTGCTATCTATCAGCTCAGTTTCTGGTTTTATGGTGGTATTATGTGCTGATAGATACTCCCCTGGTCCTCACCCAGTTTAAACCACTTTGGAGAGGAACTGGATGTAGTTGTTGGGCACTGAACTGCTTCCCTGCTTTCATAGCCAGACAGTTACCAATTAAAGGTTACAAGTAGATCAGCTCAATGTCTGCCTTCCCTGAACTGAGGGGTTTGTTATACGGTGATTATTTAAACACAAAGGATATTTTCTTTTCTGTTTTTTTTTCCTTCTTTCCATATAAATAGTAACGTGTAATTTTTAATCTCTACACAGTCCAGTTTTCAATTGAAATTGAGAGCTGCTGACTGTTCCTCAGTTTGTTGTCTGCAAAGCATCAGGAGATGGTCTGAACTACAAAATGAAAGTTGGCTTGATCATAATTTACAGAACAGATGCAAACATTTCATTTGTATAAAACCAGGGACAAAATAGGGGAAGAAAATTAAATGAATTCACATTCAGAGCATCTAATTTAGGGAGGCTGTGAGTAAAAACATGCTATAAAGAAAACATTCTGCAGCAATTCTGATACAGGTCATGTGGGTTTTTTTCTTGAAAAGCACTAGCAGGTCCATTGATTGTTTTACCTTACTATAAATTTAAAAATACTTGATAGTTATTCAATAAGCAGCTGTCACCTTACTAGTATAATATAAGATTTTATCAATATGTTATTTAACACTTCAACCACCTTTAAATGCATGGCAAAAGGATCATGCAGTTTCTCTGGCTTCTTGTGTGTTGACTTTGTGTGTTACTTTGTGATTTTAGAAGCTGGTAACATTTTGGAGAGGAACGTACTAGAAATACTGATAATGGTGATCATAAACTGGATGTTAATTTTGTAATCTGTAATTGCAAGTTTCCAGTCTTTGGGTGCGTGAGGGGAGAATGTGCTTTTTGTTTGTGGAGGTTTTGGGGAAGTGAGGAGTGGCCAGGTTTTCTCCTAGTTCCCGGATTAGGTATCCATGTATGTGTCTTTTTCTGGTGTTTCTGAGCAACCACTCTGGTATTTCAGGTTTTTGGCCTTAGATTGGTCCCTGTGGTATCCTGTGTATTAGCAGTATTTAATTTCCACAGTAAGAACATAACATTTGAATTCCAGAGACAAGCACATAGACTGAGATTCAGAAATATTATTCACTGTGGTGAGGTTTTTTGTTTTTTGAGAAGTTTTTTTGTTTGGTTTGGGTTTCTGCTCAAGGGAGAGCCCCATGTTACCTTTGGTTTTGTCAACGTGTTTGTCAAATAATTTTGCAGCTTTGTAGAAAGTTTTGCCAGACATTCACTATCACCCCATAGCAATCTTTGGCTGTTTCCTGAGGAGTCATTAACACAGAGTTTCCTCCCTCATAGCTTCGTACTGTTCTGAGTGCAGTCATACAGTGCACGTTGGATGTATCTCCAGTAGCATTTTGGTTCAGATTAGGAGTGTGCTTGGAAAGCAAATCTCCCAGTTGTCACCACTTACTGTGCTTTGGTTTGTGCTGCAGAATCATTTCAAAGCACTCAGACTAAATTATTTTTGGATGAAGGTAAACCAGAAGATGCTCTTCAAGAGCACACCTGCTGCAGTCCCACTGCCACAGGGTGCTCAGCTCATGGAATGAAACTGTAGCTACCCCGAAGTAAAGGTCTGGACCTGTGTTGTATAAATAGTGTCCTAAGCTCCAACTGTTTTGTTCTTCAGCTGCACACCTATTGCTCTGCATTCCTAGCTAATGTGACCACAGTCATGGATAGAGATAATTATTATGCACTTAGAGATAATTATTCACGGTCACTGTAATTGCTTCAGATAAAGAGTCCAGCTATTCAAGCTTAGGTTAGAATAGACGATATCCAAGTGTCTGACAACCTGAGTTTGATTTGGGAGCTGAGACTTAAACAGTAATTAGGTCAGGGAGCACCAGAAATATAATGAAGCTGTTTTCCTGTTTCTGTTACCTTTTGACCTTTCCTGCTTTATTAATCTGAGTTCTCCTCCATTCTCTAACATGCTTACCCTTATGAGCCAGCCACTGGCCCAAATTACCACAATACTCTGGCACCTCCTATGTGCTGCCAGCAACTCTTTCCCTCTTCTCATCTCTTCAGCTTATTTGAGTTCCCACCTAACAAAGGGCTGTGCAGGCTGTGGCTAGTCCTGAACACGGTGTTATGATTCCTGACCACCTATTTTCTGCTGGCAAAATGGGTAATGATTTACAGCCACCGGAGGTGCCATGTTTCCTGAAATACTGCCACAATTGGTAAACCCGTCTTTACTTCAGTGCCGACATTAATGGGTTTTCTCTGTTCTTTTTGGTCATTTATTTTCATGGAAAACTTATGGGAGCACAGAAAAAAAATCTCAGCGTCAGATCTGGTTAAAAGGTATTGGGGTAGGAGCAGAGTGTAGAATAGGTGAGTAACACAGTATCATTAGTTTTGTGTCCAAACAAAATCAGGATAAAAACACTCCCACTGCTGTGGAAGCTTTATTTAGCTGTTCACCATTCTCACTTGAAAAAGGAGAAGAATTGGTTGTATCAACACTTCAATGGATTATCAGGTGAGATACTCAAAATTTGAATTCCTGAAGCATATGAGATTGTTTAATCTAAAGCAATGTCTTCTAGCAGTAGCTTACAGAAGAGAGAGGTGTCTGAAGCTCTGCTCTCTGGGCTGCTCAGAAAGGTGTGGTCTCTTGAGGATTTGTGGAGTTCTGTTTTCCACACAGATAGTTATGTAAGTGTTAAATTCTGCCTCCCAGGAATTGCTCCAGATGGTCCCCAGGAGTTCAAAACAATGCAAACTACCAAAATTCTTCCTCACTGAAGAGAGAATTTTGTTACTTCTCCTTCCTGATGTCCTGGTTGCCAAAATGTGTGTATCAGGAAAATGTTCTTTTCTGGTTTTGAAAGGGAGGGGAAGGGGTAGATGTCTTTGCTGATAGTGATTCCCCCTTTGAACCAGAGGAGCCTGGAAATATCCAGAGAATACCCAAGCAGAATACTGATGCAACTTTAACAGAAAAAAAAAAAAAACACTGAAGTGCAGAAGGGATAATGAAGTTGAGGCAGAAGCTTAGGCTTCAGTCTCTGCCAACTGAAGTCCTGCCCAGCTGTAGTCGTGAGGAGCCACCTTCTCTCAGCTCTCAGGGCGGTGTTGAGAGCTGTGCTCAGCTGCTTGCTCTGTGAGTAATGATGTGTTTCACGGGGTTAAAGATGCAATGGCACTCTGCTAAGTACAGGTTTCTCTTGGTGGCCTGGTCTGTGGGTTTGGCTCCTTATGTAATCAGAATTAATGATGATGTTTTATAATGCTGGGATCAGATAGTATCTACAAAACAGAGGGGTTTTTTTTCAGTTCTCTGTTTTGCTCTTATCCTTGTCCCCTGTAGTCTGAGGTGGGGCAAATCTTTTGCATCCTTCTCTGATAAAGTAGTTTCCAAAATGTTCCATCCCTCTCTATTCCCACCAATTTCCCTGAAAAACCTTGCTGTTGCAAGCAACTTAATAAATACAGGGTTCTTCTGTATCTGTGGACTTTCTGTTCAGAGAAAAATAAATGTATTGCTTCAGCATTTGAGTCCATGTAAATTATTTGATACGCTTTTCCTGGGAAGAAAGATCCTGTGAAACAGATCATAATAAGTAAAATTTTAGTCTTCTGTAACATTTCTTCCAAGGATATAAAAGATGTATGTAGTGGGACTGGGAGTTTTAGGTAGGCACATAATACGTTTTGAATAAATGGCAGTCAGGTAATTAAATAACTGCATAGGAAGACAGATTGATAATCTTTTAATATTTCTTCTAAACAGACCTCCCACTGGAGTGTTTCAGTTACTGCATTGCACCTGATTTGGGGCTGAGGGCTAGAAAAGGGGTGTTTATTTTTAGACTGAACATCTACTAATGTTTCAGTTAACAGTGTCCCTAGAATGGACCTGCTTTTATAAAAAGATCCAGAAAAACCTAAATATTTATAACATTAAGAAAGTATATAGCTCTATGTGGCATCTGGTTATAAATTATGTCCCAGTGATTTCATTAGTTGTACAGATTACAAAACCAAAATTAACAGTTGAATGCTGTGTTAGGAATTCTATTTTCGGAATGAAAAAAGCCACGTCCCTCTTCCCTGCCTGGATGCTGTCAGGCTCATCCCTCCCCTGCTGTGAGAGGAACACGGTGGCCTTGTAGTGTTTTAAGTCCCTGCAGCAGGTGAGAAAATAAGTGAGGGACAATACTGCTGCTGCTTTACATTAGCCTTATTTTCCCTTCTCTTTCTAATCCCTTCCCTTAAGGACTTGCTTTGTTCTTGATGTTCTGTATCCTTAGAACACGTGACAGTGAGTGAGAACAGTGCAGGCAGTTTTGTGTGCCCTCAGTCAGATCCTCTGTCCTGTAATGGTACATGCTGCACACAAGTTTGCATTAGTCAGGAAATGTACCCAGAAGAGGTGTGTGCTGCCAACAGAAGATGGTTATCTTAATAAATGCAACAAAATCTTGCACAAATATTGTCTTGAGCCAAGAACTTTTAATACTGAAATTAGTTACCTTTAGAATTTAAGGGATACACTGCACTGCTAGAATATGATTACCAGCTTTGGAAGCATGTACACAAATATTCTGTGCTTTGTGCTTACAGATTGTGCAGGCAAGTTTAGGGCACTTTCAGAGTTGAGGAAAAGAAAATTTAGGTTACCTGTGGAAAGAAATGTCATCTTGGTTTGTTACTTCAATATTAGGTCCTTGAGCTTTCATGCAAAATATTTCCCCTTGGTAAGAGGCTGCAGCCCTTTGGTGGTGAGCAGGATGCTGCTGGTAAATAGCACAGACCTTGTTGGTGTGTCTCCTTGGCTGTCTCACACACTTCAGAACTTGTATTTCTTATTGAGTCATCATAATTCCTACTAGGAGTGGATGGTTTGTTGTTTTCTTGTCTTGTTTTTTAACCATTCTACTGACAGACAAGCAGGCAGTGAGGAAAGATCACATGTTGGTTTTGGGTAAGTCAGCTGCCACTGAACTCAGTTTGACACTCAGTGTGGCTGTAGAGTTGTCCACCCTGTTGTCACTTCTTTTTTTTTTTCCACAAGCAAATTTAAGGTGATATGTAACCTCGTGGAGGGAATAATATATAGAAGAGGGATTCCTGAAACAATAAACATCCGTGTCACTAGTAAGACACTGTTGGAGGTGTAGAGGGGTAGGTGAGGAGTGTGTGTTCTTGTGTATGTATATGAGAAAGATTGCTCTGTATGCATTGGCTTCAGTAAGGTCTGTGAAGACTTAAAAGCAGAAAACTAAATAAAGAGCTGGGTAGAGGAATAAATGAGTCAGTAGCAAGTCAAGATGTTACTGTGGTGTGGCCAGCCCTCTTCAGCTTTATTAGCTGGTTTATGACAGTAAAAAAGATTTTTGTACTTGTCTGTGTTCTATCCCTTCTTCCAAGCAACCTTTGAACTATTTAGTCAGTTTGAACCAAGCCAGTCAGAGAAGAGGACTAAAACATAATTAAACTCCTTCCCTTTAGGGGAAGGGACAGTTAAGTAGAGGGTGAAGGCACAAGCGGTTCCTCTGCAGTGGGAGAGGTTGTTCCGTGAGTGAAATGTCTGTGTAGTGGCAGGGCAGCCATTGCCCCTGTCCTTAATCAACCTCTTAGCCTGTAGGTTCTTGGATGCCATAGGAGGAAGCTATGATTTGTGGGAGCTTGGAAATGAAGCTTGAGGAGATATAGAGAGGAAAGTCAGGGGAACATAGAAAAGACACACATTTGGTGGAAAATGGACGTGATTAGTTCCAGGGAGCTCTAAGTACTTGTAATTCCTGTAAGAATCTAGTGTAGATTGATGAAGGGGAGTTTCTGTACTACAGCCACTGCTTGGAAAGCTGTACTTGATATTTCCTAGAAAAGGACATACTGTTTCCTTCTGTAATGAAGGAGGTAAAGAAAAATGCAATTTGTGTTTTGCAGTCACTTCAGGAAATCTTTATTTTGTCACCAACTCATACCTACCTCTGAAGAAATTAAAATGTGTTTTTCCTTCTGTGTTTTCTTTTTTTTTTTTTTTCTTTTCTTTCTCCACATGTTTTCCCCAGTTTCCTAGCCTGTATATGTCAGTTTTCTGGGGTTCATTCCCAGAGCTTATGATATACCAAGCACCTAGTGTGAGGTGCCAAGGCAGAGGCAGTGCCCTGCTTTGCTCCTGGTGGAAAACATCCTGTAGAAGGGGAGAGGCATGTAAATTCCCCTTGTTTCCACCACGGTTCCAAGCTGGCAGAGCCATCAGAGCCATCTAGTTGTGACTCATGGATGTGGATGTGTATGTTCTGCTTTTTTTTTTTTAATGTTTTTGAAATCCACACCCAACTTATTTGTTAACGGGATGAAATATTAAAGACTAACTGAAATTTATTGCAGAAAAATGACTACATTAGAGGGGGGGAAAGCCTGGCAAGGTGTGTTTAATGCACAGCATTACTGCCACTTAACAGAGCAAGGGAGCACTCACGGCTCTGCCTCTTCTGTTGCCGTGTGTTTTATTTGATGTTTGACAAAGCAGACATCTGAAACTGCTGGGTTATAAATGGCAAAAGAAAATAATGATGTAACAGGTGAAGAGAATAGTCACGCCACTAACCAATTCTTTTGTGACCTGTTTATAAGTTTCACAATTTCTTCATCGCAGGTATTTGGGTAGTAACAACATGACTGCCCAGAAAATGATGCTAATTCCAATTTTATTCAAGAAGCAATTGGCAAAGGTGGTTTGTCTTAGCACAGAGTAGTCTGGTAAGAAAAATTCAGTCTGTTAAAAGCAGTCATATATATCTGAAAAAAAACTTTTAAGTCCTCTGCTTCTGTTAGGCTGCAATACTTAGTAAGGACAAGCTAAACACTATGGTGGTGAGATTTCAGAGTGCTTTATTGTCTGCTGTTTATCCACATTTATTTGCCTTTACAGAGATGGGATGAACTTGCTTTAAAATCTGTTTAGTCCTTCATCCTACGTGTCTTGTAGTCCCAATCCTACAGTTTTGTTTAGCAGGCTGGGATGTCTTTACAGAGCTCCACTCACCTCAGCAGTCCTTACAAATACTGTTAACAAAGTCTGCTCTTTCCTGTTGAATTATGGTGTTGGATGGGCCATGCTGGAAACATTAACTTTCCCTCTTTTTTTACAACAGCCACGGCCAACCCTTTTAACAGAGAGGTTTGCTTGTGAGGGTTTGGATTTATGGAAAGTGAGGACATCAGTGTGGTATATGTTGATGTGTAACCTGTCCTCTGAAGACTCGTGCTAACCTTTAGAAGTAGGTAATTTATTAATTAAAAAAAGCGCCTTTAGCCTCGTGGTGTTTTACTAACTTGGTTAGGCAGTTGTACCTTTCTTGTACTTTGCTGAAAGCTTTTATTTTCTGAACTCTTCTCATACTAATAAAGACTCCAAGAAACAGAAAACAGTCCCTCAAACTACTCTTGCTGCCTTCAGATGCAGTTCTTGTTGGCTCTCTGCCTGGTGGGTGCAGTGAGCTTCAGGCACTTTAACTGAGAGCATCTCTTGTCTGTTGTCTTTCCAAGATGAGGTACAAAGTACATGTAGGTTCTTGTAGGGCAGGTTGGGAGCCTCTCATGTATTGCAAGTTCCTTTGCCAAATTGCAGACCTTGTTCTGCCCTTGAACTTTATGCAGGCATCGTGTTTTAATCAGTAGCTGACTCTGAATGAATTTACGTGTTTGTTCTGATTTCAAAAAATCTGATCCATGGACTCAAGATAATGTGTTGACTTGATCTCTGCAGAGTAAATTTAAGTCTTAGCTAAGGTATAAGTAATTACAGAGGAGAACGTAATACCTTTCAAATTCAATTAGGCTAAACAAGCTGCATTACATTTTAATGATACACACCCTTTACTTCATATTAACATTTTTGTATATTCTGAATGTGCAAAGCCTTGAAAAAGGTTAAAGCATTCACCAGTTCACAAAAGCTAACTTTTTTTGGATAGTATTCCTATATTACTGTAATTAGTTTGCATGCAGTATTGGTACATTTCAAAAGAGGGATTAATCTTGATCACAGGGTTTCCAGTACTGATATATTTGTAACAGTATTAGGGAATCATGAGAAACTTTTCCTAAGTTAATCATAGTTCACAAACTCAACAAGATGTTTCCTCTTTTGTTTACAGACTTGATACTGCAAGTTCCCTGCCTTGACAGCAATCATGGATAGTGGTAAGTTAACTTAGTGATGAGTGTGCATTCTTTATTATTCCCTATGAAGTGGGCAGTAACACACCCCAAAACTGTCCTCTTCTCAAAATCCCAGTAACTTTGCACAAAAAATGCCCTCTGGCATTGAACTGGTTTGAATGTTTTGTACAATTCAGATCTCTGCCCACACTGATCTGAACTGAAATCATATGGCTGTTCTGACGGAGGTGTTATTTGAAGACCATAACAATCACAGACTTACTTGTGACCCTTTGAAAGTTGGCTGCAGAATGAAAACCACAGAGCTCAATTTCCAGCCTTGAGTACTTTACTTTTAACTGGTTTTAATCTTGTCCCAGTACCTCCAAAATTTTAGGGCAGAAGTCACTTTTTAAGCTTTATTAAAAAACGTACAAATCATTTTTCACCCCTCTGCCTTATTTAAACCAAATGGCTTTATTAAGATGAACTACAGAAAGACTCAAATTTAATAGCAGCAGCTTCAAATTTAAATGTTTATTTTTAGCGTAGTGGTTTTAGTGGTGGTTTTAGTCTGCTTGGATGTTGGTAAGGAGTCAAAAAAAAAAGGAAGCTTCAATAATGGTCTCAATAGAGCCGGTTTTTGTGTCCAGGATGCCCCAGGCTTTGCTTTGGCCACACTTCTGTGCCCCAGAATACTTTTCCCACGCTCCTGTTCCCTGTTTCTTCTGTCACTAAAGACCTGAAGCCTGTTTTCTTTCCCTGTGGCAGCTTCAGCTGGCAGGCTACAGTGTATTTATCCTCTTGGGTCCTTGCCTGTCTCTGGTTGTAGTTGAATCTCACCTCGGTAGAGTATCCATCCTCTATTAGGATACCGTGAAGGTTTTACAGAGAATGTGTAATAGATGGATCTGACTGTATTGCTCTCTTCAATAATAATAAGTGAAACTAAGTCTTTGGAATTGATTTTTTTTTTTGTAGCTTTCTGATGCATAAAAACTTGGTAAAAGACAAGTATTGCAGTTACACACAGAGCTCAACCGTGTCTGAAGAAATAATGTATTCAAATGCATTAAAACTGCTACTTGATATGTATCTTCATCTATATTCTACAAACACTGAGGGAGTGAAAGAGGCTTTAAATTATTTATTTCTATGTCTATTTTACAAAATGCCAAAATCATAATTTTGATCTTTATCTTGTATTTGCTAGTTAATCTCCTTAAAAAAGGTAAGAAAGTAAGTTTTATCATGCTTCATTACTTTATTCTTGCCACATACAAGTCTTCCTTGGTTGTGTTCAGCTCTATAGTAACAGCTGTAGTGAATTTGGCCACACTGTGGCTTAGCTGAAAATGCAAAGTAGGTTTTTTTACACACTCCTCTCCAACTATAACTGAACATCTACAGGATTATGGTCCTGGAATACTAAGCTGTCAAAATGGGTTCTTTAATATGGTTCCATACTCTCTTTTTATAGGGTTCATCAGGCAGTGACTGATTCTCATTAAATGCCTGTAGTTCAATCAGTATCTTCACCAAGATTGCTTTGATTCATGTGTTCTCATGTTTCCTTGATACATTTGTATTGACTTCTCAATAGGATTTGAAGTCACTAGGAATGTGCAGAGCATTAAAAATGTCACATCAAAACAAACAAATTATTATACTTTATTTTTTCCAGCTTGCAGGTTCTGGACTAAACAGAGATTGTTAATGATCAGACACCTTCAGAATTAATATGGGATGTAGTTTATTTTCCTCAGTGGGTTTTTTTGTGTCTCTGTGATGTATGCATTTTGTATACGGTATTGTGAGAGAAGACAGACTTTCTGAACATGAATGCTAAATAAAAATGTTGGGCATTTAGATAGTCATATATAGACCGTTCTTGAATACTGAATTATCTTACTGTTTGCTGTTCTTTGTCAATGCATTTGAATCACAAATGTGTGTTTAGCTCCCTTTGGAAAACTAAATTATTCCCTAGAAACTCATACCAGCGTGTATCAAATGCAACATTTCTTAACATACCAGCTTTAAAACCTATATTCTGTTTCTAAATTGGAATGTGCGTGCAGAAAAAAAGATTTGTATCTTCTTTCTGAGAACCAGAATCTTTAAGTCAGGGTACTTTCAGCTACCTGCGTTTTCCTGTATTTCTTTTCCCTCTGCATCCCGCACAAAGCTGTCATAATTTCTCTTGCTGTTCTTTTCAGGGATGAGTTCCAACTGGGAAATGAAATTCCCCAGGTTTTATCTGCTGGAGGAAAGGAAACTTGATTTATAGTGCATTATCTACTCTTCAGTGAGTCTTCATGTGGGCACTCTTAAGAGAGCCTGGCCTGACACTTGTTCCCTTCAGGAATGCCCACAAGGAGTTGGGAGAAGTAGGTGGAGCACCAGCAGTCCATCCCCGGGCATGGCTGTGTGCTGGCTTCCTCATGTGGACAGGTCCTTCAGCTCATCACCTTTAGGTGATCACTGAGGCATGTGGAGAGAAACCAGATTCTTCAGGCCTAGAGGGGAGTCAGGAGAATTGTGTGGGAAATGGAAAGAAGTCATCTTTTTTTCTTTCCTTTTTGAAGAGACTTATGTTATTTAGTCAGTGAATTTATAGGAGATGTCCATGTGCTCACCTGTGGTGCTGCAGAAAACCAAATTAGTGGGAGGTGCAGTTGTAGGGTTGGCACTGAACTCCTGGCACTGTATGTGTAGTGTAATTTGTGTGGTGCATGTGTGTACATGTATTCAAACTGGAAGTATAGGAGTGAGTGGTGTTTTGGAATTTAATTTTCAGATCTTCATTTAATCCTTTGCAGCAGGAAGATCACTGTCTAATGATTTGTGACCAAATTGTGGTGGGTTGACCCTGGCTGAACACCAAGTGCCCACCAAACCTGCTGTCACTCCACCCCTGGACAGGGGAGAGAAAATACAGTGAAAGGCTTGTGGATTAAGATAAGGACAGGGAGAGTTCACTCACCAGTTACTGTCACAGGCAAAACAGGCTCAACTGGGCAAAATTGTTTAAATTGTGAGAAAATAAACCCAAATCTTAAAACACTTTTTCTCCCTCCCTTCTGCCTGGTCTCAACTCTGCTCTCCATTTCTCTACCTCCTCCCCCCAGCAACACAGGGGGACAGGGACTGGGGGCTGCGGTCAGTTCATCACACACTGTCTCTGCTGCTCCTTCCTCCTCAGGGGAAGGACTTCATAACACTCTTCCCCTGCTCCAGAATGGGGCCATCCCATGAGGTGCAGTCCTTTGGGAACAGTCCGCTCCAGTGTGGGTCCCTCAGAGTGTCCACAGGTCCTGCCAGGAGCCTGCTCCAGCATGGGCTTCCTATGGGATCACAGCCTTCTTTGGGCATCCATCTGCTCCACTGTGGCATCCTCCACAGGCTGCAGGTGGATCTCTACTCCACCATGGACCTCCATGGGCTGCAGGGGCACAGCTGCCTCACCGTGCTCTGCACTGTGGGCTGCAAGGGAATATCTGCTCCAGCACCTGGAGCATCTGCTGCCTCTCCTGCTTCCCCAACCTCAATGTCTACAGGGCTGTTGCTCTCACATATTCTCACTCCTCTGCTGCTGCAGTTGCACAGAGGTTTATTTACTCTTCTGAAGGATGTTATCCCCAAGGTGCCACCATCATCCCTGATGGGCTTAGCCTTAGCCAGCAGTGGGTCCATCTTGGAGCTGGCTGGCATTGGCTCTGTCAGAGACAGGGAATTTTCTAACAGCCTCTCACAGAAGCCACCCCTGTAGCCTTGTCACTACCAAAACCTTGCCACATAACCCCGTTACAGAGACTAAACAAAATTAAAGTAGATCAGCCTAATTATGCTAATCATTGCTGACAGATGCCACCACATCTATCTAAAGCAAAAGCGCAGTGATCATCTTTGTTTACTTGCTGCCCTCCTTCTGTAACATTAAAAATCAGATGATTAAGGGGAAAAAAACCCCTTCAGACTAAATGTAAATGAAGCAATGAACAAATGATTGCATAGGTCAGGAAAGTGGCATGAATGCATTAGTGTGGCAGTGCATTGAATCATCATCCCCTCTCGCTGGCAGTGAGAGCCCAAGAGCAGTGTAGCACTGACACGATGTTCCTGCTTCCTGACCTGAAACACCTGGAGAATTTCTGCAGCCTTTACTGCAGATGTACCTCCCAGGTAATTCAGTCTGATGGATTTTGGAGTGCTCCAGTTGCCGCATATTACTGTAAAAATCATTGGCGCAGGGAGTTTGAGGGAAATCTGGAACATCAGAAGAAAAGAAAAAAACTAAAGAATGCAAATAAAGAATACCTGTGTCAGAACATTGGTTGCCTTTTGGGATTGTTTTATGTGATTAATCAAATAAGGTGAGGTTTTGTGTATGATTAAAGAAAATAGAGGCCAGTTACCCCCACACCTCCAAAAGGGTACCCATTCCATGGCTAAGGTTTCTGGAGTGAAGGGAGCCAGTCTGCTTCAAAGTTGCTTTAGAAAACTTAACAGACTAACACATTGATAAATGCAGCTGTTCTGGTGGAAGTGACTCTGGGTAATAGTCATAAATATTTATATAAAAAACTTCAGAGCATTCTGTCTGTGATGTCCTCAGGCAGTTGCAAATATCGCTTTGGATGTTCACAGGCAGGATTTGTTTGTTCTGTGTCATCTTAGTTTAAGAAGTTGCTTGAGCTGAGCATGTGCCTGTCTCAACTGAGGACTTCTTAGGCACCAGCTTCAGTCTTGTTGAAGCACAGAGGACTATGATGCTGAATTGAGGTCTATTGCATCTATGACATTATCACAATAACTACTGAAATTGTAGGCCCAACTACTTACAACAGCGAACAAAACTAGGAGAGGCCTTTTATCATATGAAATAAAAGGGAAGACTTTGAAAAAGCTATTTCTTAAAAGCAGTTCCAGCATGAGGTTTTGGGTATCTATTTTAGAAATGACCTTTGTTGTCTCACTTCTTCTTATTCAGTGTTCTTAACAGAGGACAAAGCCAACTCTGTGTTAAGAAGATACCCAAGAGCCAACACGTTTCTGGAAGAATTAAAGCAAGGTGACATAGAACATGAATGCAGAGAAGAAATCTGTAGCTATGAAGAAGCAAGAGAAGCATTTGAAAATGAGGAAAAAACGGTATGTTATGTTGTGTACGTAAGGATGGGTGGGGTGTACTGATGCTAAATTTTTAGGTCTGCTGAATGCTTGTATGTTATCCAACATTACATTAAATTTGGTTTTAATTTGGTAGGGTTTCTTTAAGCAAATAAAGTATACTGTAGAGACAGATAGACTGCACAGCAGTAACTTTCAAATCCATCATAGAATTATAGAAAGGCTTGGATGAAAAGAGATCTTAAATATCGTCTAGTTCCAACCCCCCCACCGTGGACAGGGATGCCACTCACTAGACCAGGTTGCTCAGAGCTCCATCCAACCTGGCCTTGAACACTTCCAGGAATGGGGCAGACACAACTTCTCTGGGCAACCTGTTCCAGTGCCTCACTACCCTCTGAGCAAGGAAATTCTTCCTAACATCTAATATAAATCTCTCCGCCTTTAGTGTAAAACCATTCTCCCTTGTCCTGTCACTATCTGTCCATGTAAGAAGTTGCTTTCCCTCTTTTTTATAAGCCCACTGTAAGTACTGAAAGGTGCTATAAGGTCTCCCCAGAGACTTCTTTTCTCCAGGCTGAACAGTCCCAACTCTCTCAGCCTGTCTTGATAGGAGAGGTTGTCCAGCCCTTGGATCATCTTCATTGCCCTGCTCTGGACCTGCTCCACTTCTTCCTTGTGCTGAGGACCCCAGAGCTGGATGCCGTGCTCCAGGTGGGGTCTCACCAGAGCAGAGCAGAGGGGCAAAATCCCCTCCCAGGCCCTGCTGCCCGCACTGCTTTGGACATAGTCCAGGACACAGTTGGCTTTCTGGGCCTTGAGTGCACACATTTGTCCTAATTAAACTGCATTTGAAAGGGGCAGAAGTTTTAGAGGTAATTATGCTTATATGTGTTGTACAAATTGGCAGCTGGAAAGAAGAGAAACATGAAATAATACCCCCACTTGAGAAAAGGTGGCAGATGAGTTTTTACCCAAGTAGCCTGTGTAGTTATTCTCCCTGGATGTCATAAATGTAGTTGTCCTGCTTGGAAGAAATGATGGGACTGGCACAGTTACGGGCAGTATATAGAAGCAGAGAGCACTAGTCTTCACTTACCTCAATTGTGCTGGAATAACTTGTTTATTGAGTATGTTCACATGAAAAGAATGAGAAGCTCAAAAAGCTTTCCATTTAAAATTCACCTTTGAATCACAGGTTTTGGTGCAACTGGCCAAAGTGTTCAGTGCCCAGACTATGAATAGTCTAAAAATAAGGAAAGTGGCCCTCTTCAAGCAAAAATCTGCAAGCCTCCAGAGAGTATTTTTAAGCACCAGTGATTTAAACATGGAAGGAGCAGTGATTTCAGTGCTACCATGTGTTATGCAAGGGCAGTGATCTATTAACTTGATGGGAATGAAGCAGAAACTGCCCACCCAGAATTGTTGCCTAATTCTGTTGGCTTCTCTGGTTTAAAGAAGCTCATGGGCTAATGGTTTTGCAAGCAGTAGCTGCACATCATACCCAAAGAATCTTATATTGCTTCACAACAAATAAAACCAGGTTTTTGATGGTAACATCTGAATTATTTCATGCAATACAGTCAATATTTTTTTATTATTATTCAAATAGGTATGGGTGAAATTAGGGCTGAATTGGAAGATACATCTAAAGTGAAAAGCAGTTGCTAGAAAGTGTGACTAGGTATCATTATGTCTACTTATCTCCACAAAAAGCTTCTATTCCTTGTGTGTTTTGGCACAGGGGAAATTGTACTGGCAGGGCAGGTGGTTTAGTGCTCGAAGTGGCAGAGGCAACACTGCAGATTTCTTCCAGAATTTACACAGGTAGTGCTTTCCACTCTTCAGCTGCTGAGCTCTACATCCAAAAATAACAATGTGAAAGGCATACTGGACATTTTAAGTTCTTGGCATCTTTTTGTTGGAGGTCATACCCGGGGAGATGAATGAGAATTTTCTGATTTATTGAAATGAAATAGTAGGACATATGCCATCTCTTCAAAGCTGCTTCTTTCTAAAGCTTTGAAGTCCATACACTTTTTTTACCTCCCAAACTTGTCATGGTGTGGCTATTCCTGATATAGCTCATCGTGTAATTAAGAATAGTGTTTAAAATGAGACAATTTGTATAAAATTCTAACGTAATATCACTTTTGCTTTTTGTTCAAGTCGTTAGAGAAAACACAACCTAAACATGTTGCTTCTCACTTCAGCTTCTTTTGTTGCATTTAGGAACATTTTATGTTTTAGTAGAGAGCAGTTCTCTTGCAGGGGCATTTGGGAAGTAGTAAAATAGAAACATTTCTGTTCTTGCCACAAGTGGCGAAGGAGCTTCCAATAAGGTCCTGAGCTTTTATCCATTTCTACTGTATCCTTTTTTCCTGCCTGCTGTATTGTGTTGTTGGGATCTTGCTAATGGGCCAGGCTCTGCTAATGTGCAGTCATGCCTGACCAGCCTTACTTCAGCTTTAGTCCGTTGTCCCCCAGCAGTATCCATCCACACAGCCACTTAGTCAGACTTAATTTCTGTGCCCCAGGGGAAGGAAATGGATGCAGTAGACAAGGAACATGATCCAGAGAAACATTCAGAGAAACAAAGGTTGTACTAGTTCATAGTATGGATAGACTGGGATTCAAATAGGGTCTGTAGCTTATTTATCTCATGGTAACTTTGTTCTGTGTAATCTCTCACTTTGTATTTTTGTCTTGTCCACTTGGTTCTTCATTTTTCTGCCGTCTCTGGGGCACTGTGCAACATACAGATTTGCAGTATTGAAGTAACATCAAGCAGTTCCCTCAAGTTAGTTTTGGTTCATGAGTTTTTAATTAGCATTGTGTATGTCAAGTATACATACATAGCGTTGAGTATTTCCATGACAGCTTTTAATATTGTGTAGGCTTGGGGATTTTGACAGGTTCAGAATTATTATCTAAAATTGTAAAGTTAATTATAAAGATAATATGATTATGTTAGGCTAGAGCCAACAGGGAAGAATTTGCAAGACTTTGTGGTTAAAATAGAATATGAAATTCAGTGTTGACAAATATAATGCATGAGGGTGGAAAAGGGAACATTCATTGTATATATAATTGTCTCTGAACTGAATTCAGGAACAGGATCTGAATTTGAATCTCTGGAGACGTGAAGTTATTGCTCAGCAGCCAAACAAAACCAAAATAAAAAATCTGAATACTGAGAATCTGAAAAAAAAGAATAGGGGTCAAAATAAAGAATGTAATTCTGTCAGTGCATATCCACATCTTGAATGTTCCATGATCCCCCTAGCTCTTTAAAAGCAAATCCGTAGCTGAGGAAGGACCAGAGAAAAGTGACAGTTGACTAAAGATATCAAAAGTCTTTTGTGACAACAATAGCTCATAAAATAATTAAATCAGGGAGTATGTGCCGATGTCTGTGAGGAGCATGAAGGTGGAGCTGAGGTCAGTCACCTGCCATCCTTCTGACAGCAGAGCTAAGAGGGCCTCAAAGGAAACTAGAATGTGCAGGTTCAAAGCAAATAGAAGTATCTCTCCTCACCACAACTAATAGAGCTGTGGACTGCCTTGCCACAGGCTATTTCTGATCCTAAAAGCTTGTATGTGTTCAGGGAACATTGATGTAAACGAAGGGAAGATAATCAGTCTGGAACCATTAAAAAAAAGGAATCAGCTTTGGCTAATAGTACTTCTTGAAGTACATATAGGTGAGATGTGAGAAAGTATCACTGCCCACTTTGTTTCAGCAGTCTCTAACGATGGTTGTCACAGAGAAGTTACCAGGTTAGGTGGTGCCTTTGCCTGCAGCAACACTGTGTGTGGTCCTTGATCAGTTGTCAAAGGTTGTTGGGAGACTCAAAGATTTATTCACATGTTGCTGTGCAAAGTATCTGGGTGTGATTGTAGCACTGACATTAATTTTATTTCCATTAACTTTCTTTTTTTTTTTTTAAATTGTACTCCATGAACTTTTTAAAAGCTGAAAGTGATGGATCTTCCCACAAATTTTAAGTATTGAAGAAATTCCAGTGTTTTCTGTCTTGCTTTATCCTACAAAACAAACAAACTACTAAAAAGCTTAGCAAACTCAAAGCTTGTCAGCACCAGATCTAAAAGGATGTGATGGAGTAAGACTTCTAGTGTCAGTCTGTGTGTAATTATGGATGCTGGATAAATACCCAGAGGAGAAGAGGTGAATCTTTTCCTGCCACCTGAAACCGGGGGGCAGACCAGAAGAAAACAGTGTAGCAGGTGCCCTCACTTCCCATTAGTGCTTTGTTCGCATCCTCTGCTGACCTAATTCCAAGCACTCTCCTGACTGGCATATTAGTCCACCTTTAGAACAAGTCAGACAATTGATCAAAGATCATTTCAGGCTGATGATGTTGCCAAATTTAGTAAAGGCCTCAGCTGAAATTCTCAGTGACTTTCATGTGGATCCCTTATTTGATTTAGTGTTCAGACCCAGTTGACGGATGCTGACTTTGTTCTGAGTGTTACAAATAAAAGAGAAACAAAATTCTGGCAGGTTTGCTTTTACTGTCTTTGTTTGGGATGCATTTGGGAATTCGTTTTGATTATTTCAAACTGGATTTGCCAAAACAGTAAGGTACATTCAGAAAAATAGCTCTTGGCAGGAATATCTGTTAGATGTTTTCCAAGTCTTTTCCATGGTGATTATCTGATTCTGTGGCCTGCATAACTTTGTGTTTCAGCCTTATAAGGCATTCACACCTGGTATTCCCAGTTGTACAGCACTTGAGGATAAATGATTACTTAAGTGTCTTTTTCTTTGATCACAAATTAGTAATTTTGTCAAGTAGAAAGGCAGTCCTTTTTGGTTTTGGTTTAAGAGCTAGCAGTTGTGGAAGGAATGTTTGTGCTGTGAGTTTTTCAACTTCTATACAACTCTTTAACTTTCTTTATGAATTTCACAGCTACTTTCTAAGTTTTCAGAATTTCCCCTACTTGTTTTTTTTTTACGGAGCAGTTTATACAAATCCTGAAATTGTCCAAATTCATCTGAGTTGTCTGTGGTTTTGCAGGGCATGATTTGACTTTGACCAGATGTCTTGTCCTCCTTCTGCACCATCAATTTACTGTGTGGTGTAGCTGTGGGATGACAGAGCAGAGGGAGAGCTGCCTGGCAGCTGTGCAGCTCAAACCTTATGGAGTAGTTTCTTGTAGTTCCTGTCAACTGCATCAGTCTGGAACTAGAAGTCTTTGTGCTTCTCTTTGAGATCTGACTTGCAGAAATGCAAGCTGCAAACCTGGGATCTTGTATGCTAGTAAGGTTTTGGTTGGTGGGTTTTGTGGGATTGTTTTGTTGTGGGTTTTTTTGGTTGGTTGCTTTTCACTTTGCCCCCGAAGAGAAACATTTAAGGATGATGGGGTTTTTTTAATGACTAAACCAGTATTTTTTTCTTAGTGTTTTTCATCTGTGTGCAGAACTTTATTCCTCTGTCTCTGTAAGATAGTGTTAGATCTAAAGTACTGTAATTTTTGACCGGGGGTGAGGGGTGTCTAAACTGTCTAGAATTTTCTTTACCTTGCATATACATGAAAGAGGACACTAAACCACTTTCATCCATAAGGCAGTTTTAACTCTTACCTTAAGCTCTTTATTCACCTGTCTGGTCACATCATCAAGTCGAACAACCCCACAGCTGTTCTGAACTAAGTGCCTGCCAGTCTGGGAAAACAGCTTTTTTTGCTTCTTTGCCATGTTGCAGGGTGCCAAGGAGGTATTTCAGCTGGTATTTAAGCTTTCTAAAAGAGGTACAGAGACATTTTCTACAGCAGATAGATTTGACCTAGAAGTAACATGAAAACAACACTAAAATACCAGTCACTGCTTACTACCCTTCTATTGGAGAAGGTGCATTTCCTCTGCAGTCTGCAACACGAAATAGATTGCTAGGGGAGAAGTGTGATTTCTTCTTTTTCATCAAAACTACCTTTCTCCTCCACAGTCTTTAAAATGACATACCCTTGCACAGTCTATTTGACGTCTTCCCCTAAATCTTTGCAACCTTGGCCTTAAAAACAAGCACTGTACCATTTTATTTCTTTGCTGCCATTGAGGCAGCAGAGCAGTGAAATGGGAAGTTTGGTTCCAGTACAGACAGCAGCATTTCGTAATCCTAATGAATCCTTTTCTGCTTTTTTTAGTCAACAATATATCTATTATTTATTTCACTAAATAATTTAATTCTATTCTAACCAGATGGAAAGGTGATAGGTAACAGATCTTCTTGATTGCCTGGTAATCTGGTGGGGAGAGGATGATGTGTTTGGTTTTGCTGGGTTTTATCATGCAGAGATCCCAAAAGTCCTCAGTTGTGCATCTGATGCAATTTTTTTAATGTTAGTTCCCCCCTCCCCAAGTATGCTTTTCTAAAATCAGCACAGCTGATCTGGGATTCACTGTGGATGTTCCCTGTGCACCAGGGAAGGCCCTTGTAGAGAAGTGTTTAGGGTCCATCTTCCCAGACTTTCTTGCTTTGTTCGAAGCCAGTCCTACCTGACTTAGCTTAGGTGACTTGGACCTGGGTTCGCATCAAAGAGGGGCACTGTGATGACACATTTGTGATGTCAAGCCTTGGAATTTAGGGAAAATGCCTGAATGGATTGCTGTAGGAATCAAAATTTTTTTACTTTTTTTAAATTTGCACTGAGTATAGGCATAAGAACGACTGAATTCATCTTTGGTAAAGAAAATGTACG
Source organism: Oxyruncus cristatus (assembly GCA_013399855.1). Classification (NCBI taxonomy): domain Eukaryota; kingdom Metazoa; phylum Chordata; class Aves; order Passeriformes; family Cotingidae; genus Oxyruncus; species Oxyruncus cristatus. Next base: position 383,408 of record VXAY01004624.1, read on the forward strand.
GGATAATCATTTGTTTCATGCACATGGCATTGCTCTGAACCTTAGTGAGTTCTGATCCAGGAACATTGTGAGCCTCTGTTTTGTCCATGGTGTCCTGGTCCTGGCTTTGCACCAGGCAGGTTTAGCCTCCACACTAGCAGGGTCATGCTGCCTCTGGGATCAGCTTGGTGGCATTTTCTCTTTAATGCTGATCATGTGGCAGCAGTCCTGAACTAAAACAGACGGATAGACCTGGTTTGTCTGTGCACTAAGGCAGTCAGTCTGAACCTGAATATGCCCACTAATAACTGAGTAATGGCAATATCAATTGTACCTGGTGACTATTTCATAAATGCTTGCATGAGATGTGTGCTATCATTTCAAATAAATGCACAGCTGGCATGAGCATGACCGGGCCTGGTCTCTGCATTTTTAAAGGAAACTAAAGACTTCAGAGTTTCTGGCGTGGATTGCAGGGTGTCATTCATTATTTTTTTCTTAAATTATACATGACTATAAAACACAGTGGAAGTGTTTCTTAGTAGGAGGGGATCTTATGTTACAGGTGAGGATGGCTACTTTTTTGAGGCAGGGTATGGTTTTCTTTTGTTTTTTCATAGCAGTCACTGCAGAGGAAATTGGATTGGCAACATGATCTTTGTGCTCCCACTTGTGCATATTAATAGAGCAAAGATGACTTTCAAGTAGTGATGTACCCCTTCATCTTTGTTTACACTTGTTCATATTTTCATTTTATGTTCCGTTTATCTGTAGCTGTGTTGTCAAGATTTCTAGAATATAATAAGCTGTGTGATATTCTCATAGCTGTGGAGCTATTTTTAGCTGTAAACAGAGGATCTGGATCAACTCAAAATAAGCTGACAGCAATTGCTGTATGAGCCAGAGGCTGGAGGAAGTCTAAATTATGAGATGACAGTACAACATAGTTGTGCTTTGCCAAAATGGTCTGTCATTCTGAACCAGTATTTCCCTGTCAAATTGTATTAGTATATTATTACAATTTTAAAACAAATAAACAAACCCCAGAATTTTACCTTGAGTGGTGCTGAAAAATTTTGATCCACCAGATGTCTGATGTGCATGCTGATTAGGCAGGGGTTTAGGAGTTTTTAAGCTAGGTTGTTTTGGGGAGGGGAGGTGGTTGGTTGGTTGGGGTTTTTTTTGTGTTTGGGAGGTTGATTGTTTTTCTATTTTTGCATAGTCCTGTCTGTGCTACTTGTTTGCAAACATTGAGTGCAGACACAGGAACCTTAAAAATAGTGTGGAGTTTGTTTTAAAAAAACAAATCCCTTTGATATCACTAATGACATCAGAAATAAAACTGAAAGTAACCTGTGTGCTTATCCATGCCAGTTCTTATTTTAATCCTCAGTGTTTGAAATGCCTTTTTTATTTTCCTCATTCATTTGAAACAACTTACTTACATTGCTTTTTTTTTTTTTTTTAAACTACCTTATAGTTTCTGACTTACTGTGTCTTGCTCTTCTAGAAGGAGTTCTGGAAAATCTACAAAAATGGACTTCAGGGAGAAAGTAACACAGGACATACCTGGTATTCATTTTACCTTGCGTTTCCATTAATCATTGGCCTTTTCGTTATCCTCATTGTCATTTTTGTCATATGGAGATGCCTGTTTAAAAAGAAAATGCGTAGACAGTCGGTGTACGTGCCCCGGGGAGCCCACGGAGCGCTGGGTGACGGTGCTGTGGCTGATGGCAGAGGCCCTGTCCCGCCGCCCCTCAGCATTGTTCATTCCCCACAGGAGGAAATGTATGAAGTCAGTGGGCTCTCCCCGGGAGGTCTGAGCTATACGGATGCACGGTCGGACTCGATATCCACCAGGCTCTCGAACTGTGATCCCCCTCCCTCCTACGAGGAAGCCACTGGCGAGATCAGTGTGAGAAGAAGCGAGACTGAGCAGCATTTAGATCCGCCCCCGCAGTACGAAGACATTGTGAACTCCAGCTCAGCCGGGGCGATTGCACTGACTCCCATTGTCACCAGTGCTAAGTGAAACGAGGAGAATGCCACGGACCTTTGAAAAATCAGTAATCATTTTGTAGCACTTTATCTTGGCATATTATGCATTTCTGTAATTTAATGGACTTGTACAATGGATTTCACTTTTTTTTTAGGTTCACTCGTTCTTTGGGTTTGGGATTTTTTTCCCCTACAGAAGGTCTTAAAAGATAAGGAATCTGTATTGAGAGTGTAGTGAAGATACAAGTGTGGTGCTCTGTCATACTTCTCAAAAGTACCCCTGTTTTGAGGGATGTCACTTGTTTTATTCTGAACATGACCACATTTCCCACAAGATTTGTGGGATCCCCCTCCCCTTTCTTACTGCAGACTGTTATAATTCTCTGCAATAGGGAATCCTTAAACAACATTTTAATAGTTAGTTACACTAAAGGGGACTGATTTTGCAGTATTGCCTTGTCTGGTGGGTTCTTTTTTCTCACTTGGATTTCTGTTACATGCTGAACCCTGTCCTGGGCCCTCAGGAGGCTGAGAGCAGGATGCCTTTGTGTTCAAACCAGGATCTCATTTAGAGAATGCTGGTGTAATAGCAATAATTTCAGAGTCCTAGGAGAAGAGGTGTGTTCTAAAGCTTTTGCTATTACAGCTCAAAATTCTGTAAATGTTTAAAAGCTAAAAATTCAGAACACTGATTAGAGAATTTAGTGGTATTTGGTTTTGTCTGTGTTCTGCCTTTCCTCTGTTTTCCTGTCTGGTCTTACTTTTGTATTCCAGAGGTGAGAAGTATGCATGTGTTAACTTTAGAACTAGAAAGTTCATGGAACAGTAAATAATGAAATACTGAAATACTCAAAAGTGGATAAAATCCTGGTCATAAACTTTCTCCCATAATCTTCGCCGGGACCAGGATATTATCCATAAGCACATAAACCCAAAGGTGTTGCTTTCCTTTATAAAAGGGCAAAAGGAAAGCAATTCAGTGTGACTTCCTTTTTCCCCAACTATGAAAACCTTCCTCAAGGTCTCCCCAGCTATGAAACCCTTCCTCAAATTCTGATACTCTCTTGCCTACTTACATGTACCATACGTACACCTTGTATTGGTGCCTTTGGGAATCCTTTGCAAAGAATATAGATACCTTTTTACAACAACAAATATATTTATTGCTGGTCCATTCCAACAAGGAATTCTAAGAACGTGCAGGCATAACCCTGCAGTGTGGAGTGACTTTTTGAGGCTGAAAAGATGCAGATTATATACAGGCTTGTACAAAATTTCACCCACCTGGTTTAGATGCTGATGATAGTTCGGGTGGTGCAAGTTCTAGTGTGGTGATTCTTTTTTTCCCAGCTTGATTTGAAAGTTCACTGCTTGATCTAACTTCTGAATATTGGTTTCAGTTTTCTTTCTTCCCTCACCAAGGTAGTGTGGCATTAGCTTAGTACTGTTCCATGTTCTACTAATCAATCAGCACCAACTGAAAGGTGTTTAGCCCTGAAGGACTAAATTGTTATGTTGGCTTTCTTAAAACAGAAACACAAACTGCATCGTGTTTCAAACACCCCAAATGAAATGCCAGTGCCATACATTGGAAATTGCTCTTAATGTCCACCTAATGGTGGCTTGGCCCACCTTTTCCCGAGGGATTTTACAGGCAGAGACTGGAAGAAAATGTGTGGTCATAGATGAGTGTATATGCACCCTTTGGTAAGAATTTGATCTGATGTACTGACAAGTGGAGTAAGGATTTTATGATTAATTTAATGTTCTCATTTTTGACAAAGAGTAGGTTGCCAAAGTTGTCTGCTGGGGATCTTCAGTTGCTAAGGCATGTTATGTTAGAGTTAATAGGTGAACCCCTGGCCAAACTCCTGACTCTGTTGTCAAAATTGTAACTCTTATTTGTGTTCATTATATATAATAAATATTGGGCAGATAAGTACAATATTTTGGACACTTGGAGTAAAAATTGCCTGGGTCTTGTTTGTGGGATGTCTGACCTTTTCTTTGGAAGTGGTTTTAGCTCTTGTGAATCCTGAATTGCCACTTGTAGAAGTTAAAGCTGCTTTTATACTGAGCAACGGTGAATAAATGAACTGCTTTAGGCAGATGTTACCAAAACAAAGTGCCTCATCCCAACGTGCAGAAACCACCTCAGAAAGGGCTGGTACTTCAGTGTCTGTGCCATATTGGCATGTCCTGTGCCTGCCAGCACAGATAGTAATTTTAGCAGTAACTTTCTCATTAGAATATAAGACTTTCCAGTAGGAAATGCATGGAGATCACCCATTTCACATTAGGTTGTTCAGCAGCTGTTGTCATCCCCTGAACATGGGCAGCCTGGTTTAGTAGTTTAGAGATGAGCTGGATCCCTTTTTCTTTTTGTTTGGCTTTTTTTTTTTTTTTTTTTTACTCTATATTCCACTGCCACTTTTAAAGGCTTTGTTTCTGGTTCCTAATTTGAATATGTTACTTTATCCTGTTACTGTATCTGTAGATACTTTTATGTGCAATCCAAAATTCATGCTTGCTCTTCCAAAACAAATCACAACCAAATACCTAAAGTGATCTATGAATAAAATTTATTGGGCTATGCCTTTTCCATGTACATGAGCATGAAAGCCATTGTGGGCTATAAATTTATGTCTTGGTGAATAAATTTCATAGTTAACAAAACTGTGTGGGACAGTTGTGCAAATTCATTTCCTCTGAGACATGAACGGTTTTCTCCATGTTGGAATAATATCAAATTACAAATTGTTTCGTTCTGTTTTGTGAAATGTGGGAAAATAGCTTAGTCTTGTGGCTGGCTTTTCTAACCTGATTGAAAAATAAAATTTCATTTGTATGGGGGTTTTATACAGCCTGTTTGTTTGTTTGTTTTACCTATCCTGTAATTGCATGTCATGCAATAAATATGAATTTATAGTTGTACCTCTCCAAGGTTTTGCAACTCTGAATGCAGTGCTATCTTGACTGATGACATGAGTAGTCAGGATACTGCCTTTCCCACTTCTGAATGTAACATTGAATTTCATCTTGTATTAGGACTGAGATGATTTAGCTACTAAAACTAACTTAAATATGTTGCTGTTTTAAGAAATTATGGAAATTAATGATTTGCTTAGATTAACACTAGTGAAGGTTGGTTCTGTCTTCACTGGATGTAAATAACCTCTGATTACAGTATTGCATATTTTAAGGGGGTTTGGTTTACATTAAATTATCCTATTTAAACATTTTTGCCTATGTTTAGAGAAAATTTTTTGTAACATTTGTTTTTCGATATGGTAAATAAAATTTTTTAAGATGCCTCTTGTTTCAAAATATCAATTCTACACAAGCAGTATGAGAATTAACTTTGTGTATTTAAGTGGTCTTTTAATTTCCATTGCTCTATGGACTTAGTTGCATGAATCAATTGTTTGGATGATATAAAACATATTCTTTCAAAATTCAGGCTCAATTTTAATCAGATTTGTGAATTTGTATGGTCTCCAGATTTAAAAAAAAACATTTGTTCTAGCCATAGCGAAATAACAGTCAGAGGCTGAGGGAAAGCAGAAATTATTCTCTGTTACAACAAATTGAAAGATTACAGCTGAGTGAGAGGACAACTCTTCAGCAGTTTTTACTCCACAGGCGGCAAGGTTTATTTGAAACTTCTTTGAATTATTTGAGGGCTAATTCCAGAATTAGTCTGGTTTTTCAAGCGCTGTAATTGGAATCAGAAACAGGTCAGAGGATTTTTTCACACTATCTCATTGGCTGTTTCATAAACATAAGTGTATTCCCTTTTTCACTCACTGACAATATCATGGGCTAACCTGGAATTATTGAAAGGTTTTTCCAGCATGCACTATTACCATTGACCATTGTTAGGAATGTTTTTAAAAGCACAAAAAACAAATCTTCTGTAGCAAAAAACGTGTTTCAAGTTAGAGGACTTAATTTCAAACTTGACTTCAGCCGTTTGAAAGTGATTGCAGCATTTTGCCGTCATCTCTGGGAATGTCATAACAGTGACCAAAAGCAAAACCAACCTTGCGTAATGACCCCTGCTGGAAACTGAAGGTCTCCATTGCAGTCAACACAAACTTTGTGTCATCCTTTCTCGCTCTGGTAGGCAGGATAATGTGTCCCTGGTATTTTGGGAGAGGCTGGTGAAGCCTGGAGGGAGGTGAGTGTCTGAGAGTTTCATGGGCACGAAGGCAGTTTTTACACTGCTCATGACAAAAGGGCAAAGAGATTGTTTCGAAGCAGCAGGGTGAGTGTGACTTTCCCAGCTGTCACACACACAGCGTAGCACCTTGCTCCCCTCGGAACGCTTCTTATCCAAACTGGACACTCTGCCCTGGGTTAAGTGGCGTTTGCTGTGCACGTACACGTTTGTGTCCTGACCCTACGTCCATCAGCGTGGGCTGATGTGTTTGCACGGGGCTCAGCACATGATTGCATGCCTGGCTCCCAGCTATGGGAGCGTGGCAGATACGACGTTAAACTGGTATCATGAATCTCGGTGTCTATAAAAATCAGATCATCGTGCAGGTTACTGGTGATGAATGTTCATTATTTGTTGTTTTGCACGCCCTGAGCACTGTTCTCTGCTGCTCTAAATCACATTGATAGATTTCTTTTTATCTTCTGCATAATGGGAGCGTTGTAAATGTCTCCTAGTGCTACTTGCTGATTTTTAAAAAGAAGGAAAACCATGTTCAGCTGAAAGTACAGCAGTGACATCTGTACTATTTCATTGCTTGCTGCACACAGCAGCAAGATTGATTTACTATAGGGTAATTGAACTTTGAGCTTTGCCAGAGAGTTGAACTACGCTTTTCTTCTACAGGGGGATCTCAGTAATTGTATTTTTCGTTTGGCAGTGAGTTATTGAATGCTAAGTAACAGTGCAAGAAAGGCCTTGCTTATATTCTCTTGACCATGTATATATCTGGCACATGCAGCATATTATACAGCACTTGCTTACCTTTTAGCTCCCTGCAACAATGTTTGCTGTAATATTAGGACCTGTGTTCTCTTTGCCTGTCCTATCTCTGGGTATCATGCAATAAAAGCAGACTGACTGCTGTGATGTTTTCCCCTTAGAAACAACAAAACCTAAGAACCAAAACAAAAATTGTCAGTGTGACCTGCTGTTTCCTTCTCCACTTGGAAGCATTGTATGTACCTGCATGACTCCCAGGGTTAGCTGAGGAGCTTACAGCAAGGAGGAAACAAGTGCTTAAATCATCAGCAATAAAATCTCTGCATAAGGATTATTCTGTACCAGACTGTCTCCCTGGCCTTTCCTGTGGTGTAGAATGTGTATTCCTGCACAACAGACCCTGGATCGATTCCATAGGTTAGAGGCTCCTGATTTGATTTTTCCTTAGATTTTTCTTTATTTTGTTACTCAGCCCTTGCCGCTGGCAGTGATGCTGAGCACAAGGGCTCAAGTTGTTTGTTCAGTGACACGCTGCAAGGTCTGTACATCCGTGGATCTGCTACCCAAGCTTGCCTGCTGTCCTTCCCTGTCCCTGACAGTGCTGGTCTGCTCCCGCCTGGGCCAGGCAGCATTTCAGTGCTGCACAAACAACTGAGGGGATGAACACAAGCATTTGGGGCCAGATGCAGGTGTCAGTCTGTGACACTCAGTGAGGCACAGCCTGTTACCACCTGAGGCCTTTTCACTTCGAGTCTTATTGCAGCCACCACACGTGTGTTGTTTCCAAGATTAAAACCACTGCAGGCAACATTTCTTGCCAGGACTTTCTCAGGAAAATTACACTGTTGAAGGAAAGCAAGGGCAGTGTGACCAGCTCAAACATTCTCCCCAGCTGGCACCCCTAAACTCTCTTAGCACAAGTAATTTATTTCCATTTACTCTTAGGAGTGATATTTTTATCTCTTCCTTTTATTGTGTTTTGTCTGCTTCTCAGTTCATGGTTCTGTTCTAACCATAGTTTTTTCTTTAGGGATGGGTGAAGGTAAAATACTGTGGCCCTCCGAAAGAAAACCTGACAAATGAGAATTTGTCAGACTGGGGTTTTTGTATGTACTGTACTCACCTCACTAGCATTTTAAGTAAAATCAAAAAATTCCACACTGATGTCTGCTCTGTCTCCCAATAGTGATATAAATATCTCAGTATCCCCTTTCCATGTGTAGTCTTATGGGCTTGTTTCTGAACATTATGTTGGTGTCTCTAGGTGTACTTCTTCCATCTTACAGCTGTTTGAAATTGTGGTTTGCATTGTTTCCAACTCACCTACAACTTCAAGAGTGTTAGTAGAAGTATGATCAGGGCTGGGCACACTTGAACATTCATTTGTTGGTAGTGTAGGCAGCATTAAGCAAATTTCTCTGTGACAGCACCTGAGGAGTGGGCAAGGTTGAAGGTAACTATCAACTTTAAAATGAAAATACCTTCCTTCCATGAAGAAAAAGTGCTGACCCCAAACCTAAGCCTGACTCTGCTACTCTGGGCAGTCCCAGATATGTCCAGTAATCATGAAAACTTCATTTTTCTGTTTCTACGTGTTTTGGATGTTTTTTCTCTGAACTTGCTGATTTTTGCATTTTGTTTAATAGCAGTGCTGAGTAATGATACCTCCTTGTTCTATTCCCCCTAAAATCTTTCACATGCTCTTAATATCAAAGTGCATAACAGCTGATACTTTTATGGTGCAGATTCACTCGAAGAAATGTAGGTTTGAAAATAATGTTCTCTTCAATATTTTTTTTCAGCCCTATGAAATGTTATTTGCATGTAGCTCAGTGTCTCTTTTCTTAGCTAATTGGTCTACCAAGCTTCATTACCTTTCAGCCTTTCCACACAGGCAGCTTGGCTCTGTGAAAATGCTGCTGTCTCCCTCATTGGTAGAAGTGTTCAGAAGAGGGGTTTCTGTCCTGCACAGTACTTTGAGATTTCAACATTTGCTGTTCTGCATAGCACGACACTGACTTCCTGAAAACTTCACAAAATCACGATACCAGTGCCAAAATACTCAGTGTCTTGGGGCTGTCAGCAAACCCCCAGCCCGTGAGGAAGGCTGGCTCTTGCTCTGACCTTCACCCACAACCCTGGAGCAAGGATTTGAACTTGTGCTTCCTCCACTGCAGGGCATTAGGCTGCTTTGCACATTGAACTAGGCTAGCAGTCTTCATCCTTTTTCAGACTTCAAAATCCCTCGATATTTTCTGCAGTATATGCAGATCTCTGGGTATAGCGAATTTAAACTACCTAACGTAGACTTAATTTACTTATTAGCTCCTTATAGATTGTTGGAAAGCAGACCAGTATTCTTCTTTAAGGGATATCACAGGGTGTGGGTTTGAGCTGCTCCTCTTGATTTTTTGTATGCTGGTGGTGCCACCTTTGGTGTTATGCTTTATGGATCACAAATTCCATCTGGAACCTGAAAAGTCATTGCCAGTGCAGGTTTTGTTTTTGTCAAAACTGGCATGGTCCCATGAGCCAGTTTAGCTTCACTGAATTACTTTTTAGTATAGAAGAGTTTATTAAAAAAAATTCCTGAGTAGCAGCAGTTGATGGTTCTATGACTGACTATGTCTCTTAGCAACGTGACTGAAAAAAGATCCCCCCACGTTGCTCATTTGTCCAGAGATTTCCAAATGGGTGTGCTTACCTTGATGATGAGCCGTCTCATTTCTCCAGTTCTCCCTGCACCATATTTTGTGTTATACTGTTGAAAAGTCTTCTCCAAATTGACATTAAAAGTTTAAGCCCCAATTTCAGACTCCTGTTTTGTGACGTGTAAAAGGCCGTTCCAGGCAGCTGAATAGTGCTACCACACATCACCAAAGCATTCACTTCCCTCTGGCCTGCCCTTTCCCAGCAGCTCTTCTGTGCCAGGCCTTGCGAAGGATAGAGACCTGTGGAGTTCATGTTGCTGCCTGACACAGGTTTTCAGAGCTGGGTACAGCCTGTGGACCTTTCATCTGGCATCTTCTCTGTGCTGGTGACAATGACGAATTGTTGGCTTGCTGAAAGTCAATGTCATTTTGCTAATCCTGTCTTTTAAAGAGATTGCTCTAGTTGGTTGTGAACAAATGCTCCTCTTCCGTGAGATTTCACAGATGAGACTCTGCAAGAGGCTGCCCTGCTGTCCCTTCCACCTCCCCAAGACATTTCCCTCTGCTTTCTCAGAGAGCCTCCTCAGGCTGCAAGGACACTGTGTCACCACCACAACTGCAATCTGTGTTGATTTGAGGCTCCTTAGCACTCAGCACAGACGTGATGGAGGCATTGCTGTGTGAGAGAGATGGCAGGGATGCCGCCTTTCCCCACTCCCGAAGAAAGGAGTCCAGCACGGTGGAGATGTGGTCATGGAGCGCAGGCTGCCGTGGCCCCACGGTAGCAGCCACTCTGCCTGGCTGCAACTGCATTAGACCATGAAGTGAAGCATCTGAGAAGCAGATGCTGTCACTGTTCAGAGCCCTGTTTTGCTTCAGGACCAGCCTATGGCAACGTGTTCCATGTGACCAAGGCTAATGTGGTAAGAACTGCTCAGATGCACGTGAGGCACTGCAGGGCTGTGCTGGCTGCCCCATGGCCTGAAGCAGCTTTACAAACCTGCTTTACAAACCCCTAAGCTGCCGTGGGCCTCTCTGCTCGAGTGATCTCTCCTCTCCATGTGCTACAGGCAGCAGCACCTTAGCTGGGTTTGTGCTGCAAAGGAGGCTGGGTGAGCATAGGAATCTTTCCAGGTCCACAAAGCTGCCCCGTCTCTCTTACTTGCATGGCCTTAATTTTAATTAATTTTAATTTCTTTGGGACGTGTTCTAAAAGCCTCCTGTTTTATATAAGGCTTTGAGGGGAGTATAAAGAAATCATGTGATGGTGCCTTGGGAATGTTCCTGCCATCACTGTCCAGTGCCTGATGCAAATTGTTTTCTTCACTTTGTTATTTAAACTGCGGGCAAGTGAGTTTAATAAATTTTAATAGAATTCTTAACGGTGGGCTTTGGAAATCTAATTATTTGAAGGGCACTCAGAAATGTTAAAAGGTCTCTTTTAATGCCAAATCTAAAGAAAGTGATACAATTAAATAATGGTCTGGGTTTTTTCCTAAAAAAAAAATAGAAGAGAGGGAAAAGGAAGAGGCCAGTTCAATGGGAGTAATTACATTTGTAGTATTGTTAAAAGTCCTCCAAACCCCTTGCTTTTGTTCATGTACACATACCTCTGATGTCTTTATTGTCTATATATTTGGATCAAGTTAACAGATGCTTCTCTGTTTTGACTTGGCCTGTCTTCGTGCTGTGGTTGGTATCAAGATACCCAGGAAATCCACAGCAGGGACGTCAAAATGGGAATATTGGACCCGCACACAGCACCAACCACCCTCAAGGGCAACTGAAGATACTGGTCCACTAAACTGGATCAGCCAGTGCAGGCACTGATGGTATCTGCATGAAAGGGTCAGCTTCCAGAGAGGGTTAATCAGAGGCTGTGCATCCAGGCAGTGGGAAGGGAGGCATTCAGGAATGCTGAGATTATCCCAGCAACCCCGCACTGACTGTCTCACCTGATAGGTGTTTTCATTCCTTAGGATTTTTTAAGTGACCCCTCTGCTCCCTTGGTGGTGTGTATAAGGTTATCTCTACAGGGCAAGCAGATAAAGTGTCCCCTAAAGCCAAGAGATTTGCAGTATTTTTCTTGTAGAAGAAAACAATTTCTGTCATCAACATGTCTCCTTGTCGTTTCCCTTTTAAGCCTCTGTCAGTAACAACAGAGTCTGGCCTTACGAAATCAAGGGAGTGGATTTCCACGAATGTTTATGTACTCACGTGTCAACTCTGCTCCACCCTGCCTACGAGAACACCTCCAAGGTTAGAGTAGCAAGTTCTGTACCTGCCTCTGGCCTTAAGCCATTAAATGTGCTGAGTGGTTGACTCTTGCTTTGGTTGAAAAGCACTGATAAAGGACTGCAGGGAGTTAAATCTTGCTGTATTTCAGCTGTTTTCGCTTTACTTGTGTTCATCTTCAACTGAACACTCTTCAGAACACCTCTTCACAGATCAGGCTTTCTTTTTTGCTCTTGCTTATGACAAACTAAATTTATAATAGAAGTTTTCTTTCACTTGTGTATAACCTTGAGAAAGATTCTTTCAGCTGGTAGTTTGACTGACCTTGCAAAGAAAAGAGCTGAGCAATTTTGTTTAATTTCATCATGTTGGAAAAGATGTACTTGTACTAAGAAATAAAAAGACAAAAAATGCAGTGGTTGTGCACGAGTCCATTCTCGTTACATTTTCCCAAGTAACCATTTCAAGCTTTTATCTGTTGTTGAGCTTTGTTTCTATCACTAATAAACCTATATGAGACAAATAATGAAATATTGATTTAGCAACTTCAAACTTTTTCAACTGCCATTTTATTCAGTGCCCCCATAGGCAGCACAGCAGAGTGGAAGTTTTATTGTGCACTGAATGAACCCAGTGGTTTGAGCACGACGCGGCGAAACTGTAACATGGCAATAAAATTGCAGGGCACATTTATGCCATCTGTTTCATAGTGGGAAAACAAAGAACACTTTGGTGATGGCCTCAAACAATAAATCTCGATTTAGAAAACAACTGGCGCTTGTAATATTAGGAACAGTGTAAGATATTGTGCGTCCTCCTTCCCACACAGTTGCTCAGCTGCAAAGTTGTCCCAAGTGTTTCTTGGTTTAGGTGTCCTTAACTGTTATAATATGCTGGTTTCAGGGCTCAAAAAAACATCTAATCAGCCATTGGAATGGGCTGCCCAGGGAAGTGGTGGATTCTCCATCCCTGGAGGCTTTTAAGATGAGACTGGATGTGCCACGGTCTAGTAACCACGGTGGTGTTGGATCAAGGGTTGGACTTGATGATCTCAGAGGTCATTTCCAACCCAGCTGATTCCATGATTCTATGATTCTATGCTCTTGGAGCATAGAATGCGGATTTGACAGATGTTTGCCTCTTCCTATCTCATCTATTGCTTTTATCAGCTTTCCATTTTCGGAGTGGGCAGGCAGGAAGGTGGTCAGGTTGCATTGCTCCACGATCAGCCAGTGATAAGAAACAAAGTTAAAGGGTCATGACTGAAGAGCAGGAGGCAAGCACGAAAGAGTTTTCTTTAATCTTTCATCAAAACAGTGTAAAGTCTAGGACATGAGCCCTGTGTTATCAGAAAGTGGGGAAATAAAATTACTGTAAATTAGGTAGTATGTGCAGAAAAGGTGTTTTCGTATTTTCCTTGTGAAATCAGTGATGTAAGATAAGAGGGTTCTCTTATTCTGACCACTCACCAAACATTTGATATTGTGGCCCTCGTATTTTTAAGTAACCTGTGACCTGAAAGAAGAGGCCCTAATATGTAGTCCTTGTAAGCTGTTGAAATCTGTAGATAGAGAATATAATTAAGATTAGTAATAAATCTTGTTATTAACTATTTTTGTTGCAAGTTTATAAATAAGAAACAAATGTCTTTCTTCAGCTTCAAACTGAGAGTAGGTTTAGATTAGATATTAGGAACAAATTCTTTACTCTGAGGGTGGTGAGGCACTGGAACAAGTTGCCCAGAGAAGCTTTGGATGCCGCATCCCTGGGAGTGGTTAAGGCCAGGTTGGACAGGACTCTGAGCAACCTGGTGTACTGGGAGATGTCCTTGTCCAAAGCAGAAGGGTTGGAACTGGATGATCTTCAAGGTCCCTTCCAACCCAAGCCATTAATATGATTCTATTCTATAATACTTTGGTGGATGGGATCTCCTTCAGGGAGTTTCTTACTGTTTTCCATGCCCTCATTTCCCCAGCAGTCCTCTGTAATGTATGTGAATGACCTTCTGTAATGGTATCTGTTTCAAGGTCTGTACATTGACTTTTGGAGGAGGAAAGGAGAAGACAAAAGATGTCAGCGTTGTTAAAGCTACTGGTTTCTGGTCCAGCTACAGCACTGTGGTTGCATCAAGGCATCTGTGCACACTTTCAGTGGCTAAAACTCTCCCTGGTGTGTCCTCCTCAGCTCAACTACCCTGTCCCCATCCCTAGTCCTGGTTCTGCAGCCTGCCAAAACATGGCACTTTCCTGCAGCCTCCCCTGCAGCCTGCTGCTTTACAGAGTGAGACCTTCACAGCTAATTGCCCTGAGTCTACCACCTACTTCTATGAAGGGCGTTTGCATCCTTACCCAGCTATCTCCATTAGGCACCTGGTTACCCGCCGGGCACAAATTGGTGCCTGTCAGATATTAAATAAGAAGGATGGAATCAACTGGGTTTGTTTGTGTTTAAGCTGCAGAAGCACAGTTTTCATTTTTTTTTTTTAATAGTCTTTGCCAGTTTTAAGATGAGAGCTTGAAAAATGCCATTAACATGAAGAATGGTCACAAGGTAATAAAGAAACAATCTTCTCACTTTAATGACTTGAGCTAAAAGCTAAATGACTGTAGCAGCTCAGATTGTAAAAGCAGTGGGAAATTTAATGAACAGTGACCCCACAGGAAAGTCAATCTGTCTATTAATGTTTAGTTCTGTCATTTCTTCTGAAAAGTAATAAACTTCTATTATATCATCTATTGGTTACAGAACCTGGGGTCAGGCTCCCGTTGAGCTTAACTCTGCCAATCTGCCTCAGCTGAAATTACTGACCTTACCCATGTAATAGGTAAACATCCCAAGCAAGAAATAACTGTGCAGGTACTCAGGGAAACAGCTGCAGCTGTGAGGAAAGGAAACTGTCATGAACTTGACTGCAAAAGCTCTAAACCCTAATGGTTTTCAAATTCCTCTTGGGATAAGCTGATTCAGGCAGTTAAATTATGTAATATATATTGAGCAAAACTGTGATTAGTCAGTAGTGGCTGATGCCCCAGTTCTATAACATGTCATTCATCTGGATGCTCTGGAATACTTATTGCAAATCTTGCAGCAAAGGTGGTAATCAAGTAAGAGACAAAAATATGAACCCCTTTGCTTATGTGTAGCCATCAAGAACATGTATTTACTTAACCAGGCAGTGGCAAGAGGCATCTTGAAAATTGGCTGATTTAGAGGAGTGTATTTTAACTACAGGCTAAAAGCTGGAGAGCTCCAAACTTAACCATCCACACAGGTTAATCCTGTGAGCACAGGCCTGGAGGAGGCCGGAGAAGTCTGCTTCTGGACAAGTCTGCTTCTGGACAAGTCTGCTTCTGGAGAAGTCTGCAAGGCAGAACCAGCCCTGTCCCATAAAATTCTTCCTTTGGGCTAAAGTTTCAGTTTGGCTTTGTTTTAATCTTCTCTACTTAAACCAGAAGCTGATCCTGTTTGGTTATGCTTTGTGAGCGGCATGGTTGAGTGGCTTTGCACAGCAGCTTGTCCTGTGAGACTGGGACTGTGCATGGGTGGGATGGCACTTTGGAAGTGGCTGAGCTGACAAAACCCTTCAGCCACTCTTCTTTTTTTTCCCAGTTAAACAGTAGCCATTATCCAGAGTCCAACCTCTGACGTACACATCCATCAGTGTTCAAACTGGAGATATGTGAATTTGTTACATACTGTGTGTCACACTAAATCTGTATTTTCTTCTTTATGATGCTCTAATAAAAATTGTGTATGTCTATTTACATATGTTTCTCACAGATAACATTTCTTTAAACTCCTCAAGTTTATTTTTGCTTGAAAGCCTTTTGCAATTTACTGTCAAATATACAGCCCAAGTAGAGCTTCTTATTTAAAAAGTCACAGAACTTTTTATATTTTCCATCATTTTTTCCCTCTTTTTTCTTTTTTTTCCTAGGCTGGCATTTGGTTCTGTGGGCTGGAAAAATTGCTTTCCCCATTAGTAACATCCTTTTCCATTAAACAAATCTTGTTGATGTAAAGGAAATTTTCCATCCAGTGGTTTGGTGTTGCTGAAGTACACTGAAAAGTTGGTACAAACTAGTCTGGAAAACGCCACTATTTTCATGAAAAAAATGAACCTTTAAAGGGTCATAATGGTCTTCAGGCTGCCCTGACACCAGGACAGAGCCAGAATGAGGACAGTGACCAGCAACCACCTGAGGATGGCCAGGCACGGCTGGGGCTATGGGGCAGCTCCACGGCCCAGCCAGGGGCCCGGCAGGTGAAGCTGGGACAGCAGGGTCTGCCCCCCCACCAGGGCAGAAGCCCCCAGGGCTCTTCCTCACCACAAGGAGCCGGCCTTGGGCAGGGGCTGCAGAGCACCAGGTGTCCTGGCCCTGGACTGGTTTGGTCCCCGTAACCAGCAGGATCCTCCTTTTGGTGCTGCCGGTTGCCTTCTGCCCACGCCACAGGAGTGTGACAGCGCAGACGGCAGGACCGCAGCCTCCCAGCCTGGCCCTGGTGTGCCCTTTGCTCCTTTGGCACTCCTGGGCACAGTCCTGATGCACGATTATTTTTGCTCATGCTTTAATCTGCTTAACATTTTTTTCAGAAATGTTTTCTCTCTCCTGGCAGCGTCGTGTGTGTTGGGTGTGTTCAGCCAGCAGCGGCCACTTGGTGCCGCCATGCTGCGCCCTGCCCAGCTTCGGGCTGCACCACTCCCACCTCACCTTCTCCTGAGCAGAGCTGCCTGGTGTCTTTCTCAAAGTAAATTTGGAAACTACAGACTTATTAATGAACCCTTTCAAATTCGCCTTGTGGGGAAAGAGACAGAAAGAGAGGCAGAAAGAGACCTGGGAGTTTGGACTGACAGGAAGCTGAACGTGAGCCAGACTGTGCCCAGGGGGCCAAGAAGGCCAGTGGCATCCTGGCCTGGATCAGGAACAGTGTGGCCAGCAGGAACAGGGAGGTGATTCTGCCCCTGGACTCGGCGCTGGTGAGGCCACACCTGGAGTGCTGTGTCCAGTTCTGGGCCCCTCAGTTCAGGAGGGATATTGAGGGGCTGGAGTAGGTCCAGAGGAGAGCAACCAGGCTGGTGAAGGGACTCAAACACAAGCCCTGTGAGGAGAGGCTGAAGGAGCTGGGGTTGTTTAGCCTGGAGAAGAGAAGGCTCAGGGGAGACCTCATCGCTCTCTACAACTATCTGAAAGGAGGTTGTAGCCAGGTGGGGATTGGTCTCTTCTCCCAGGCAGCCAGCTGTCAGACAAGAGGGCATGGCCTTAAGCTGTGCCAGGGGAGGTTTAGGTTGGATATTAGAAAGAAATTCTTTACAGAGAGGGTAATGAGCCATTGGAATGGGCTGCCCAGGGATGTGGTGGATTCTCCATCCCTGGAGGTTTTTAAGATGAGGCTGGACGTGGCACTGAGTGCCATAGTCTGGTAACCGGGGTGGGGTTGGATCAAGGGTTGGACTTGATGATCTCAGAGGTCCCTTCCAACCTTTCTGATTCTATGGTTCTATGATTCTATGAAAGGTACCACGTCAGTCTTCTGTGTGTGCGTACGATGTCTCTCCGGCCAGCAGAAAAGCCGTAGGTAGGAGTGCAGAGGTAACAGTGCTGCCTGCCCACATGTGGCATCCAAAGGGAAGCCAAAATAAAACAGAGAGTAAACTAATTTTTAATTTTTTGTGATGGCAGCACAGCCCCTTCTCACAGCAGGGCACGGAATCACTAGAGACTGATCTGTCCTAATAGGTACAGAAGTACTTCTGTAATTATCCGGGTGCAGTTTCTTTCCAGTCTGGTAAGACTTGCCTCCCCAGCACTGATGCAGTCCCTGTGGCATCAATGACTCTGCTTTCCAACGTCCTCAATCCTGATCTCGGAGGGCAGCAGCTCATCCCTACAAATAATGACAGCCTTGTGCACATGTCTAACATGGAGTGTGCAGGGGACACGTGCACGAGCCACAATTTCAACGACAGTGACTAATCAAACTACTTAATTCTTCCATTCCATGGGGCTGCCTGACAGTCCACAGCAATTAAATAGCAAGATATGTGGGAGAAGCACACATAGTAATGCCTATGCCATGCAAAATATGTTGACCCTTTTGTGCCCGTGGGTCTGGCACAACCCCAGTTGCTGCCATCTGCCCACACCGGCACAGTTGGCTGCTGGCTGATGGGCCGGTTTTCTCCGGAGGAGTCAGTGCTGCCAGGCCTCCCTGTGTCCCTGCAACACCCTCCCTGCCTTCCTGTGCCTTTCGTCTGCTGCTC
Source organism: Oxyruncus cristatus (assembly GCA_013399855.1). Lineage (NCBI taxonomy): Eukaryota > Metazoa > Chordata > Aves > Passeriformes > Cotingidae > Oxyruncus > Oxyruncus cristatus. The sequence goes on from VXAY01004624.1 coordinate 401,478, forward strand.
ATCCTGCTGCAAATAGCGCAGTCACAGCCAGCTGTTAGGGTCTGGTTATTAAAAGATACCTCTGCCTGAATCAAGGTGCAAAAGAGACCATATGCCAAAGTCAATAGCACAGGTTTTATTTCACAGTAAATGTGAGGGAGAGAGAAACTCGAAGAGGGGGGAGGGGGAGAGAGAGTGAGAGAGAAATTAAGTAAAAGATCACCACCACATGGATTCCATTGGCATCACCCCTTTTTCTGATCTTCTCGGTGATGGGAGTCCTGAAGTTGTGCTTCTGGGATGCCATTTTTGTACAGTCCGAGTCCTGGATGTTCACAGGGCATCAGGAGATGTTCCCACAACATGGTGAATGACATGGATGTAAGTAGTTGTTTTCTTTCCCATGGCTTGCACAGTGAAATATTGTTGGTTTGCTCAATTTCAAACCTTCACCTTCATTTAGGTTTGGAATTAATGCTTTCCTTTCTCACAGTTTTCCACAGTGGGAATCTTTGTCCGGATAGGTTACCCAGATCTGCCTTACCAGGCCTGGTTCCTGTTGTTGCCATCTGCTCTTATCACAAGTTCCTTTTCTGGTGACTTATCTTATGGGAATTCTTTCCCTGACAGTGTTTTAAGACAATTAATTGCATTCTTTAAGACCTGACACCGGGACAGTCCTTTATCTCACCTTACTTACTTATTTTAAGCAGTTGCTTGTAAGAATGTGTTTCCTCCTTCCCACGGCATCAGTCACAGCATTTCTGATGTAGTTCATCTCTCATTTACCTGTCAACATCTGGTTAACGACTCTGCATCCTCCTTTGTAATAGCTGGTGACACTGCAAATCACTACCAGAGCCTGCAGCTGGTGAGTAACTTCTGTGCAACACAAAGCAAAGACAAATCACTCGTCTATGACAGTATCACTCAGAACAAAATATTTCAGCTGCATCTGATAAGACAGCTGCAAAATATGTACAGTCTTTTGGAGTATAAGAATGTGAAGTATATGGGAAAAAAAAAACCCAAACGTTTCTGGATGTCAGTATCAAAAATGTTTAGCACATGGTTAGCAGTTTCCAGTCAAGTGGAAGATAAGCCTTTTATAGACTGCAGAGATCTGCTGTCAGTGGCACTTTCAAAAAGCTCAATTCAGATCAACCAGGTTTGGAGGTGATACAGACATTTGTCAGCCAAACGAAGGAGGTTACAGACCCGAGGGTGAGCCACAAAATAAGGCATTTAATTGCATAAGGGTCAATGAAAGTAGCACATGAACCTATGGAAATGTATTCATACTGTTAGTCCTACTAAAACACCGGATAAACGGGCTACCCCCTGAGGATGAGTTGTAGCACTGAGCCTCTGGTTTAATTGTCTTATAAAATGTCTGAGATGTGAAAAAAAAATGGTTTTCTTCCAGTGTTTAGGTGTCCTAGATTGGATAGCAGCAGAGGGCCATATTAGCTTCTGTGACATGAAAGAAATTTAATGCATACTGATTATATTTTAGCGCTATAAGCAAAACAGTAGCACTTTAAAAGCGTAAAATGCTCTTTCTATAAATACTACACATACTGTAGAATGAAATTCCTGGTTCCGGAGCCTGATCCTTTTTTGCGAGGGGAGGAGGCGCGATGGATGTTGCTATATTGCCCTCTCGTGGGTCGAGCCTGCAAACAGCAGCTGAATGTGCTGAGCTGCCCCTCAGCGTCACTCACGGGTTTTCAGCGGCCTGAGCTGACAGCCAGGGGGTGCCCCGACTGAGGAGAAAGAATTGAGAGATCGGCACGTGGTAAATATTTAATCAAGTAAGTCCATTTGCCCCTAAATCCTCTGTTTCTGTGTTTCTGCGGAACGCAGCTCTGAGGGTAGGTCCCTGCGGGAACTGCAAATGTTGTCCTGAAACATCAAAACAATAAGCAGTGCAAATACAGTACCACTCCCCATCCCGATTCTCTTTCTGCAGGACTTGATGCAGCAAACAGCAACGAAAGAGCAGGAGGATGAACAACACTATTTGGTGGCACAGTGTGCAGATGAAGCACATGCCAGAAGTGAAGGGAGCATACCAGGGAAGGAAGTCTACACACAGATCCATTTTACCGTGCTGTGAGTGATGTCATCTGTCACACAGAGTGCTGCAATTGCCTCCCACATTGCTGTATCTCATCTCTATTCTGTCCTGCTCTTCTGGGAATTTTGAAACAGCGTTTTCATGTCTAGCTGAGGTACTTTTGTCACCCGTGCTGAGAGAGTTGCCTGAGTACTTCATAGTCTCTGAAATATTTATCCCCTCACTTTTCTTGTCAGGTAAGAAAATTCTCCATTTTGCAGATGACAAAGTGAGGCACATGGATTAATTCTCAGTTCAAAAAAGAGATTTATTCATGCAAAGTGGTGCTTAGGCAGAATTTAAGAGTCTATATCCAAAATGTACATTGTGAAAAGCACTGTTCAAGGGTTGGAGGCGTCCTATGGCATGCAAGGAAGCTGTCCGGGAGTTCCCTTCTCTGCCTAAGGGAGAGGAAAAGTGACAGCAATTCAACTGTTTGTTATGAGCCATTTATTTCTGTATACGAAATACGAGTTCTGAAATAAAACTGCATTCAGATAAGACTTTGCATGCAGCCTCTGCTACTCATAACCACCTCGGGGTGGAGGAGGAACAGCTTACAAAGCTCCCAGAAGGGAAGGAATCAAGGTAAGATCTTGTTCTCCCATGCTGTGACTTACTGAGGGAAATTCTGCCTCCCTTGTTTTATGCACATTGGACACCTACATCCCCAGGGAAAACCTTCCCTGAGAGCCTGCTGCAGTGTCAGCAGCCACGCTACACACGGCCTTGGCTTCACTGAGCTGACCAGATAGGCTTATGCTGAATTTGTGAGGCTGTTTGGGGCCTGACCTGCTGTTCAGAATTCATTTCTGAGCTCTGAACTATTCTGGAGTTCAGTTCAAAAGACTTTATCACAAAACATGATGCCCTACTTCCAACCGATAACCTACAGCACTGCTCTGGGAAACACCAACCCCGCATCCTAGGCTCTTCTAATCCCGTGGAAGTTTGAGCCTTTATCTCCCTGACCTCATAAAAATGCCCTGAACATCAGGTGCTGATTATTTGGGGTAGGAATGGTCCCCATTACTCTCAGGCCACTGAGAGAGGAAGGTCTGCAGCACCAGCAGAGAGCAGCCATGACCTGCAGCTCAGAGGGCCGTGTGCCTTCTGCGGGCAGGACTCTGGCTCCTGCTCTGGGGTATTTTTCTCTGTTTTATGAGAGCTGTGTTTCAATTTCCTTACTAGCCTGAGGAACCACAGCGTGCCCCTCCCCAGGCTAAGTCTCTACAGCCAAGGCTACTGATCCAGTCCCCTGTGGGGATTTTGCTCTCACAAATCCACACTTTTGACTACAGAGCAGTCTGAGTTCAGTAAGAAGTGGCAATCACCCCTGTGCAAAATGCCTCAAGAACTGGCAGCTTTTCCTGTAATGCAGAGCCATTTGTTCAAATGACAGGAAGGGTGATGCTGATTTGGGAATTAGTCTCCTGGGCACATTTTGTAATCCCTGGCTATGTAAGAGAGCAGGCAAGACACTGCAGACACTGAATCCCTGTTTCTCCAGGAAAACATCAAAGACAAGTTTTCAGTTCTCTCAGTGTTTCTGATTGACTAGTTTGAAACCCTCCTGTGCTCAGCAATTTGGCTGTTGGACATTCCCATCTGGATACCTGATTTTCCTGTCTTTGATGGAGAGTGACTGTCACACCACTGTCGTGGGCAGAGTGGGAGATTCAGACAAAGTTTATTAAAGAAATCCCCCCATTGAATCACAGAGTGAAGAAAGGACCCCCTTGCTTTCTAAATCTGCTACAAAGCATCCAATCTGAGCCCCAGACTTTGTCAATAGTTTATGTGTAAAGTATTGTATAGGTTTAATTGAACCTTCATACAACGTTGTCTCCAGGATAAAGGATGGCAAACCATATATATATATATATATATATATATATATAAAAATATATATATATATAATTTATTATGATAATGATTAGACACAAAGGTCTTCATCAGAATTATTAACGACATGGTATAGGAGCTATAACAATATTATAATATTATACATAATATAGTGCACTATGAAGCAATATTGAAGCAATATATATATATATGCCACTGTATTAAAGCTAGCAAAACCAATTAAGTAGAGACTGATGTCACTCACCCATACCAACGACTTTGGGCAAATCTCTTTCACTCAGCCTCAAGGAGTAACATCGAGGGACAGCCTCACTCAAGGGAGGAATCTCCACACATACAATCCAGGAAGGGATATGTTAGAAGACCTTGCCATGAAAATTTCAGTCGGGGTTTTTACAGAATGAAGTGACTGACCATCCGTCATATATCTCCAGGCTGGCTTTGTCAGCTCAGCAGCCTTGGATAAGCAATTGGTATCACTTGTTTCTTCCTTAATACGGTGCTTTACCAGGCCTACCACATCTTCACCTCACTATCAGGATGTTTAACTTCGGGATTGATGAATCATACTGATTTCACCATTATTCAACACCAAAAGCAGCATGACTCCTCCCCCTCCATTTACCGCTGGTAGCTTTGCAAATAGGGCATTATTTGAGTTGTTTTACCCCGTTCCAGGCAGAGCATCCTGCTACACCCACCCACTCACCCCTGCAGATGCCATGGCAGAGAGGGTGCTGGCAACAGTGGTGCCACAAGCTGCACATTTACACTCCTAAAGCCCAGTGCTGGACACCTGCTAAAGTGCTCTCAGCTGTTGAAAGGAAACAGCCATGTTAGATAGAAAGCTTTGTTTTCTTGTTGCATTTGGGACAAATCACTCTAGAGCCCATCTCCCCTAAAAAACTACATCTGAAAGAGGTTATTCATGCAGCTTACTAACAGCACTTGAATTTAGGCAGCTAATTTAGACACCTAAATTGGGAGACTATCCTGCCTCATTTTCTTGGTACGGAGTGTGGGGAAAGAAAAACTCACCCAGAAGCTTTTCAAAGCTGGAACTAAAAGTCAGAGGCTGTTTTCATGTCATCAGTGGTGGGTTAAGTTACAATGCAGTGCAACATCTGGATTTTCTGATTTGTCCTTGGAAGAATCTCACATCTGCAGTGGTAGGAAATAGGCACATATAAGACCAGACACCTCCTTCCATTAGGTGGTGTATCTGTCTCCTAAGTGTGAGCGTGTGAAGAGGAACAGCATTAGCACTTTTCTACTTGATAATGCAACTCAGCAGTTAAGGGAAAGTGTTACATTAGAAAACAGACACTGTTTTTATGTAGACTGCAGACATCTTTCTGATGTCTTTCATCATTTTTCTGATGATGAAGCTTCCTTCAGCAAATAATTAGGAAGTTGATTCAAAGCCCACATAAAGAAGATCATGTCTTACTATGTACATGTCTTTAAGCAGATGTCTCAGGACATCTCTTTTCAGCAAAATGCACTCATGGGCATTTAAATCCCACTGGAAGCCAATTTTCCCCCATAAGTGCATTACTGAACTGGGATTTTGAAATACATCGTTTCTGTTTGAAATCTTTCCTCACTTTTGAACTCTACTGTTTCAAGAAAAAAAAAATGCCATATGGAACCAATCATGCACAATTTGTCTAGCAGATAGGCATTATAGCAGATTGTGTTTTCCCTTCAAGTGATTGTCCATATGAGCCTACAAACTGTGGTGTGCATATAGCTGAACATGCAAGACAAGGTTTTCAACCATAACAACATCCATACTGATGTACCTCCTGCTTAGTCGCATAATTATGAGATGAGAACTCTCATCACTCCCTATCCACCAGACAAATGAGGGTTATTCCCTTCCCTTCGCTTCCCTGCCCTGCCCTGCCCTG